>CADEBD010000297.1:1214291-1662174 GCA_902825455.1 Arctia plantaginis | reverse complement strand
TATCCTCGCAACGAAATTTAGAATCATGGCAGCCAGCGCAGGCGTACCGGATCCGAATCGAGATTATCCATTTCCTCTCGATAAGTGAGAAGTTTTCCTCGACAAGATTAAATATTGCAGCCCTTGACACCCCGCCGTGTGAGTAATGTACTGCTAGGAGACGCATGCATATAAAAAAAAACCTTTAAAAAACGTTGAATAAATTCATGCCATTCGTTTGACTAAGTTTGAAAATGTTATACTCGTTTGTACCTATTCTATATTGAGTTTCTTTTACTAGGGGTTGTATTTTTTTTTAATGGAACAAGTTTTATTTATATATTTCTTTAATATTTAATGTCAGTGATTTCGACTCGGATTTGGCAAAGGAACTGGTAGAACTTTTATTATGTTTTGTCATCATGTCAGTTATGTGTTTTTTTTAAATGAAACAAGTAATAGTGCTTACGGTTCCAAATGAATATTTCAGATTAATACAAGATTTTTGTTAAACAATCAAACATTGTCAATCATGTTTTATGTTTACAAGATCGTGAACTTCTATAAACAAGATTTGTTATGACACCAATATTATAAATCATATTACCACAAGCTGAGTTCAATTTACATCACAAGAAAAGTATTTCAAGGGTCCACACAAACACCTTGTTATTATATGTTACCAACTTGAAATACTGCTATATTTCATCTCTCCCTCTAAATTGGCCACCTACACGTGATCGTGCGTTTCTTTTCAATATTTTTCTCATCTCTTCTGCGATATTTAAGATCAATTAAAACTACATTAAACTTTGGAATGTACAATTTTCTTTACGGTTAGAAAAATCTTGGTAACTTTGGCAAGGGAAGGAAGGAATTCTAATCAATTGTATCCTAATTTGACAGGTTATTATCACTATTTAAAAAATGATTGATAAATGATGATTTTGTCTTCATAAACCACAGAAGAAGGAGAAAATATTGTATTGTTCTGTAATATTTACAAGTCGTACATATCTTAGTTCGAACAAATGTCTCAGACAGCCTTAGCATATGTAAGTGTATGTAGGTATCGTTATGCATGCTTGGCAAGGAGCTAGTCTCCGCTGGCAGCAAGCCATGCAACTGTAACACCGTGCTTCAGGCTATAAATATCTCCCAACTTTGGATTAAGAGAGATTAATTGATATGTTGGAAATTCAACTTAGTAACTTAGTTAGTTCTTATTAAATATTAAATAAAAAATTGAAAGCAATTACAACTATTTTAAGATTAATAAAAACGTAGAGACATATACACCATGTTCAATGTAAATAAAATAGTTTTTGGTTTTATTTTCTATCTATATTTACAGTTGTATCTTAATATATGTCGGATGAGTTACTTGTTATTTTATGTAGACAAAAGCATTAAAGGTATTCTAGGTTAGATGTATAAAACTTAGAAAGGAAAATAGGTCAAGTACATAAAGATCTTAAATTGAAGTGCCGACTAACGGCATTAAGCATTTAATGATCATAAAAATGCTTAATTACATATTATATTCTTTGCCCTCCGAGCTAAAATCATTGAGGTTTAAGGTGTTTTAATTTTTACTCACTCATATGTTAAAAATAATGTCTTAAATGAGTCTAAATAAACTGTACCGGCATTACTATGTTTCCCTTTTTTGCTATTAATCAGCTACCAGTATAGTTTTTTTTAAATAGCTTGACCTGTCTTTGTATAGATTGACGTAGGTATCATGGATGATCAAATACTGCACTCATGTAGTTTGTTGATTGTGTAAAATAGTACTTTCACAACACATAAACGGTAAATATTACAAACTTCGTGTTCATCAGTTTTCTAAATTTTCTTAGTTAAAAATACTAACAAACAATTCTATTCACATATTAATGTAAGCATAGATTCTTATTAAGCAAATTGTTTGAAGACTTGATACCAGATCATCGTTATTGCTAGATTGCATGAGTTAATGTTAAAATGTAGGTAATCCATTTCAAACACGTTTATTAGACACCTTTAGTTATTAAATCAAATTTTAATTAATTCCATCTAATATATCTAATTATTAACTATACATAGTCCGTTGGAAATTGTGATAAGATTACCTAGCAGTATGTTATGCATAAGTTTGGGATTGTTTACTTATTAGCATCCGTGTCTCTGAAAACGGTTTAATTGTTGTAGTTGCGTGTGTACCAGCAATATGATTTACATAATTGCAGTTTAGTTGCGTGTAATTTATTGGCAACACACCGCTAATTGGTATCCTATTTCTAATTACTATGCGAGCCTTCCATAGGTTTACTTGAATGAAAATAGGGCCAATGAAAGCGTTTGATACAATCAATCTGACAAATTTACAAAACAATAATTTCGCAAATTATGGTTTTATATTTCTTTACTGACAGAAAATATTATTGTTATGTTATTGACAAAATTGATTAATGTTATTACCATATAGCAGATTTCTCAACAACGATCTAGTAGTGTTCTTACAGTTTTTTTATGTTAGTCGGGGCAGACGAGCAGACGGGTCACCTGATCTAAAGTGACCATCGCCGCCCATGAACGTCTGCATGAACGTTTTTTTCGTCAAGGTCAGACCTTCAAGTTATTTAGAAGTTTTAGGAGCCTGAGGGACAAAAATCGTAGACAATGAAAGAGTTTTGCTCAATTAAACCTGTGTGACTGTGGAAATACAAATTATAACAGTAAGCCAATAGTGAGAAACTGCAAACGGCTGCACTTAGCTGAAATGGAGAAAAACAAATGCATAAACGTGAGTCCATTCAAATATTTTAATTAATAATATTAAAATATAAATATAATATATTTAAAATAAAATATAAATATAATGTATATAAAATACAATAGAAATATAATATTAAAATATAAGAAAATCCGAACACAGAACGATAGGTCTTTTGTTAATGCCAAAGAATGTAGTAAAGAAACCACAAAGAACGAAGCTATAAAACCATTGTATTGCGAAGTCACCAAAAAAATAATCCTTTCCTCATGTAAGACCATTGTCTCTATATTCCACATTAGAAATTTTACAACAGACGAAGCTTTACATACTTTTTAACTCAAAGTACTATCAAGTTTAGAATAAAACGAACATCACGAATACAGAGAGCAGTACCATCAGATTCCAGTAAGTTGGCAACCCGATGCGGAGCTGACTTAATCCGAACCGTTGGCTATGCTCGAATAGTTTTCGGAGCAAATCTTTGTTGCGTCTGCTTAATTTCGCACAACTATGTATAACACTGAATTAATTTATTATATTCCACAGAGCTTTGCAAACGAGATTTTGCTTTTTAGAGAATTTGTTTAACAAATGTCGTTAATTTTAGTGTCTGTTGGATGTTATTTTGTATGACATTTGCTCCGAAAATATTTCAGATTAATTACTAGTCTGAAATGAATCTGAAATATAGCTACAAGCTGTATGAAATTTGAAATATACATTTTAAAATATTTTCAAGAAATCATGTCTTTGTATTTTATATAATGCCGATATCATTTAAAGAGATTTTAAACAGTTCTATATATATTTGATTTCCAGCTATTTGCATGTTGGACGTTGGACGGCAGTTGTTATCACTCAAATATACATAGGTTCAGGTCTTTCCCCCTCAGCGTAGCCAGAGGCATTTATCATTAAAACACAAGCCTGCCTGATTCTGGGACTTTTTACTTACAAGGCGTAAGTAAAAAGCACCAGAAACTACTACTCCTATTCCTCTACTTCGAACGGCGATAATTTGATTCTAATTTTAATTTTTTACATATTTTGATATTTTTTACATTATTTTATGATTTTAAATAAAACAAAAATTTCCATTGAAGTAAATGTCTTAAAAACTATCCTTAAAATATTTAGCTTCGCATTCTATGTGGAAGTGGGGAAAAGTATATTTTTTACTTGTTTTATAGGGGGTAAAACCACCACACGGGTTACGAGCTGAATCAGAGGGAAACTCGGGGATCTAACGCACTCGGTGAAAAGCAACAAAAAACTTGCTTAATATCGGTATTCTGTGAGACCATACGTATGTCTTAAGTCGTAATATCGTGTAATATGATAATGAATTAGAAATTATTTAATTCGGAATAGGTATATTGAAGTAAGGATATTTTGCTATACAGCGAATTGTGCTTTCCTGCCACACATAATTAATTACAGAAAATATAAATAATAGACGTTTATAAATTCCCTATAAAATGTTCATGTGTTTAGAACACGCGAAGATTACCAATATCCTGTGATTTGCTAAGGAAATAATAATATATTATACGTCTGCTATCGCAACCTCCGCATCATCAACTTGTATATTTCAATATTTACCTGTTTGTGGAAAGTAGGAACTTATTTTCGTATTAGTTTTGTTATTAATATTTTTTAGATTATCGGATTGAGAGTGTTTCCATAGCTTATGCTTTCTGAAAACATTTTTTTCTACAGGTATGTAAAAATACCTACTTTATATTTTTATACACTGAAATGGAGCAAATTCTGTGACTGTTCAAGTCATTTGACCAAAAGGAGTGTAAAATGTTTTAGTATTCTTAAAACAAACATGACATGTGTTGAAAAATAGAATAGAAAATAGATAAAATTAGGTTTATTACACACTTTGACACTCAAACCCTTTTACTTATTTACCACAATGCGCTCTGGCGACAAGGTAAGCGTTTGTGGTGTAATTACACATCCATAATGTCTTCGAAACACTTTCATTAAATTGTTGTTGTTTGTCCATCCATATATTGTAAGTGTTTTAAGACGCCGCATGAATGGAGGATTTGAAATGTTACAGGCTTTATCGTAACGCGTTATCGTAGACTTTTTCTGGATGAAAAGCGTACTTTTGTGTGTGTTCTTTTTATGTAACTGTAACAACGAATGTGTAAAATATCACAGTAACCATTTAAGTAGATTGAGAGCGTAAGAAATAAACACCGGTAAAGACTTATTTTCACGTTTACAAAACTATTTAAGATTAAGATTAGTAGCACGCTTGGTACATTTATCTAAAGTAACATTATACAATAATGAATGACGCGTCTCTTGTATTCTACCTAAACAAACCAGACGCGGAATCTACTTTGTGTATGTAGAATACAAGAATAGTTAAATTACGATGATACATCTAAACAAGGATACACTAACTAATACCGTTTCTTTGCGTTGAGAATCATCAAGAATGCAGAAATAATTGTTACATCTTATCAATTGTTCATCTTTCTCATTGCGTAATAACGTTAGTTCATATCTAACAAAAATATACGTCTAGACTAAATAAGGTTGTCTTTATTTCTGTTCTTTATTAATCTTGACAAGAAAGGAGAAAAAGTATGAAGACTAGAATTTATTTGATGCAATATAGATTACATTTGAATGTCTGGCAAACCAAGACGACTTTCAGTTTCAGATATGGTTTAAGCATCTATCTTTTACCAAAAAAAAAACATACCTACATTACTACATTGTTATCAACAACCAATTTATTTATAAATTTCGTCTAAAAGGTTTTTTTTACGTGTTAGAACAAAACAGATGAATTAAAACTCAGGTTTGAAGTTTTATTAGATATATAGCATTTTTACCGGTTTCTGCCTCTGAGCTCATAACTTATAACTTTGTTAAACTTTTCATATTGTCGTCGTTTAAGCGCTTATTCTTTTCGGTTGGAATTCTAAGTAATTCAAATTCTGGTTTAGCTTATTTGCAGATTTCTGTTATTTTTAAACCACTTCAAAAAGGAGGAGGTTATCAATTTGAATGTTTTTTTTAAGTATGCTCGGCCATAACTCTGTTATATATAGACGGATTTCCAAATTTTATTTTTATTTTGAAAAGGGTTTATCCCGAACTGGTCTAATTTAAATTTCATATCGATCTGATGATGAGTTTTGGAGACTGACAACGGAACTCTTCAAAAAATGTTTAGTGCTTTTTGTTAGTGTTGTTTGAAGTCAGTTTAACTTTTCTTAAGAAGGCTTTTCTTGTGTACCAAATGTACACAAAAAAAGTCATGCACTCTGCAAATTCTAGCGCAATAATCGCAAAAGTTTGAAATGCTCTTAAAACTGTAGCAGGATCGTGCTCGACATGCGGTGGATATGTAAGCTCTCTAAAGATTTATTAAATGTCATCTGCATTCAAGTCGCCCAATGACTGCTCAAAGTTGTTTTTACTTACCATTCATTTAACAAATTTTGTACTTATTTTATGACTTATACCAGTTTGACCTAATATATGAAATATACCTTATCCAAATAAATTCTCAACTCAGCACTTCACAATCGAAGTGTTACGGAAACACATCAATTCGAAACTGATATGCATTGTATTCGTGATAGCTACAATAGCTTTAGCGTATGCCGTGTTAGATGATGACACGTTGGCTGTCGTAAGTCCTTCCACATTCTGACACGGCCGAGATATTGACTAGACCGGTCCATTCAATAAACCCAATGCACAATGCACCGCGTTTATCCAATACAGAGATAAGCCTGAATGAGATTGCATGGGTGTAATCTTGCATGGACTAGAAACATCTTCGTTTGAAATTCTAAATAGATTTGACGCGATCCGTTGCTTGTTTTTTTTTATATTGCTTTCTGTGGAACACTATTCTTTCACAGTGTTTGTTTTTAAAGTAATTGGATGTTATTTCAAAGCAATGGCTATAATAAGGTAAGGTTTTTTGATCGGAATGGTTCTAGTGAAATAAATTTTCTGTTTCATTGATCACACAGCCCACACGATCATGTTTACTGTTGACTATCATACTTAGGACGAGCAGTGTTATTGTCTTCCTAAACTAGGATGTTTTGAGCAGCCTTATACACATATATATGAATATATAATTGATAGATAGAAACAAATATATAGCTAAACACATTTATTTCATATTGTTTGGTTAATCACGATAAATAAATACTTTAACATCCTTTATCATCCAAATTTTTTCATCATAATATGAAAGTGAAAATATTGTTTGTATATTATGACTATCTCATTTCTGTTGTTTTCTTTGTGATGTTTAATCTTATCTCCTAGTGTGCAAAGTGCTCATGTATTACAGTCATTACTTGCGCGTCATGTTGCCAGACGTTGTCAGAGTGTAGAATGTAGTAGTCAGTAACAGTTTTAACAACAGCTTATCTTGGTTAGTACTTTATGTTTTCAACACAGTAAGCGTTATATTCATGACATATGGTTGGTAGAAAAGACATGTAATCAAGAACAGGTTCATTGTTGGTTAAAGGTGTTAATGGTTTTGAATGCATAATTTGCAACTATTTATGCTATTTTATTTATTATAATGCCAGATATTTAATAAAATGATAAAAAATATTTAAACATAATTACATTTGTCCTTCAAAGTTCATTTAAAATAAATTATGAAATAATTATACCATACAGTAAACTTCCAAACTCACGCACTCACGTAATGTATCATTTATAATAGCTGCGTAAGTAATGAGTATATATACTGTATTAATCATAAAGAAAATTTAATAAATAAAGTAGGAGGGCTTTGGGTTATGGGATTACAGTCACTTCTTAATACTGTTAAAGTATCCTATCAGTTTCTACGTATGGTGCAAAATGTAGAATATAGACATGAGTGATGTAACGTAATATTTAGAAATGTTTATATTGCTATTAAGATACATCATCATCATCTCAGCCAAAAGACGTCCACTGCTGGACGCGGGCCTCCCCCAAAGCTCTTTACAACAACCGGTCGTTTTTAATTTACGTTATTCTTTAATAACTTCTTAACACCAAATATTTTGGGAGAATCACAGTAGAATTCACTCGAAGAAAAAGTGTAAGCTCTATTACTCTCAAGGCAGTCACAAAGGCTGCCTGCTGAAGGTTGTAGTAAATTATTCATACACAAGTAGGTGTAGCAAAAAAACCGAGACAAAGTGTCTCCGGGCCTTCATTAGGAACCTTGGCTCTGACACTGCTCGTAACACTGCATAAGTAGTACACTACGTTTTCAGCTAGTATGTAAATACAAAATAAGTGTGTGTATCTGTGTCCCATGAAGAGTCTGTGTTTAAAAGAAGGTTTATAAGGGTCTTGAGAATGTGTGTACTCAAATAGAAGTATGTACTTTGATATTGTATTGACTATGTGTATTTATATGAAGGTATTTTAGGACTTGAAGTAGCAGTTAGTTTTAAATAAGAGAGGATTGTATATTTCTATTTAATATGTTTTTTTCCATATATGGTTATTGATTGCAGGCATGGCTTTACACGTAAAGGTTGTTGAAAGAAAAGAAATTAGTATTAGATTGGTTTGACATTTAATTCCAAAAGAGCAGGCATGTGTTTTGAAATATGTGTGGTTCAGATTATTTCTTGAAGTTTAAATAATCTGCAGTGTAAATATGTCTTGTTAATATGTTGATGAAGAATACTAGTAACATGGACTATACACTACTAATATTACTTGTACTGTCTCTCCACCTCTCTGTATCTTGCACTTTATCAAACGAATCCCTTTCTATGACTACTTGTGTCTTTGCCAATAATATTCACTATAAAAATCAAAAATCATCAGTAACAAGTCTCGTGCCTTGGTTGCAGTTTTCTTTATTTATGTAACTACAATTTCGTGCGAAAATCCCATTTTCACTAAATTTGTGAAATAATATCACCGTAAAGAAAAGTTTGGCCCTTAGTTTTGAAGTTTCGTGACTTGTGATATTATACATATCGGTAGTTGATTGCGATAGTACTTACTTAAAATAATAAACATGATACTTTTTATTTACATGACGCGTCATTATTTTGATTGCATTTCAAGTTTGGTGCGATAAGGCCCATGAGTCAATTTGTCTATTATATATATAATATCTTTATTTATAACTGATTTAATTAACACATCTTGAAGGTAGGTTATGTAAAACACCTCCTACTTTTTATTGTCGCATGGACATGTGTATGTAAATATAACACGGGTGACAATTGGCATCTTGGAGTTAATTTAATGATGGAGACATTAGCTTTATAAAAATTTTAAATTTTAAACCATGTTTTTTTTTCAGAAATGTTACTAGTTTATGTAAAAAGTTGTCTTATTTTCTGTTTGAAGTTGCTATAAAGGAACTTTATTCACTTGTATTTTTTAATACAAAAGATAACATTTATTCGCTGTTACTACGTGAAAAAAAGAACGTTAGTTTTTTTTGGTATTAGTATGATATGAACTGCATCGGACATTTATGAATTATGTTTCATCAAATATTAAATTCGCAGCACGTGTACTTCGTATTCGGGAAGCGGTTCGTAAACAGCATTGGCTTGTGGATGGTCAGCAAAAAAAAAAAGATTTTGTGGTTGTGTCTTTTAATTTTATTATTGAGAGGATTGACATTAGAATTACCAGACTAGGACAAGGTTAACTTTGCTGGTTTTTTTTTCTCCTGTGCTACAACATTTTAAATAAACAATTAGATTTGTCAAGTTTTGTTCATGTGTGTTCGATTCTATGAATTAAAAAGAATATATATATAAATACAAATGGGTATAATATGGGTGTATATGTATATATAAATACTTATGTTTTGTGTGTGTTAGTATCTTACGTACTTATTGTATATATATTATTTATTAAAAAATATTATTCTAATGTAATTAATATAGGTACTCTGGGTATATCCTACATATTTCATAAAATCACATTTTTAATTTTTGTGTGCATCCATCATGTTTTAGCTCTGCATCGACGTAAGGTTGACTGGGAGTAAATGCCTACGGCATTAAGTCCGCCTTTGTTACATTTGTGCATAAAGTGTAAATAAATAAAAATAAACTTATCCTCGTTCTGATCTTTTTACTATTGATACGTTTTGTACTGTTTTTCCCGGTCCAATGTGATTCCAAACGTTTTCATTCCCTTTTAAAAATATTATACCCCACAATAGCTGGTTCATAAATAACTTATGGAGACAAAATTTATTGTAACAAAGACTAGGGAAAATGATCCACTCTTCTACCGACATACTTATGTGCCTTCTTAAGACCAGACAAACTAAAATAGACGCGACCGTCATCCGATATTTATTTTAACATATTATTATTCAGTTTAAGAGCGATGAATCTACATAGATGTAAAATGTAAAATGAACTTACATTGTTGAATAAACTTAATAATATTACATTTCGTTACAAAAGAAAATCACTAGCAAGATACGTCATTGATATATTTTTATTTATTCGAGAGATTTAAGTCATGCACACGTAATTGACCACAAACAATATTGCATACTCTATTAATGATTTGGCTATGTATAGTCAAATTAAAAAAATAAGGATAAAAGATAACATTGTGAAGTTCGCCATGTATTTCTTGCCACTTAAACCATAACGGCTGAAGAGCTCAAAGGACTGTTATCTCACATCTTTTGTTCTTGTCACGAACGGGCGTGGCATACATATTCTACTCCCCGCCGTCGCCTATTTCCATATCCCTCAAATATATCACTGTGTTCGGAATATTTTATGCTGTCGGTATCTAACCGACGTTTTGTGGTAATGTCTTCGTTTGATGTATAGCAGTCAAGAGCACTCGTGGTCTAAATATCTTGCCATTAGGTATATTGTGGCCACATTAAGATGTAACGTCGCAGAAGGGAGCCTCTTAGCGTTTTTTCCCTACGTAATCACGGGCCCAGATTGCTCTGTCGCGAAACATAATGCCACATCGGGCAGGAAATTTGTTAAAATTATAGGCGACCATTTATTCCTCGAGTCGAAATATCGAATATGGGCTCGACTTCCTTTTACTAAAAGTCCGATGAAATTACTCAGCAAATGGTGCCTCGTTTGAGCTTAATTTGTACATTTGTTTGTCCAATCTTTCTCGACGAGATACGCCGGGAAAAAATTGAAACAGCTATTTTGCTCGGTACAGGAAATTAGCACCGAGATGGTCTTTGTTAAATTTAATTGGATGAGATTATAGGCGATATGACGCTATCACAATGTATAAACGCGACCAAATGACAGCAGAAAAGTAAAACGTGAAAGCGTACTAAAGTTAAGGAATGAAGTGCAAAAGAATTTGATATGAATTACAAATGAATTTTCTAGAGCCGTTCAAAACTCACACAGCGAAATCTCCTTCCGAGGCTACTTCGTTAAATAATGTAAGGAACTGAGGAGGTACGCGAATTGCGGCAACCGACTTGAACAAAACGCGCAAGAGCCGCTTGAATTTGCAATTTCCAACCGTTTCGTTCTCTCACAATTTGCTCATGCCGAGCCCCACGTTGGGCGCCATTGCATGTAATTCGGTCCGCAGCCGCACTAAACTAAAGTAATCGCACACCGCCGAGTCGCAACGCTCCGCCATGTGCGCTTCCAGGACCGTCTTATTTTTTTTGGCATCATTTCAAATTAAAAGCGTTAAGAAATAAGAGTAAGTTTGCTTTTTTTCAGAGCCCCATGGGCAGATCGAAACAAAGTCAGCTACTAAAAGCGTAAAAGATTTATCACTCTTTGTTATAAGCAGTTTTTAGAACTTTAGTTTAAAATGAAGAACTAATCATTACACGCACTACTTTCTTAGTGTATATAATGTATAAACATAATTTTGCATCAGTTCACAAACAAAATTTAACTCATCTGCATGTCTCATCAGAAGCCATACCTTCGGATAAAATTAATATCCCAAATTTTAGGAGCAATAATAAGAACTAGAGTGGTGGCTCGTGAAGGTCCAGCTTCATTTTCGTTTCAATAATGAACAAGTGCTGACCAATCTTCGCAAGCTGAACTAAATTTAATTTTAATATGGGACTGGCACTATTTTGGCGACGTCGTCGCCTAACAAAACAGTGCCTGCCTCCGCATAGATTAGAACTCGCTTACACCATGTTTGTTCACGGTTAGCGTTTTTGATGCTATTACACGTTAGCTTACACAAATCTGTATTATATACATTAGAAACTTTAGATCGCGTTTGGTGTCACAACGGGGATGTTCGAATGGCGAGCCATTACCAACGAAATCATAATGGAACATTCAACATTCTTCGGCGTCTACAATTGGAGCAAAATTTGCTGCAATTTCATGAATTGTCGTCGGCAGTTATTATTCGGCGTGTAAGCGGGAATTTGTCTCTTCAGGACATAGCTGGTTTTGTCCTGGAGTTTCCCGTAAATTCGCATGGTTCGCTGGCTCCTTTCAAAAGTCGCGGTTGGTTTTACGCTTTTGGCGATATTGTTCGTGGCGTTTTGACTTTGAATTTTAACCATCCTCGTACAGAAATTACTTCGAGATGAATAATGTTATGCTGGGCAGTTTGCGCTTGAACAATAATTGTGCATTTTGGTTGGAGTTAGTTTTGTTTCACTGTGTGTCTTATCCCTTTCGATTAATTACATTATTTCGTAGGAAAGACGATTATTTAAGCAGCAAAACAAAAAGTGGTTTAGTACAGAATTTTAATAATATTCACATTTTTGGGAAAGGCGTCTGTAATTATTTAATTAAACATTCACATTTTTTTTGTAAAATTGTTTAATATGATAATTATTAGATTTCATACGTGTTTCTAAGTGTATGCCGCAGTTGGTAAACATACGAGAGGATTAATATTCCGTGTTTAAACTGTATTTATAAATAATGTGTTTATTATCCCATCTGTTATTAAGAATAATTTTCTAAATTAATAAAAAAGGAAGCACTTATCTAAAATTATGAAAGCATGATTTGTAAAAGCTTTTTTAAATTTGCATGTTGTGAATATATGTAAGTAAAAGTAGAGTAGTAGTAAAAATGTGTAGTAGAACCATGCACTGCTAGTAAATATATATTAAAGGCAATCATGATGTCTATTTTACCATGAAATACTCTTAAAAATATATATTTTTTAACTAAATCTCCAATCTTCCATATTTGTATACATTAAAAAACTATCTTTGTTCAGGATTAGCGAGTCTAATTGTATCGTCTCTGTCGAGGGCCAGTTCGACTGTCACAAATTGAACCTAATCAAAGAGTCGATTAGTCGGTTTAATTTAGTCTTTAAAGATAGTCTAATTGCAATGGACTTAGAATTTGATATGTTGTCGAGTTCTTTGTTAAGTTCGTTTACAGAAGTGGGTCATATCAGTTTGTGATTTGATATAATACGATAGAAACGATACCGTACGATAGATGTCAGATTTGTGTCATAGACATGTATTTCTAACTAATACAAGATTTTTTTTAATTAACTCTATCAATCGATTTTGAATATTCAAGAATTTAGCGCGTTTACACAAACTATCTAATAAGTTTTCATGTTTATAATACTAGTCTAAATCTAGCAGCTTATTACAAAAATGTTTTTTCAGCTACTAAACATGAGTTTATGATGTATATTAAGTTCCATTTGTTTGCAACTATAATTTACTAGACTATAGTTAATATTCTTAAGGAAACATCTTGTAGTATTACCCTCACTTTTAATAGATATCAATTAGATTTTTCTATCTAGAATAAATAAGTACCCTTTGTTACTAAGTTTTAATTATGTTTTTTAGGGTTCCGTACCTCAAAAGGTAAAAAACTAACCCTTTTAAGATCACTTTCTTGTCCGTCTGTCCATCTGTCCGTGTGTGACCAACGATTTTCACAGAAATGGGTAGACCTAGCAAGTTGAAATTTATATCAGATACTGAAGTCTATAGTCCCTATTAGGTGTATAAAAATCAAGGTCCTGAATCAACAGGATAAAAAGATATGGGCAAATTACGATTTTTGCGAAAACTTGTAAGTACCAAAATTTACCTTAATTTTCAACTTTTTTTTTTTAGAATTTTTTCTTTACTTGTGCTGTATGACCTTGCTTTTAACCAAAATTGACAATTCAGTTTTTGGTCCAAAACCTATAGGGTAGTTCCCGTTGACCAAGAATCACGAAATTGGGCAAAAAGAAACGTTTTACAGCACAAATAAAAGAGTAATTCCAAAAAAAAAAAAAAAAATTAAGATAAATTTTGGTACTTACAAATTTTCGCGAAAATCTACGTAAAATCTGGGTAGGTACGGAACCCTCGGCGCACGAGTTCGACTCGTGCTTGACCGTTTTTTATTATTATTAGTATATATTTTTTATTACTGTATTGAACAGACACTTGCTTCACTATTTTGTTATATTAAGGTTAAATGGGCTCGTTGTTATAATAAAGTATCAAATTTAGAACAATCAAGAGAACTTGAATATATTTACTTACAAGTGCCAATAAACATAATCCTACTCCAAATACAAGCGTATACTTGAGTATTGTTAAAAATCCTTTTTAGTAATCCGAAACCAAATTATTAGTGGTCTCTTCTAAGCAATGTTTTACATTCCACGAGATGGTGCGAAATTCTTGTGAAAAAATCGAAATTACCCTTCGAGTAGATAATGAAAAATTAAATACGAGGTGGGTACTGTTTAAAAAGGACGTAAAAAAGGTTCTACACAAAAGTAAATAGTGTCTTTGTAATTATCGTTTCCGTGATTAATGCAAAATGAAATCAACTGCGTGTGTCGTTTCATTCTTTTTTCAAACCTTTTGTAAACTAAATTAAAGATGACAGTTTTCTCTTTTAAATTGCATATATTTTGTTATTTGTCATTTATTTAATTGTCATAATTTCTCAAACCAACAGTTTTCGAAAACATGATTTTTATCAATGAAATGATGTCCATACTTTGGATATGCTACAGTCCTGACTTAATAAGACTTAGAAAATATTTGCACCTGTCTTTTCATTAGCATTGATTAAAGACATACGATTTTATCGTGATTACTTACTTAGCACCTAATTATACACCAGCATTAAATGATTTTCGACCTTATGAAAGTAGCTGGGCTATCCCATTTGATGTGGCAGGAATAGGCCTGGCTGTGACGCCTGTGGATTGACTGCTTTATTGATCGACGTATACGTAATACGTAGTTTCATAAAAGCACCGTTAATCGTGGTGAACAACATGTTGAACCTGATATTCTATGTCTAAATAATTTCTAAAGCACCACACTGGGTGCTACAGATACTAAGTTTCAACACGGTATTTGAAAGCTTAATAAAATGTGACAAAACACACAAAAAAAACGCCCTTAATTTCTCGTTGAATATTTTCATCGAACAATAATAACAGCGTTGTTCAGCAAAGGTGATATTGAAGTGTCATTTTTGAAATGACAATGTCATATGGATATTGAATTCAGTTAGGCCACAATCTGCGCGACCGATCTTCTTATTTCCGTTTCATTATAATTCGATTACTGAAAAGGGCGTATGTAATTTATACACCCACGTGATTTTGTATAACTTTGCAGGGTATATTAAAATATTGTAAATACCTTTACCTTAAATGTTGTGTATACCTTCATATTGGAGAAAGAATATAAACGAAAAAAATATAAAAAGGAATATTTTGTTCTTTTTATGAAAAGCAGGAAAACCTTTTTATTTCTTAAATATTCTCCAAGTTACTTATTATTTTAAGAAAAAGGAATTGTAAGAAAATGGGACGATAACTTTTTGCAAGTAGTAGACATTATTGCAGTACGACGTTGGCGGTTCGAGTTCGATCCTTGTCGCGCATTCTGGACTTTTGTTACGGTAAATATTATCATTTTGTAGAATTCTTATTTGTACTTTACAGACATAATATTATTATGAATGTTGTGTAGTAGTTGTTTTAATATGTTCAAAAACAAACTGCTTACACATAGATGCACGGATAGTGCAATGGTTAGAGTGGCCGGCTCATTGATACGCCGCGGCAAGTGTTGAGGTCGGATTCTCATACGAACGACTAACAAATAGTTTGGCCGGTCTAGGTGTTGAATGTTTATAATGAATCTAAGGTGATAGAAATGACTTAAAAAAATATGAACTCAAAAAACTTGAACACTTGAACTTGAAAAGCTGTGCGAGGTGAAAAAAATTTCACATATATGAGATCGAATAAGATGTTATACATATAAGAAAGTTAAAATATGAGCATTCCTAACAAGGAAAATCAAGAGTACCTTTTCTGTTACAAAAGTAGGATACGTTATCATATTTGTTCGAACTCTAATCCGAGTCCAAGTACTCAATGTGTGTAAAGATTTCAGAAGAATACGTTTCCTTCCAAAATTAAATTTAAATTAAAGAATAGCTTTATATTAATGGTTGTCATGTCTGTATAGTCTTGAATATTTAGTAATGGATTGTGGAAATGTGTGTGGATGACAAGTGTCATAATTAATTATCCACGTGGAATCAGTTAGCTGTCACAAAAGCTTCTTAGTTATTAACGATTCGATTGAAAGGATGAAATTCAAATTACAGTTCCATATAACCTTATATTTATTATGTATGTCATAGGACAATAGTCAGACAATCATCAGAATAATTCGAAAATTTCAGATACTGTCATACAATCTAACAGAATTCGTAACAATTTATTTCATTACGACAATTTTGGGCAGGTTGAAGTTGAAGTTAATTTTCAATTTAGTTATTTAGCCACAAGCCTTCAAAAAAAGGGGATGCATTGTAACTCTTGTCGTCAATCCAGTGAGCCTTACCGACAGTAGTCACTATAATTTTTTCAACTGAATTGTAAAAAAAGACAGTACGCATGAAGGAAGGAGTGTGACTACTCTTAAATATTATGGAGGATCCTTCGGCTAGGCTATGTGAGCATATAAGCCGTAGCCGTAGCACTGTAAATAGTTTTAGGTACCTGGGCCACATTGTCACGAGCGACCTAAGGGACGATGGAGACATAAAGAGGGAGCGCAGGGCATTGTCTGTGAGCAGCAATATGCTTGCCCGCAGGTTTGCTCGTTGTGGCGAGGATGTCAAAGTAACCCTTTTTAAGGCGTTTTGTCAGTCTTTCTACGCGAGCGGCCTGTGGGTGTCATACACGCGACGGGCGTACAATGTTCTGCGTGTTCAATATAATAATGCGTTCAGGATGCTGTTGGGGCTGCCGCAGCGCTGTAGCGCATCAGGTATGTTCGCGGAGGCTCGCATAGATGATTTCTACGCAATTATGCGAAAGAAAGCGGCTTCCTTACTCCAGCGCCTACATGACAGTGACAACAGCATTCTGAAAATGATCGCTGCCAGACCGGACTGCCCATTCCAGAAACAATGGGTGGGGACAGTCATAGGTTTATACAAATAGTTAATTTAAGTAAAAATGTAATTACTAATAACACTAACCTATCAACGTAAGCAACCTATCAATTCATATTGGTACTAACACTAAAATACTAACATAAATATGGACCATAAGTCTGAAATAAACTTTTATTATTATTATTATAAGCCTGGCAAGCCTCCACGGTTAGCAGTTTAATTCATAAAAGACAATCCAGCATTAGGAATATGTCCTGTGTCGCGGAGGACTTTACAAACATACATGAAACGGATACAAAGAACACCCAGACTCAGTACAACAATTTGTGAATCACACAAAGTGGCGTCCCATGTGGGGATCGCATCCACAACACTCAGAGCAGTAGGAAGCGGCGAAGTGACTGCTTAAACAACTACGCCATACGTGCTGTCATATTTAGAGGGTTTTATTACATTATTTTGTATCATTTTACATACGCTCATACATTATTGCAGCCCAAACAGCGCACATTTCTCATACCCAATTCCGTTGGTTGAATTTCACATATAAGGCTGTTTATTTCTAAACTAATATATTAAACCTATAATGTAATAGGAAGACGTACAAACTTCTGTGTTAATGAACATGGTAAGCAGGACATTTGGGTGGTCGGCTTATGAAACAAGGCGAAGTAATCTCAGGGCCTCGCCCTCCAATACATATATCAAGTAACTTGTGACATTTCCACCTAATATTTCAACAGAGGCCATATAGCGAAACAGTGTAATTAGCAACAACCAGCACAAATAAAACCGTTCATGTAAGCAAACTGCTCAACAAGTCAGTTCAAACTATAATGGTCGACAGCCTATAATAGTGCGGCCAACCTAATATCACATCAACATATAAGCAAATTATACAGAAACGTAGATCAAACTATGGTGGTATTTAATAATTGGTGAGATTACAATGATTTATAGACTTTGTTTAGCACTGGTTACTCGCTTAAATTTCGTAACATATTGTTAAGTGTGCCTTTAAATCTTTTTCCTTAAACCTTAATATGCTAAGCGCGTTCGCTAGCCTATTAAAATGTATATTTATGTCCCTGCGTTTACTTGAAGCACTTAGGAACGTTTTACCTCCCTTGTGGGTTCACCAAAGCGTGTAAGTATGTAAACTGAACTTTTCAGCCCAAAATGAAGACTTGAAATTTACCTGCTAACATATGTATATGTATTCAAGTAACGCGTAGAACTTTAATGCGATCGACAACTGTATATATATATATATATATATCTTTTTAGGTAAGTGCTCAAATTTATACATTTAATAGAAAAACCTGTTTACAAGACTATAAGATTTGAACAGAGTCAGTCAGTCCTCTACAATCTTAACATGTTATATTTATTAGTACATTTATTATTTAATATTTCGTCAATTACTATAAAATATTGTTTATGTAAATTAATTTAAAGCACATGATGTATCAACACACCGTGGGCCAGACTTTTTCCCAATGTCAATCAAATAATCAAAATCAAATTGCCAAAAATCAATTCGTGGTTATGAATTGTGTCAACATATTATATCACCCTCCAAAAACTTAATATGTAACCCTTACTTGACAATATTTAGTAAATCAAGAAATAATCTGTATCTAACTTCAAATATTTCTACTTTAACATTTATATATATTATAAGTCTTTTAAATCCAATAATTTATGTAGCATATAAGCTTGAAACACTTGTGTGCTGTAATAAACAAATACACAACTCGGCAATCATGCATAAGAACACAACGTTACTACACAATAAACAATAAAGAAAAAGGTTTTATTCTTCCATAACAATAAAACGCACCGTCTAATGGTTTTTCTTCCCTTTAAATATGTAAACATTAATCTGTTGCCTCACTCCTGGATTCGTATATCTAGATTTTATTACGCTTCGTGCTTACATTTGATTAACAAATAGTTGGCCTTGTTACAATATTGTTGATTCAAAATAGTAATATGTAGCAATTTGGAAGGACTAGTTTTCAGTGATCCTGACTGCTAAGGTGAGGCTAAAAGAAGGAGCTCCCCTGAGGTCGTGGGTTCGATTCTCACCCAGGACAAAGAATTGTGTGATGAGCATGATAATTATTATGTGTCATGGTGTAAATTACTTACAATGGGAATGTATTTGGAAATATTATTATTGTCATGACTTCAAGATGTGAAAAGTTTTTTGTGAGTCGGGTAGTTTAAATACTTTCTATACAGCTGTGAGTTCAAGAATGTTGGTGCACAAAACAATGCATGTTTGTTATGGCCTATGACTTAGTGACACGTACCTGTAGATTGATGTCAAACATTTTATTTCTTATTATAGTGACACCAGCAATGTAATATGTTTTATAAGTAAATAGTATGTTATATAATTATATAAGCGGAGTGTAAATTGCATCCCAGAATATTGTATGTAGTGTTCTATACCTAATATTGCCAATCTTTTTTTTTTTCTTTTATCTTTTTTTTTTATACATACATATACACACACATATATATTTATATATATATATATAGATTAATAAAAATATGTGTAAATTTGTATTAGTATAGGAATTATATTTTGTATAATTACTTCGTATACGTATACATATACTTAACATATGTATAGTTTAGATATGGTATACATTAGTAGTAGTATTTACACATCAAAATTTAAACAAAGCTAAAACGAAATGCTAAGATACACAGATCTGTCACAGATTTAAGTTTGTTTCTGAAACCTAACATTTTCCTATCATGATAAACGGAGCAGAATCATCCTAACATGAATCTTAGGTTGATTAACTTCTTTCTTTCCTCAATCAACTTATAAGAGTTGACTGTAACTTAATATCTGACAATATCTAAAAAATATCTATCTCGTTCCGTAGACCTAAAACAAGAGCATCTGTTTGGATGTTTACTTTGTGTTTGCATGGAATAAAAGACACCTATGCTGTTGTCGAGGTTTGAAAATATCCTGATTATTACAGTTCTTTGAGTTCTAGGTTCTCTGATTTTTAAATAGCCCTAGCCTTTAATAATCTTTGTTTGATCATTGTAAGTGAGTTGACTTACAGAGATAGATTTTGTTTTTTACTAAGTTTTAAGGTCTTTTCTTAGCCATTTTCTTCCATGACTTCAGTAATATTCTGAATTAAATTGCTCTCTTGCTTATTTAAATAGAAAATGATTAAATTATTCACCACTAATTTTGGTATGCTGTGGTATTGTGGTCTGTGGTGGTTGATTGGAAACAGGAGAGGGCATATAAACTTAATTGATTGTTGCTGAGAATTCTTTTAACGTGCTCTGCGTGCGATTTTACTGTAATATAAACGGTTTTGAGGACTTTAATTGACCTATATTTATCATGCAATTCACTTTTTGTATTTAGTAAATATTAATGACATAATTTTCTGTAATTGCGGTTTTTTCATTGTGTAAAATGCAATGAAATTAAGGACTACGTGAAAGAGGGAGTCTTGTGACGCTTGGCCTTTTTGTTTCCCATAGGAACTATTATATATCAGAAAAGTAATGAACAGTAAATAAAATTTTGACCTTACGCTCATGTGAAGGTAGCGAAAAAATTTCAACTTATGCATATAACAAAACGGCTAATTCACAAATTTCGACTATAATGTAGAGTTTGTAAAGTTAAGGCTTGTAGAGTTAATGCGTGTAAAGTCAGAAACTTGACTCTGCATGATATCTGATAACTTTTTGACAGTGCAATCCATTTGGTCTCGTCTTGGTAGCATTTTACATGAAAATGTTTTTGTAACAACAATGATTATTTGTAACAAGGATATATCAATTACCAGACATCTAGCATCAAAATTTGCGCAAATCTCATTATTAAGAGCACAGATTACAGTATTTTGATGATCATTAGTGAGTCAGTGACGAAAAAACAGGGTTTTTTAGATGTCAATAAAAAGTATAAGAGCTATGCAATTAAAACGTTACAACCTTAATTTTTATTTTATACCTTTATATTTACTTTTAAGAGAAATTTAAAACTTTTTGCACAAATACTTGCATCGGCGGACTTAATGCCTAAGGCATTCTCTGTCAGTCGACCGATTGGGGGATGCTGAGACAGAATGTGTTGTGATAATGTGTTCAGTAAGTTAACTATCGACATCATACCCGGAGAATTTTGTTTATGTGGTATAATCCAAACCCAAGTTATGAGGGTTAAATAAAATGACGAAACCCTTCGAGAAAGGGTGGGTAGTGCCCTTGCGCTTCGCTTGACTCGTCTTGGTGGTAGCACTACCGTGTCCCTAGATTTTGGCAAATAGAAATAGGTGTCAGTTACAAGGGCAAGTCTATTGCCGTCACCCAGAGACTGACGATTGAAGATGGGAAAAGGAAACTCTAGGTAAGTTGGATAAGAAATATAAGAAAAGAAATCTTGCTTATGGCAATTGATTAGAAAGCTTCAGCTAGAAAATTTTTAGGTTCGCATACCTAAAACCTATCAGCTCGGTCCAAATCCTCTAAGTTTTAGTTATTGTAAGTTTTTAACTTTATGTTCGTGTTCACTTTATTTGCTACCACCACTTGCCACGCTGTCTATTAAACTATGGCCGACGGATAAACTGAAAATAATGTACGAAAGGTATGAAGTTTGCATCGTGCATTTCACGTTATACCTGCACAATATTAAAAATAACTAATAATTGGGCGAATATTTATTGTATGCTAGATTTTGCACCGATTTATTTATGTTGACGTACTTTATAACTTTAATGTGTTATTTACTTTGGGAAGTAATATAGTTAAAAATAACTTTCCATTTACTAATTTTTCGGATAGGACTTGGTTGTAATAATTAATTCAACCATCGTTGGCTTTGTAATATCATGCATTTAAATAATGGGCGCCGCGGGCGTTCTTCTTGAGAACTGTTTTCATTACTGAAACACGCGATGTCTGTAGGCACAATTTCCTTTAATTCAAAGTATACATCATTGATTCGCTGTCCGACGTTTGACTAGACATCACCGCTTCGCCTCGTTCCATTTAATAATGTACGTTGGTATGCTCGATGCATTCTTAGAAAAGGGTTAAGTGTTTGGCTTAATTTGTTTTCGAAGAGTACCGATGAGCTTGAAGTATGAAAATTCAACAATTGTTTATTATTCAATACTAACTTTTAAACCATTTCGAGCCGTAATATGTAATTATGTTTGTTAGAATTAACGCACTCACAATAGTTGTTAAGTACATAACTTTGAAAAGTATGGTAGGTCGCAGTCGACCCACCATATCAACCTAGTCAAAACGTCAGGCATACCTATGAAGAGCGCATTAATTACCGGTATTTTTTTATGGTGTACATAATAATATAACTATAATTAGTTTACTATTGTACACTGGGATAACGAAAGCCCGATTTGCATTACCTATTCTGTGTGAACCGTGTAGTAACGTAGTAAAGCATGAAATCCTATTATCTCTAGTTAATGCATCACGTCGACTTAGTGCTAATTACTAAATTTTACTTATTAAACGTAACCTCATAAGTCATAAAGCTATGATGAAATTTATTTGAATAAAATTTGATTGCTATTTTATATCGAAAACCAGTTCGTCTAATTTTCCACCAGGTTCAAACGATAGCATAGAGGGTAGAGAATTGATAATGTTTGGTAGTTGACATCACTACTGCACACACATATTTGCACTACTCTGTACACATCCATAATATAATATCTTACAACAAAGTGGACTGAGTGGACAAATATAAGAAATAGTATTTCTGTTTGTAACATTAACAGTTAGACTTTATCGAATTATTACGCTTCTCAAATCATCTGTATATTTCGTGTTTTTTTACTGCCACTGTCTTCCTCTTTTGCACCTTTCTCTTTTAAGTGTAAATCCCAAATTTTCAATCTTTAGCTCCTACCCTTGACTAGCAAGCAAATTATATTAGTAACAATGTAATCATTTAATACAACTCTCGCACTCTTAACAATAGCCGTGAATGTATGTAGGTATGTAACACAATGTAATGCAATAACATATATTTTAGGAATTCATCTTTGCTCTTTTTTCTAACACATTAATATAGGTAACCGTCGGATATACCGAAAATTACAACGCCCACTTTCCGGTACGGGTCTTCGTTCTTACATACCCATATACCAGACTCATTGTGTTAAGTCGAACGAAAAGATTTATTTCCAAAGATATGTCGGGAATTGGGTTCACCGATTTTCGTAATGTTTGGACACTTTAACAAATTATGTTCTGATAATACAACGTAACGTCACTTGTTTGCGAGATGGGTGACCAAATTAATAACTGATTTTATAGTTACTTATAAATTTTCGTAATATTGATACGATTCAGCAAATTAGCATATGATTTTATCAAGCGCGAGTTCTGAACTTCAACAAATACTTTTAATTTATAAATGTATGCTACAAATTACGAAATAATAAAAAAATCAGAGACGTTTTAATGGATGGAAGAACAAAAAATAAAATATATACATATGTAGATTCATTCTAATAAAAAGAGTTGAAGTTAGTTCATTAGAATACACACAAGACAAACAACATTTGCTATCAAAACAATTCCGGACAACTAAAAAAATATGGATATAGCTAACATAAATTTATTATTAGTGTAGATGAAAAGTTCCACGAAGCTATATCTGCGTGAGGCGGGCCTTATTAAACATTCATTTGGTGCGGATCAAGGTGGGCCGCCGTTCTTCGCAGTTATATCCCACTTTCAAATGAAGTGAGAACAGCATTTTTTTCCTTTAGAATTCTGTTTTCTTGTACTATTTACTTGGTCGGAATATGCCCCGTAAAGTCGACAGTTATACTTTATTTAGTTTAAGTACGTACATATTTGAGACGAGGGTAAACTTAAGAAGATATCGGTATGAGTTTGTACATAATAATAAGACTTAGGAAGAAATGTTTATTGATCATAATTATTTCAGTCTAAATCAAAACAGTGGATGTTGTTGTTATGAGTATATATGAAAGTTTGCCTAAGACCAATATCTTCGTCCTATATTTGCAAAATGAGTTCTTTCTGAGAGTTTCTATTCATTGAGTCTGCAGCCAAGGCCCAGATACCAATAGGATTTTGCAATTAGGCCTCAATTTACACATAGTTTGGCCTGGAATTTCATACGTACTAGTGCCTGTATCTTGGACCGCCAAGAATGCTTCTACTTTACGGCTTTACCGATGCAAGATAGTTCAATAACTGTTCAAGGTATTTGTACGACGCTGCGACGTTTGAATGAGTATTTATATTACCATGGACAGGGCTATTAGGCCTGGGGAGTTGCCTTTTTTTTGAAAATGAAGTATTTCAACACTAAACAAATCGCAAATATATAATAGTAGACTGAACACTACAGAATTATTGTGGACAATAAAAGTCTGTATGTTCATTTAAACCAGGATGGTAACAAAATGCAATAGTATTTTATATATGCGACAGAGAACAAAGACGACTGTAAAAAATCTGGTTTTGAATTGTCATAAAAAGTTGTCGCACAAATTTCGCTTTCATTTTATATACAAAAAACCTTGCCATTATTTATGCAAAGCAAAGTAAGAAACAAAACGGTAACCGCTTTTCTATACATAATACAAGTAGGCCTGAAAACTTTCGGTGTCTGATAGAACTCATAAATTTTAATAAAGAAGTTCGTATCTTGTTTGCGTCATGTCCTACTCTCGCGTTTATGTAAAAGTTGTAACACACAGCAATACAAGCAAGCAATAAACATCTTGGCCAAGTAGTAAGTTTTACTTGTCTATTTAGGATGAAAGAACGCATCAAGTTCCTGAGCAAGATCATAAAGTACAGAATATTGAAAGAGTCAGTCGTTACTTGGAGTGTATAGTACATCAACAATTGGTCGATGCGGTATGTCGATATCCTTCATTTAATGAAGACTGAGTTTTTTCGTAATTGAATGGTCCTGCGACAATCACAGTTCTATCCGCAGATCATATTTCAGCGAACGAGATAAACTCGGACAAAAGAATAGAATCCCCGTTTACCCAATTGGGTAATGGCCCAGCTCTGTCGTTATCTCTACCCATTATTTCTGTTTGAAGGAGGCTATGGTGTTCTACTTAATACTAAGGGTGAAATCTTTCCAAAGATCTTTGATAAAGTTCTCGGTACTTGATCTTGTAGTAAGGAATAATGTTTTCATAAACTCTACTTTCTGTCTCTCTCTTTCATGCAGGCTGCACGTGAAAAAAAAACTCAAACTGAAACTTTTGCAAATTATTTAACAAATTATTTTATATCCGGATGATAAAATAGGGTTATAAAACTTTTAAGAAGTTCTAAATTTTTAAGAACCGCGTGGGATCAGCTATTTGAAGCAGTAGTTTACATAGTTAATTGCTGTACTCGTTTGTGTATTGTTCAGCAAATATTTTTCTTTGTCTCATTAATTACTCAAATGCTAAGTAATCGATAAAACTAATTAGGAATCGCTGAAATTACGACAAGAAAATATACATTAGACATGGCCAGGCTTGGTTTAATTTGATAAGTATTTCAGTTCTTTTTAACAAATTAGGCATATCCTTGTAAATATAGACCTAAGACAGATTTTTACAGTTGTGAAATAGATAATAATTTAGGAAATATTCACTAATTGATCATAATGCCCAATTACGATTAATCTATAACACAGATAATTAAAAAAATAATTAACAACCTCTTAGGTCTCAGGTCTCTCAGGTCTTATTCGTTATTTTGTCTTCAATTGAAAAGTTACTTTATAAAGATATTCAATTTTCTATATTTGGTTTTACTAAGAGTATAATACAGAAGAGTTAAGTAGGGATAATTATTTTCAAAACCTATCCAAGACAATAAGCTTGTACAAAACTTATTACTTGTTCAACTCTTGGTAGTTGAGTACATCGCTAGTTTAAATGTGAAGTTAGATGATTCTTCATGCAGATATCATTAGCTAAAAGTCAGTCACCAACTATCACCGTTATAATATTAGTTTAATACAGCCATAGAGCTTAGCAACTTAGAAATATAGGTTGGATTATATCAAATCACCCGGTTGAAGTCGAAAAGCCGCTGTCAAAGGGAGGCTAAGTTTGCAAACAACTTCAGCTCGATAACCAATGGCGTTTAGCGAGCTCGCGTTTTGAAGTTAATGACTTTTTGGAGCATTCGCCAGATTGATAATATTATGCTAGGCTCGAATAAGGTCTCCAAGATCTTGAAATTATTTGTGAGATATGTATTTGTGGATTGTAATTTTGTTTTAAAAATCGTCTTGTTTGTAACCTATTTTGTTATGCCTTTCTGGATTTATTAGTATAGTTTATCAAACCATTTCTGTTAAGTTAAATTACCACATATTTATATTCGCTAAAATTATATATTTTTTATAATAGTTTCCTTATTTATTAGGATAACGTATTAAGTAAGGCTCTTTTAGTGCCTAATAATCGATAGATATATCGTAATCTTTTAAAAAAATTATATTGCTTTCAATGAATTCTCGAGGGCACTAAAACTTTCAAAATAGGGTCGTAGATTGCGTTTAAAAGTTTAAGTAGTGTGTGTTCTATTTCTTGTTTAAAAGCAATATATTAAAATACGAGTGCTGTAAAATATAATTCTGCATTTAAAAAAAATGCTGAATAATTTATTTGTTTTTGGACTACGTTAAACTGCTGAAAAGCATTCTTGAAAGTTTTTCAGACCATATTTTTAGAGGACGCTTGTGTTTTAAAATGTCCAGAACCCAACTTCGCTCTTATTTGTTTCATCGTGCATTCAGCCATAATTCACTGTTATTTAGCGCGCAGAAAAGCTTTCAAGATAGTTTTATAAAGTGACTGCAAAACTGTGATTAGCTTTTAAGGCAATTATTTTTCGTTGATCTTTTATGATTAAATGAATAGTTTACTTAAAGATGTAATAAAAGTTAATATTGGTAAAGCACATTCAGTAGTTTAGCATTATGCAAAACTGACTTGACGGTTCAGATTAAATTATCATAACTATAACGAAGTGTTGTGAGTGGAGATGATCTGCGCAGGATAGTGCACCCGCCAAGTAAAGAAAAAACGGTTACGATGGCATAATGTAACTAGGTATTTGACCAAATCATTTCATTTGAACTGAAAAAAACTGCATTAAATGACAAATTACTTGTAATTAAATTAATTGAGTTACTTACACAGTATAAAAATTATAAAATAGCATTATTCTAAATTAATTTTAGCTGACACAAGCTAGTCCGCGTGGTCACGAATTAAGAATACAGGGTCACCACCCCTATTCATCCCGTGAGTGTCGTAAGAGGTGACTAGGTGACTAAGGGAGAAAACTACGCAGAACAACAGAACTGCAGAGAGAAGGAAAACTTCAAACCCTTTTTTTTTTTTTTTTTTTTTTTTTTTTTTTTTTTTTTTTAACGTGTGGAAATCCCCTCGGACCGTCACCCCTCCGGGGTTTGCGGCGGGGTGGTGTGTCGGACTCGGACCGACTAAAACCACACGGTGTGCCACTCTGCGCCTGTAACAGGAGGGATCCGGGAACAGCTGTTCTTGACACAAACCCTATACCAACCCGTCTGGCCAGCGTGGTATAGTGGGCCACAACCTCCTTTCTAAGGAGAGGCTTATGTCCAACAGTGGACTGTTAAAGGCTGTTAAAGTTAAATTTTTTCATGTGTCAGCCAATAATTCTAAGTATAAACCGTAGAAATAAAAACTCAAATATTTCCTCTTTTTTCCCTTTCTGTTATTTTAAAACAAGTATATTATATGAATAAAACCGCTAAATATTTAATAAAAGAATGGTTTTATATCTGCTTCTTCACACTACAGTTCTATATCTTTATAAATAAAATGAATGTATTCCATGCTCATATTAAAAGTTTGTAGTATGTAATTTAACTTTTAGTCTCAAAGGGTTTAAGCCATTTTTTGTTTTCAGGGACACGTTGTTTATCATCTCAAAGTTATCCCTCAAACGCAACTGTTCCAACACACTATAGATATGGACGATAGTATGGCGGCCTGGTAGCAAAAATGCGATCGGGCCGCAACATATTATAAGCAATCCTTATAATATGTGCGGGCTTATTTTATATATGCGGGCTTACCCCGGCTATCGGCCCGATGGCCGACAGCCGGGGTAAGCCCGCAGCTTCCCTGGGATAGGCCTTTACTTGGTTAGGATCTGGCGGAGAGCTGAAATAGCATGGTCCGGGTCCTCCTCGGAGTACCCGGCGCCTGAGTCGGGCCGTCGGGGTGGGTTTTAGTGGAAACACCACATACTCCTGGCTCCTACATCTACAAGGAGCCGGAGATCCGAAAAAAAAGGTATGGAAATACCTATAGTGCGTTCAGACCCATGCTGTTGAACGCCTCATGTGAGAGTATTACGTCATCAAGCCTTAGGGTGTATTCATATCAAACGTTAAGTTTCCAAAGATCCTCCTTTGCAATTGACGAAAGCCACATTACTTTTTAATTTGAAACGTTGCCGGGCTCTCGCTGCAAAAGAGAGACTTTATTACACTCAGAGGTATCTCGCTTTTGACCCGTACGCCCTTTGTGTGAGCTATTTTTTATTCATTCCAACGGATTCATACGGGAGTTAAAGCCCCTCAACCGGCTTCCCTTTTCGATGTTATACGTTTCGACTCTGCGTTTTTAGACAGAAAAATAGAATTCGTGGTTATGAGTACTTGTTTTTTCTTTTTATATTTGGCAACACCGTCCTTTTATTTTTTCGGCACCACAGATTTTATGCTATGAATTGCCCGTTTAAATGTTTCCAATGGCTACACTATATAGGTCATATATGAATTTATCATTTAAAATACTTCCTGACATATCTCTCTTCTACTCGGAACAGCCTCTCCGATACGTATCGAGCTCCAGTGGGGATGTCATCAACGCTACATACTTAAGTACTAAGGTTGTCCTCTTATCTTTCTGACATAGGTATTTTGCGTTTTTTTATGGGACCTAGGTTTTGAATAGTGTGGGTGATTAAACTTATGAGATTTAATATGGATTAAGCAGACTGTCTATGATTTGACAGAAATTTCTTTTCATAACAGACTATAAAAATTACAAATAACTATATTTTGTTTTTAATTGGAAGTTATTTCTTTGTTTCAGGTATGCACTGCTCCCGGGACCAACTTCCAGAAAAATGCAGGTTATTTCACTGCAATGTGAAGAACGAAGCTCGTTATCTTCTCTATTAAGTTTAATATTCATGTAAAAGTTTTGTTTGTCTATTTCTTTAGAAGTTCTAAGAAAGCTTTACATAGAAAATGTAAATAAACGAACGATTTCAGGCAATGATACTAAATTGGTACCTTGTTTGTAATTAGAAATGTTTTGTAATAGTTCGGTATTGATCGGCTCGAAACAAAATACATTTTATTCTACGTAGAAATAATTTTATACGTTTAGTTTTTTAATTAAAAGGTATTAAAACTTGGAAAAAAAGTGGTATAGTTACATTTACAAGACTTTTAGATTTATTCTCTCTCATTTATTATAAATATTACAATAATGTTAATTAAATAGAATTAAATCAAAAGAGCTTTGATAAGCACATTAATTGAGCATTTTTATCAGGATCAGGAAAACAACTCAGGACACCAGCACTGCAAAAAGACGGAAAACTTGACACAAACCCTATACCAACCCGCCTGGCCAGCGTGGTATAGTAGGCCAAAACCTTCTTTTTAAGGAGAGGCCTATGTCCAGCAGTGGACTATTAAAGGCTGTTGATGTGATGATGTGATGTGTGATCAGGATCAAGTTATCGTACTTGCTACTTAATATAGTTTTTCATTAACAGCCTTTAATAGTCCACTGCTGGACAAAAGCCTCTCCTTAGAACGGTGGCCAGACGGATTGGTGTAGGTGGTGGCAAGTTTTCCTTCCCTTTGCAGTGTTGTTGTCCTGCAAAGTTTGCTGCCTTAGTCGGCTCTTACAACATCCTTAGAATGAATAGACATGGTGACACTCCGTATTCTTAATCCGTCACCACACACAGTCTAGATATAGTTTTTGATCTTTACGATAATTGTTTTATCAATAGACCATCGTAAGTTTTCATTTGTAATTTGTTCATATATTTTTTTTTGTTGATAAAACTCCATTGAGCGTGCAACGCCTTGCACTTTCAAACATAATTCGACATCTAAATGTTTAACGCTCTGAATGCTATTTTCAAAGATATGAAATTACTAAAGAAGTACTATTTGTTTACCGATGAAAGATCCAATTTCTATCAATTCCCTCTCTCCTCCTATGATCTGCAAATATTTCTTTCGGAGTTTGGGTGTTTTCTATGTGTAATATGTACAAATTATTAAAAAAAGAATATAAGTATTATATCAGTTAATTTAGCTCTGCTAAGTTTGAAATTAGATGGCGTTGTGCGTTAGATTTCCGAAAATATGTATTATTCATTTTATTATTTATTATGTACCATTTTAACTTTTAGAAGCATGAGTTTCTAATCTATTAAAAAAAAAATGTGCATGTCTATGCCACTCCACTCGGCTCCCAACATCAACGTGACGTAATCATTAGATTGTCCAATGAATATATAATACGGGCGCTCACTCAAGTAGAAATACATTTGAATTTTTATTTTATATTATCCTCAGATATTTTATTGCTATAATGGTAAATGGAATGGTCGTTAGGGGGTTAAAGACTGTTAAAAGAAGGGTCAATCATCTGTAAAGCGATGGTAGTTGATTCTGAGTTGTATTTAAACAATTGAAATGTTAAACAATTGAAACGTATAGTATTGAAATTTGGGATGTATTCTTTTTTTTTTTTTATATAAAGACAACTTCCGCATTAATAATATATCCTGTGTCGCGGGGGACTTTACAAACATACATGAAACGGACACAAAGAACACCCAGACTCAGAACAACAATTTGTGGACAAAGTGTCGTCCCATATGGGGATCGGACCCACAACACTCAGCGTAGTAGTAAGTGGCGTGGCAACCGCTTAAACCACTATGCCTTTCTATAAATATAACGTCTTAATTACAGGTAGTCACTGTAATATTTATTATCTTAAAAATATAAAACTTAGGTTGGTTTGTGTACGCTTTAAAAACTCAAAAAGTTATGCACCGATTGCGTTCAAAGGACATGTATGGGACTTTTGTACCGCCATATCTCATGGTAGGGATTTTAGTTGTATTTTGCATATAGCCTGGGCCTCAATTCTGCTATTTTATGTTCACGCCAAGCCACTGTCATATCACTGACACGTTATTGAGATGCCATCGAATGGCCATTGGCATCGGTATAAACAGCGGTAGTCTACACTAACTAAACAACAACAAAAACAGCAACGATAATTCTACTTACTATTACTATTCTAATTACTCGCTGATGGTTTAGCTTTCTAGTAGTGAAAGAATCTTACAAATAGATTTACTGATTTAGGCGAGAAAGCGTAAGGAACAAACAAACAAACTTAGTTTGACATTTTATTTCACATATTTCAATGATTGTGTGGTGAGTGTTCAATAGGCGGTACTCTTCTGCCGCAATCTAGTCGCTATTTGCCTCTCTGACCTTTACTTCGGTCTGTAAAGAGGTTCTGTTTATTTTCTTTGTAGTTAGCCTTAACTACAAAGACAATAAACAGAACCTCTTTACAGAACTTGGAATAATAATAAAACTATATTCATTAACATGCTAATATCCAAAAATAAAATATACACTGTCACATTAACTTATTTCTAGGAGCTTTGTTTAGATACATCACGACGACCTAAGCAGGCTACATTAAAAAAGCAGTTTTCAACGGCAGGCAGGCTCTGGCTACCAACGCTTTATCTGATTCCCTAATTCCTAGCTAGTTAATTCTCAGAGGTAATTCGATTCCACAGCTTTTCGAGATGATCCGTTACTGATCCTATTCCTAGAATAAACTTTGAAGAGAAGTTGTATTTTAACTCGTTATGCCATATATATTATTATATCAGGCGGTACTTTTGTTGTGTATATAATAATTCAATAGGAATAATTTCAAAAGTCTTTTCATTTTTTTGTAAGGGGGTTGAAAGATCCTCATGGATGTCCTTCGCCAAATGGGGGGAGGGGGGCGTTGTCTGTCGGACTCTTACCGACTAAAAAACCACACCGGTGTTCCTCTCCTTCCCAATGGCCGGGGGAACGAGAATCGCAATTGCATTCTTCCGCCACACCCGACAAGCATTGACCCGTCTCACCCAAGACGGGTCTTGTCACCCATTGCAACAGTCACCCTTCGATCGCAGTTCTCTAGAATCGCACACGGAACACTGTGTATGCCTCTTAGGACTGTATCTGTTCGGACGACGAATTCGACGAAGATGGCCGGAGATCGACAGACTCTACCCGCAGAAGGCGTACCGGGCATCGGGTTTCCGCCTTCTACGGGTAGAAAGAGCCATGCTGCGTTCTCTCTCCTGTCCCGCCGCTTCCTTTGAGGACATCACCTCCTCGCAGAAAGAAGCACAATGATGACACCGTGACGTCGGAGTGATGAAACCGGAACTCCGTGTTTTCCCAAGTTCCCAAGTCTAGCAAAATAAAGTTAACTTACAGTGGTGAAATATATTAAGGGTCAGTTTAGCCTTTATGAGTTTTAATTTTAGCAGTCTTGCGTTGAAGAATAATTCTGACGATGTGCTTGAAAACAAAACAGATTCACTCAATAATTAAAAAAACAAAAGGGATGCGGTGTTGTTATATTGCGAGTCCTATTTAAAAAAATAGCAACTCATTATTAAATGTACTGATCAATGATTACTTCATAAGTAGTATTAATTTTATTTATGACAACAAATTTTAATCCTGTGCTTAGACAGGCCCTTATAGAGGGGCACACGTATGTTTATACATAGTATAAAATGACATGGTCAAAGCTTAGATTTCTTTTCCACTAGCAAATTCTAATAATTTCTTATTAAATATTTAACATAAATATTATATCTTAAATATTTTATTTATATGCCCTAAGTCCAGCCGTAATAAATTAAATTGATTCGTATTTACATTATCCTAAATAAAAAATGTTTTTAAAGAAACCATTTTGTATAAAATGAGGAAACTTCTGAGGATTACTAATGTATGAAATGTTCCGATTCGTAAATTCCATTTCCACAATATTTCAGTGAAAGTGAAATTTACTCTATACAATTGTTAAAATATATTTGCAATTCAAATATATTTTAGTATATCTTACAAAGCTGTATGAAATTATTTTGAAAATTCATTTCATTATAAATAACGTAAATTTTTCGTTTGTTTGAATAAAATTATCTATTTAACATCAAATCTACTACTACATCTAAATAAACTCTCTTCGAGGAGACTCTAACAATCGTCTATGCAAAGCCATCGTTACTTATAGTAACAGCATCTACGCATTACTTGGCTTATTAACCACTAGCTGTGCCCGCTGCGGCTCCGCTTATGTGTACCTGTTCATCTTTTTAATATTTCTTCTAAATCTTTGTCCAAGTTAAAATATTAGCTGAATTGACTGGGTAATTATAATTCTAGCTGCCTATAAGTTAAATCCCCGTGGATATCAGCATACCCGATGCCGAGTAAAAGGGTTCACTTATTACTAGGATTCTTATAAATCTCTCCTACTAAAAAAATCTGTCCACCATACGGTGACAAATTAAGAATACGGAGTGTCACCAACCCCCCGAGCGAAGGGAGCAAACTGCAGGACGACATAACTGCAATAAAGAAAAATTGAAACATACCCTATGCCAATCCGTCTGTCCGTAAAAACCGCCTTTCTAAGCAGAGGCTTATGTACAGCAGTAGACTATTAAAGACTGTTGTTGATGACGATGTAACTAAACAATGTGTTTGGACAATTTTTAGTGTGAATCCACGATCACATCGATATGAGTTGTTGTTGTTCCCAGGTTCGACAGCCTTCCTATGAATCGGAAAAATATTAGTAAAAATACTTATAAGTCATAAACATTTCATAGTTATTTATTTACCCTTTTACCAAAGTAAAAAGTCATCAAGAGAAATGATCATATATAACACACTTCAACATTATTGCTTCCATCGCTGGAAATATATATAATTAACCAGCAACCTAATTGTTACGCTTATCTACTAATCAATACAACTATTAATTAGACCCGCAGTGACTAATAAATAAAGTTGTGAACTTTATACCACTGATGCATTATTGTTTAACACACTAGCGTTTGTACTAGTAGGTATGTGTTAATTAACTAATGCACTAAGCTAAGATAAAATTGTGTATGGAGTACATTTAATTATGAGCAAAGTTTGGTGTTAGCTCTCTTGAGGCTATAATAATAAACGTTTACATATTCGGTTTAAATATTTGTTCTAGTCCAAAACATTTTTTCTAATATTGCAGCTATTTATCTAATTTACTGTATTTACACCCGTTAACGATAAATAGAGCACTGTACTTTAAAACATAGATTTTAATGTTGTCTATAAGCTATAGTTTTCTAATTACGCGGTCGGGAGGTTGAGAGGTGTGAAGTGAGCATAGAAATGAAATCCAATGCGTTGTAGTCAGTCAAATCTAATCACTACTACTCGTAACTAAGTAGATGTACGCAGCTACGAAACGGGAAACAATTTCTATCATGACTGTCCTATATGCCGACTTCTAGACTCTGGTGAGCGTCTACAGGTGGCGCTTGCGTTCTATGTTGACAGTAAAGTCTCCGTGTTTGCTACAAATTGTTGTTGAATCCGACTTAATTATATGTATTAGTAACATACTTGTGCGTCAGCATTTTGACAGCTGAAGCAGTTCTAATTCATTCTTAATAGCTATTAAACTTTAGTATAATAGAACACTAATGAAAATGTAGATAGTGATATTTTTATAGGTCAATCTAACTATTTGAGTCAGATGACCTTTAAGATGAGTACGAATTAACTGCAAAATATTAAATAAAAAAATCCTATTCTGTTTCTTAACTAGTAAAATGTATTTTTGAGAATTATACTGTTAACTTAAAGTTGAATAGATTTTTTTATTTTAATTCAAAAAGAAATTAGAATCAATTATTTATACCTTAATATTGTGAGCTTCTCAAAACAGTGTAAAATGTAAGTGTAAAATAATTCACTTGATGTACCTTACTAAGGTTCTTGTACACAACTCATTCCTGTAAATCAAATGAAAGTATCTCAAAACAATATTAAGTTGAGAAGCTGTACTCTTCGCACATTATTCCGCTAGGAGTCGCCATCAATCCAGTTACAATGCAAGAAAGTCAGTGTCGTCGGGTCAGTCAGAGCGAGGCTTTAATTTTCCGCCCAGCGATCACGAGTCAGGGTTGCGCGGCTATGCGCCTCTTGACGCTCCCACAGAATGGAATGATAGGGTGGCCTCTACATGTACTTATAATGCTTGGTGGAATATAATTTTGTGATGAAATGGAATATTGTTGCGACTTGTTTGTACTTACGAGTATAATTTGTTTTGTTTACTGATTGTTGGACTGATTAATTGCAGAAATCTCTTAGTTTCCTACTTTCTATCCAGGCAGATGTTTATAGAATTTATGCAATCCTCCTAGCATCTACCATTTTTTATTATGAAGTATTTGAGAATTGACTCAGATACTTCATTAATAAAAATAACTCAGTTATATAGGAACTAAGCTAGTTAATAATCCACTCCATAATCAAAATGAAAAGTATACCCGCATACAGCTCAAGTAAGTAAACACTTAAAAGTCAACATACAAAATTTATTAAACACATTTAACATTTCTCAAAATCAAAGTCAAGTCAATCACAGTTGCCCCAAGTATTCAGAGCTCATTAGAAAATTGTTTCAATGACTTTCTAGAGCCAGAAATAGCTATACCTCATTAATTATATCAGTACGTACCTTATCATAAAAAAATGTAGCTGTTTACCTTAATTGTATAATTTACTAAACCTTGGTTTACATTTTGAAAGACGTGAAATTAAAAGAAATTAATGCATTGTCAAATAAGGTCGAAATTATTTTGAAGTTATTATTTATACATATTTTCACATTATGGTTCGAATAACAGTTGCATCACATTTATTTCTTATAATTGCGTTTTAAAAGTATAAACAATATAAATTCGTTCATCTTTTTGTTATAATCTACAGCCTAAAACGTACATAGATTTGCTTGTACGCACTCTTAAAAAACTGCGAATAGAGAATCAAATAAGTGCTCAATAAAGCAGTACTACCAATAAAAAAATACGACTACACCAATATAATGGCAGAATATATCATTTGACCTGTCATGTAATGACATTAAGAGTTCAAAATACTGGCCATCTAATCTAATGAACCAAAGAAGAAGTAATCCTTAATGAATTATGGTTGAAATTCGATCACCAGGCGATCTCTAGTAATAGTAATTCGCGACAATACTCTGTATCGTGAATTAAGAACGTCGTAAATTACTTTATAGGGTTGGCATTAATATCAACAACACATTATATCGACACATTAACCGATGTCCATAACCGTAAACAAAGGCATAAAACCGACATTTAAGTCTTAGACTTATTTATCTATAGGGAGAGATGTGTTATATTCTATTTATGGCTGATGTTAATAAAAAAATTAATACAAAAACTTAAGATTCTTTTTGCATTTTATTCACATCACATTTTTTTCAAAATTAAGGCGTAAAAATGTTTCAGCATTTAAATCCCTGTATTTCAGATGTAGATTAAGAGAAACAGTAGTAAAATAAGCTTTTAATTTTGGCAGTCGGTTGAAAAGTATCTTTCATAAGATTTGACAAAAAAAAAATGAAATAATGTTGGGTTCAATTCTCATATTGAACAAAATATGTTGTGATCCATTGTGATTGGTCTCGAATCTGGGTTTGTAGTCCACTACGACACAGTGATTATTTCAAGTTCTGATTTGACTTTAAAAGTTAAAAAATAGTAAATTAAGCGATAAAATTTAAATCTTAAACGTTTCCTTCATCAAGTAATTTACACTGTGTAAAAAAAAAATTGTTGCTAACTACCCTAATCTATAAAACCGTGCGTCAAATACCCTACATAACATAAACTACAGGAGTTATTCTATTATGAAATAATTTCACCCTACGCAGTCTAATTGTCACATATATTCTAAATACTGTAAGTATTTTTAACAAAGTTATTTACGGTAGTTTGACCTCTTTTAATTATTGTCAATTATGTTATAATTACGATAATTTACATAACAAAAACTTCTACTTCCCACAATTATAACTGATTGTGTTTTATTGTCTTCGATTTGTTACTAGTTTACGGCTAAATGCATGTAAAAAGTATTATTAAATACATTTTATTTTAGTTATTTAAAACCTCGTTTAAGCTTTCATTAGTACGCTTGCACTAATCAAGAGCTTTAAAAATCTTCAGAATAGACTTTAGTTTAACTTTTGCATTCCCTTATTTTGTATCAGATTGTATCGGCAAAATATAAGACTATATAGAACAGTCAGAGTATTTTAATAACCGTACTTTATACATATTTATTTGATATAAGTTTTAAAAGGTATAACAGTAGGTTACGTTATCGCATACATTATGTATAAATATACTTTGATTTTTACAAATTATGCTCGTTACACAGCTTAGCTCATGAACTTAAACGGAGTTCCACGTACATGTAACTAGTGCCACAAAGCAGTAAGTATCAGAACTACTTAAAACAATATGTACTAATTATAAACAGTTAAAGGACAATATAGGCGACAACAGGGCTGCTGGTTTGGTGAACCGCTATGTGTACCTCTCCGGCTATAAATATATTTAATTAATATCGTTAATTATGATATAGTCGGCTTCTATTTTTCAATGTAATTGTGTTCAACGTAGTGGTTGTAGTAGCACATATAATCACACAATATTAATGTATATACATTAAGTGTTCGATAATATCTATATCAATTCTCCACGACATGAATGGTTATTATATTAAGTTTTCAATTCATTTGCTGGCTATAATATCAAGTCGCACTTACGCTGGAAACACATGAATTTTCGGCATTATTTATTTAGTGGCTGAATGAGACGGATGTATATTATTTAAATGTGTGTGAAGAGGATGGATGGAAGAATTTGTAATGAACGTAACATGAGTACGAGTCGGGTGAAGGGTCAACGACCTTTTCTTTAGGGTGGATCCCCTCGGACTAGGCTTGGGAACGCGGCGGGCGGTTTATTTTGATGCATTTTCTAATTGAAATATTCATTTGGGCATTTTACCAGTGTAAGCAAACTTTGCTATGTCTTTATTGTGAAATATATCCATCCCTTCTAACTAGCTACTTATGTGATGTTTCACTAATGGTAGTAAATATTTTGATTGCCGAAGAAAAACTACATATGCTGACGCAACGAACTACATTCTATTTATGAATGTATTACTAGCCTGGTAAGCAAGCAAGCTATTAAAAAAAGCAATTACTAGATAGGATAAGGAGAACATTTGCAAGATAAGTAATGCCACACATGCGTACCAATACCTTATAATATATTTTCTAAAGAACCCTGTAATCTATTCATATATGACAGGAAATTTTTGCACCAATTATATTTTCGCAAAAGGAGTTAGCTTCAAAGCGTATATCACACAACCTTTGGAGTTTAAATTTTGAGGGCCCTGCTGAGCGATGTAATGGTAAAAAGTAGCTTGGAGCATCATTTGAAAGAACTCTACAGAACGCAACACTGTATCCAATACAAATAGGGCGTCCAATTTTCTTCTATTCATTTCGTTTGTGAAGTTGTGCTAATGGGGGGTAATCCTGGTCTTTATAACAGGTTAAAATTTCGAGATTTCATGCAGTCTCCTCGGCGTTGTAGTGAGAGCAGTACTCCTCAATGTAAAACTTATGTAACTGTTAATGGGACCTAGATAATAATAATTTTAACAAAGACTATATGACTTCGACCTATGTATTTGATTGCGTAAGAGTATTTTAATTGTTAAATCGTTTATCATCTCATTGTATGGCTGCTTATTATATGTGACGTAAAAGATTTTTTTTTCAATTTCAAGGAACATATTCCTGTGTCGCAGGGAACTTTACAAACATACATGAAACGTACACAAAAAACACCTAGACACAGAACAACAATTTGTGGATCACACAAAGCGCAGCCCCCTCAGTAGTATGATTTTTTCGAGTCTGTATAACAATCAATGCTAAAATCACCTTAACGTTTTTACTTAATAAATTCTGTCGAGTTTCTAAAACAAATACACAATTTGTTTATCCAATTGGTTGGAATGCAGGCCCTTTGTAAGTTTGGTTCCAAAAATGAATTCCACTGGACTGTAAAAAACCGTGCACAATCGCTTACCACCATATGGGGGATGCAGACACAACGATGTCGTTAGACGAAAAAAAAAAAAGATTTACAATGTTTTAAAATATTGTTGACATAGAAAGTCACGGCTTTTAGGAATATGTTTAAGGTTATTTACTATTAATAAAATTAATAAATAAAAAAATATAATAAATAAATTAATAAAAAATAAATAACTGACGTATAATATTCAAAATAAAAAAAAAAAACATGACGGTACTAGAATATCTAATCGCCACACACTCGCAGCGCCAATAATAAAAGTCTACAGTTTTGTATCGAAAACAAAAGAAGTTGAGTATTATTATAGCAACACGAAGGCTATGTTTACTAATGAAACTTAGTAAAATTTTAAATTACACGAATACTTTGTTGCTGTTTTACTGTTGTTAATCAATATCTTTTTAAATGAAATAAATTCAAAAAGCTGGCCGCGGCCATTGGGCCGTAAACATCAACACGAACCAAACGAGCGAGAAGTAAATGTATGAAGGAATATGTATAATTGACCGGCCGACAGTAAGTTATTTGAGCAAAGTGCCAGGCACATCACATAGAATATTTTGTTTTTCCTCAACATAAAGAGACTTTTTTTTTTACGTTTACGCAGACGAGCAGACGGGTTACCTGATGGAAAATGACCATCACCGAACCACGAACGTCTGCAACTCAGCAGTCACAAACACGTTGCCGGCCTTTTAGAAGGTTTGAAGGTCGTATCGGTCTGAAAATACCGCAAACGCTAACCCATTCCACAGATTGGTTGAGCGGGGCAAAAAGTGTCTCGAAAAGCGCACAGCAGTGGAGCGCCAACTATCCAAGTGATGAGGATGAAAATTTTGCGATATGCATATATTATATATATAATGATATATGCAATAGAGAATGCAGAGTAAAACCACATCTCTAGGTAACGTCGAGGGATCAAGCCGATCGGAGATGTTTGGGCTATCGAAGATAGCAGTCGCACTTCGTTGGATGCGGTCCAGATGGAAAATGAATTTAAATTTAATACACAATATAAACACTCACGCCTTTCCCAAAGACGTCGACATAAGTATATTACACGCACACATTGCTATCTATAATTTGGTCCTATTCACGTAATAGCGAGCTAGCCTATTGCCCTCAATCAGGCCCTTTTGAGAATAAAAAATTTCGAATCCCATGTTTATGTTTTGTTGTATATTTTCATAACTTTATATTATTTTCTATTATAGTTTATATTTTGATTCTAAATGTGAATAATGTGGCTTTCTTTTAGGGTTTGTGTGTAATATCAATGTATTGAAGTCATAAATATAATTATAATTGTATTTTTTTTACATATTAAACTATATTTGCAATTAAACGAACGCACTGTTTGTCTTAAATTATTTACGCTTTGATTTGATATACATCGCTACACAGTGTAGGAATAATAGATTTCTAAATTAAGGAAATAATACCCATTATAATACATATACCCATTATATACATATTTTATAACACAAATGTTAATTTCCATTCGTCATTTAGAGTATGTTTTATATCACTAAATGAAATAGAGTAACGTGTAAAATTGCTGAGGAAAGCGACTAAAGGCGTATTTTAGATTAAATATCACGTCTTAATGTCAACATGAAATATATAGTATATACATCTAGATATAATTTCTTAATAAATAATTTCTTATAATAAATAAGTAGATGGTATAACACTGTAGCAATACGGAATGTCACTACCCCAATTCATCCCGTGGGTGTCGTAAGAGCCGACTAAGGGCGCAAAACAACGCAGGACACCAGCACTGCAAAAAGAAGGAAAACTTGACACAAACCCTAAACCAACCCGTCTGGCCAGCGTGGTATAGTAGGCCAAAACCTCCTTTATAAGGAGAGGCCTATGTCCAGCAGTGGACTATTAAAGGCTGTTGATGTGATGATGTGATGTGATAACACTATTGCATTGGGCTAAGCCTGTAAAAATAGTTGTTTTTAAAGAAAATAAATAAATAATAAATAAATAAATATGCAGGTAGGTATATATCTGAAAGTATGTAGGTGTCAATTGAACACACTCACAGAACATTCTATAGATTACAAATGTATGGTATTGGGAACTAGTAACGGAATAAAACATATTATTATCTATTAAAATTTGTTTGTTGTTATAAATTAGTGGAAATATAGGTAAATTAACAGAAAATAAAGTAATAAGCATACGAGACATCAATATTTTGCATAATAATATTTTTATTTGTCATTATAACAATCTAATATATAGTACCACTATATATGGATGCATAATGTAAAATATCAATATTATACTCAAAATATAAAATTTCAGATACAGCGTAAGCTGTGGAGAATTCTACGATTTAAATTTAGAACGGTTGTCAGAATTGCCGGCGATACACCCGTAGCACTCATAGTTCTCTTGACAACCGGAACTAACGGCTTAATGTACTTTACAAAATGCTGAAGGGTTTATTCAATGGTGTACTGGTACATATTCGAGTCTAGGAATTGAGAACGCATAACCTTGCAAAACATGCTTCGTAATAAGAGTTACAAAATTACCTACCACTGCTTTAATCTACATATTTATCTGAAGGCGAAGACTTTTGAATTTGCATTTTAGACTATTAAATTAAATTTATAGCCTGTTCGAGTATCGATAACTTAAAGATATTTTTTTTTTGTTGTAAATCATTATTGGTCCTAACATAAGGCTATGAAACATCCCCCATATCTGTTTAAACCATGTTTGTTGTTATATATTAGAGTCAGTATTTATTTTTCTCTGTTTGTTTTTGGCTTTGGTGACGCTTAAGCCATGAAGGCTTTCCTATGAAGTATGTTAGTAAGCTTGCAGTAAACTGATACTCTTAAATAATGTATTTTTGTTCCAAATTTAAATATTGAGGCCACCCTGGTTATTCACAAAGAGGAAACCGCGCATTATTTACATAGGAGTATACGAAAGCCGTAAGCCGTAACACATAACTGAGTACATTTCCTAAATTATACCGCAGCCTAACCTCGCTGGACGCAAACAGTTAACAGCAAACAAACACGGATCAACTTTGCGCACACATAATTTGGCTCGTCAACTTTATTACTGTTGTAAGTTAGCAAAATATTATGATCTCAACTTATAACGTCATATCACCTGAGCGTGGATTTCGGTAATAATTCCCCTCATCACCGTTGCGATGCTCAGCCAACATTTATTATGATTAACGAACGCGGTTTTAGAAAGCGACTTTTGTTGTAAATCATGTAAGTTCATAACAAATTTTACTTACGCTTTTTGTATCAAACGGAAAATAATTAGAGGTATAGATTCAGCTATTTCATCTCTGATATATGACTTACTCTGGTTTTACTTCTATAAAAATGAGCTGAAAAAATAGTTTTTCTCTTTTAATGCCCTCTAAAAGAACCTGGAACTAAAAGTGACTGATTAATTTGATATGTCGTTCATTATAGTAGTTTAAACATATTATATATTATAATTGGCATGGCATTATTGAAACTCATTGACATTTTTGTCGATTTAATGCTCACCAAAATCAAATAACCAAAAGATTTTAAAGATTATTCTATTTAAATAAAAAGCAATTAGGCTCAATGCAATTGAACTGCATACAAAAAGTCCGGCACAACTTTAAAAGCAATCGCGGCCTTTCAGGCCCGTTTGTATCATTATAACACCTCTGATGAAGTTTTGTAAACAAAGTTGAAAGAGCTACATATTAAATAGCGCACACTAAAAGCGTAGCCGTGTTCGGCAAATTGATTCAATTTACAAATAATCCAACAATATTGTTGGCGCCTATTGACGTCGTTCTATGGACTGCGGCTCGACACTGATCGGCGCGCGAATTTCCACGAACGGTTTCTTCCTTCGGTATGTTGTGCGCTTTAATTTTACACTCCAGAGATTCATTGTTCATCATAATTTTGTCATAATGAAATTTTCTATCATATTAAGATACGGCCCTATTGATCACGTTGAATTCTTGAAATTAGAATACAGTGTACTAAATACGTAATACGTAAACCTAATATTATTCTTTACGTAATTAATATTTAACAAGTAAAAATTAATGTATTTTTCAATTATTTAAAATTCTATATCGTTTTGTTTTTCACCCTACATATTATACGAAGTATGAATAATCAAGTCATACTTAAAATATAAATGCAAAAGTGTGTCTGTCTGTCTGTTAGCTCGTCCTTCACGCTTAAACTGATTAACCGATTTTGATGAAATTTGTCATAATAATAATATTTTTTATTATTATTTAGTAATATTTTATCACGATAACCGATATACACGCGGGCAAAAGCTAGTTTATAATAAAAGAGATACTTAAAATTTGTATTTATGCTTTTTTAAATCGTAGAGACATGGCATATAAATACTATATTGCCAGTGTCACAACAACGGTGAACAGTCATTATTTATGTAATATGTAAAATTTATCTTTTTAATATATCAAATATATCCCTGTAAAGTCTATAATTTCAAAAGTTTGTAGTATTTTTAATAGTAAGGAAATACCAGATTGAAAAAGTGTGATAAAGTTATTAAAATTAACTTATTAACAAGTAGCTGTACCCTCCAACAATCTCTGATGCGGTTTGTACATCGTGTCGAAATTGCATGTTTCATTCGTGTAGATATATTTGAGCTTTTGAGAGGTACAAAAAACCATTTAAAAAATTATATATTAAATATATTTTTTTTATCAGTTCTTATTTGTAACTACGAATACTCTTAATGAATAATTAGTTGTTCTTTGTACACAAAAAACCTAGATTCAAAGAATAAAGGCGACGAAATTTTTACTTAATTTTCCTCGTTGTTTGTCAAGGTCTTTCAGTTATAAAACTAGCTGACTCACATGTCAAAGTATCAAAGTACAGCAATTAATTCTAAATAACCTCTACAGGGGCGACCTTATTAAAAAGTGTCGAGTCAACTTAGAAGCTTTGCTTGATATTATAATAAACGACACAAGACGCTAGGTTCGCGAAATTCGCTCTACAAAAGAGCTGTCAGTCATTCCAGATCGGCTTTTGAGCGATATTTGCTGAGCCATTGTACATGTATGGCTGGCTTTACTCGTATGAACATTTAGGTTGTTCTACTTAAGTAACTAGCTTATATAAATTTTGTATTGTTTGATTATGACACGATAAAAAGTAGCAGAGAGAAATGTTATAGACGTTTTTTCATGAAAATATTTTGTGTGGGAGATTTGTAATATTATTTTTGTTTACTAAGGTTAACACGCACTATATTATATAGATATTTGTTACATCAATTATTTATTGATGTTTCAATGTTATCTAAATAGTAATTACGTTTCGAAACATTAGTCTCTTATTTATCGGCCTTATCACTTCACTTGGTGACCTCGCTAACTGCTTCTAGTGCGATTCGATTGTTGTTGATCTCCGGGCACTAAATGTTATAATAATTCTAATAAATCTTCATAAACTTTTTCTTTTTTTTCTAATAGTTTTTTATTTCTGGTAAGTCAAGGAAATACTTTCAAAATGGCGTTAAATAATGTTTATCATCACGCTTTTCATTTTTAAGGTTAAAAATGAAAAGCCTGATTTAGAAGCGATCTATCTATCTATCTATCGACGATAGACCTTCTGATAGATTATATATAGTATAATAATTATTTGTTTTTTTTTCTCCAAAATTATAGTTGAAACATCAAACATATTTAGTGTTATAAACGTATCTACAGAAAAGTACAAACAAAAATAAAATCTGCTGGATGCTCCGCATACGAAATAGAGCAAATCTCTATTGCAAAATACGAAATGCAACTATAATACCAAATATTGTCACTGTGCAATCTCCCCACGCTGCCGCGCTGGCCAAAGCCGATTATAATCGCGATAAAAACGCAGAGAGCGCCCCCTGATATTCCACCCTGGCCTTATCCGATCTCCTGTCAAAAGTCTCTCCAATTTATGTAGACACCCCGCGGTATTATTTATTAGGAAATGCAACGTACAAACTTTTCTTTCTACCCGCGATAGATACTCAAATCAAGATATATGGCTATCGGTTCTATACGCGATCGCTTTGGAATAACGATGGACAATTTTAAATTGAGAACCGTGTTGCACAAAGAGCACTCTAGAATCGTGCCTGTTTTGAACTAGTCCCAAACCACTAAGCTTTTAGTGTAAACTCGGTAAAACAAACATAAAAAATGTACTCGTGTCATTTAGACCGGACAGGTCGCAATCAAAAAAGCGATTTACTTTATACAATGAAACTAAAGCCACCTATGCATGCAACAAATAAATGAATAACACTTCTTTTTATTTCCATTGAATGTATTCGGTGCGATGTCAAGTGTTGTATATGGCAGAACTCTTTGTAGACATAAACAATTGTACATTCAGTAAGATATGTAAATAGTATAAAATGAAGTGGCTTCCCATTCTTGTACGCTTAGATCTTTCAAATTACGCAACGGGTTTTAATGCGTTTTTCATCAATAGAGAGAATGCTTCAAAAGAAAGCTCATAATGTATATTATAGTAGAGAAAAGTCACATTGACACCAAAAGAATATTACAGACACGTTGCACTGCGCATTGGATCGCTAGTTTAAAATAAGATACGGTCAAATCCTACGCTATACTGTATGTGTTCGGTATTCTATCTAACCAAAGTTTTCTACGTATAAAAATATTGTTTTCTGTTTAGATCCTATGACTGCGGTAAATTAAAAATGCGGTCTTGCCTCTAAAATTACTATCAACTTACAGCTTTGGATAAAGAACAAAATCGAGTTTGCTTTGAGTTTCCTCTTGATTCAATTGTACAGAAGCATGCAATCCATATGCCTATGGTACAAATAGAATGTTAAATGGTTTAATATCATATCATCTACATTTACATTATACTTAACAACAATGCCGACAATGCTCAAACATTATTCGATAGTATTTTTGAATAGTTTTTAAAGTATTTATTGTCTATTAGCTATACAATGTTTTATATCAATGCACCGCATTGATGAGAACTGAGGAAGAAAACTGACAAGAAAATTAGATAATAAAATAAAGTATACACAATCCGATCCCCGAACTGAAACTGGATTAAATACATTTATAATAAATCATTAAAAAAAAAGTTGAACTCACAGCTAATAATAATAATATTTTCTGTCTTTGAACCGGCTTGTCTTGTATATCGTGTCAAAATTTGAGCTCAATCGTTGTAACCTTTTTAAGTCTTTTAAGCGTACAGAAGTTTGAAGCGAATACCAGCTTTGTATGCTGTAGCTGCAGCCGTGTATGTTGGAAATCGCGGTAAAAACTAGCTTATCTTACTCGCTGAAAATGTAACTTTCTTTAGGTGAAAGAATTTTTAAAGTCGGTTTATTGGTTTATTTATTTCAATTTATATATGCGAGCTATGTTAATATACTTACATCTACGTTAGTATACTTATATATCTGCTGTGTTATCTCGGTAGGGACAGCACAGCAGCGAATCACATACGTACAAACCAGCCTGCTGGATATCATGCATAGTATGCTGTTAGTGCTGGCTCGAACCAGGGATGCACACCTCTTCCGCATCATTGGAGTAAAACTAGTCTACGTATTTCAGGCTTGAAAGCGTAACAAATAAATAAACAATAAACTCACTTTTACATTTGTAAAATACTAGCTTTTTAGTGAGCTCCGCCTGCGTGTATGTCGGTTATCGTATTAAAAAGTAACCTATGTTACTTTCTGATAACGTAGCTTTCCATTGGTTTCCGGTTTAGTGGTTTAGCCGTAAAATCGTGATAAACAAACAAACAAACTCACTTTAACATTCATAACATAAGTATGTATATAGAAGATAGTTGCAGAAATCATATTAATTGAAGTATCGTTTGATAGGTTAGATTAACTTGTGACACATGTAAAATATGATTCGCTCTGGACTTAATCAGTGTCGGTGTCAGTTCGGAGCGTACTCTGCGTCTGCTACTTAAAGCAATGGTAGATTTAGGTAAATTCTATAATTGTAGTGTTTTGGCTATTCTTGCAATGTGTTAATAATTGTATACTAACATAAGTGTACTGTTGTCTAACCCTCGCGTAATTTGCATAGATCCACGTCACGTGTGGGTAATGTGATAGCATTAAGGGTCACAATCCTGGATCACGCTGCGTTAATGCAGATCATTGTCATGTGTTTGTTTTTGATACGGCTTCGTTCACAGTGTCCTTCGATTTGTTCACTTTCTAAAAAATCTTACTTTGTTTTACAAAGCTATATTTTAAACAGTTTCATTTATTTCTATAGATATTCTATGTCATTATATAAATATAAAACATTTGTATATCGATATAGTATCCAATAAATTGTTTTTTAAAATTACATCTACACTTTAACCAACTCCAAAAAAAAAAACGTGCTCAAGTACGTTGTATTTTTTTAAGGTTTTTACCTCAGGATTCTGTTACCTATGAACCGATTTGAATCATTTTTTTATTTGGGAGAATACTTCACATTTGATACAACGGAAATACACTCATTCAACTTGAAATGAGGTTAAATTAAGGAATGAAGAATACAGTTTATTACAATTTCTCATTATTTGAAGTCGGTGATACTTCTTTCAAAGCTTACTACGTGTTCCCAATAGACATATTCTACGAAAACTTTGAATGGACGTCGCTGGTTCCATGCTTTGTGTAAGTCTTCAAGAAAATATTTTTATCCGCACTTACAGTAAGTATTTTTAATTACACTTATTCATGTGGAGGTTTTTAAAATATGGTCTGAATTTGTATCGTGTGCACGTTTATAATTGACTATTATAAAACCATATTGGTGAAAAAAAACTAAAGGCTTGCTATAGCCAAGATCTTGTTAACAGTACGGAGAAGTTCTCAGACAAATTTAATTCTTTGGAGACAAATGTTGGTGACATCAGAGGGCTCTAGCGAATAAACCGTACAAAATAATACAATGTTCAAGAATAAACTTTTAATTGTATAAAGAAACATTCTATTCGAAGATTATGATTTATGGAGCCTGTTTACTGAGATGTATTTTGTTTGTTATGATTTGTTTTGTTTTAGTTGGAGTTAAAGTTTGTTTACAGTAGTGCTCGATTTGAATAGTATAAGTAAGTAAAACTAATAAGTTTTATTACCATTTTCTCACTTAGTCTACGAAATAATAAATAAACTTGATTAGTATTCAAAGGACACCACCGAGGTTATGTGTAGTCAATATAGATACTGGTAAAAGATTATAATTAAGTAATCAGAGTTATTAGTTGCCTTATTAGGGAAGAATTTCGCAAGTACAAAGCTTTCAGCTTACCTTATATGTACGAGTATAATGGATCTTCGGAAGTTTAAAGTCTTGCAATGGTTTTTCTTTCAAATTTTGTTGAACATGAAAAATACCATACGTAGAATAAAATAGTTTTCAAAAAAGAGTTTCGATTATTTTCAACCCTACTCACCATCTTTCAACATAATTAAATTATTACAGTTCGTTAAATTAATGCAGTAACTCGATCGATGCGTATAATACTCCAGTTAGCGCAATACATAAAAGCGTTGTAAAACCTGTAAGAAAAATATATAATAAATTGGAAAAACACATTTTATTAAGTGTTCCCTGTGGCGGCCATCACTTGGGTCATAACCAAACCCCCACTGGGAAGGGGAGTTCCAATGTATATTACGAAGATTAATGACATATGTATACACGAAAGAAGCGATGTACATAAATGTTTATGTGTCGTTTTGTTTGTGGAGTCAACGTTAATGGTGTTTTCGATATTACTTTATGAAAAAAAGCTAATATATTGTTTTATATTTGTAAATTTCGCAAAAGTCAATAAAATAATGAAAAAAAGGATTTGTTTATATTGACGTGAAAACGTAAATATAGATAATAATATGTAAACAATTTCAAGCTTGTATAACAAAAGCCTATTCAGCTTAAACACCCACATTTTGCGAAAGTCGCGTTTATTAAAACATTAATTTGAAAACTTTAATTTGAACGTTATAAACGAAGTTAACAATACAAATGTGATTTCCATTTTTAATAGTAGAAAGTTGCAATACTAGCAAATTAGTTGATAATCGACTGAATAAACGTATTTTAACTAACAAAGCTTGGAATACAGCAATCAGGTTACATTAATTATTAAAATATTTCACACGAACTCCATTGTGAAATACGGTTCTATCATTAAAATTAACGTCTATTTTACTTTCGGTTATGTTCCATCCGTTCCAATAAAATGGCATCCTGGCTAGACATAATCCCACGAGATTGACAGGCCAAAGTCGTATCGTATCCGTTACGTGGCGTGACAGCTGGTTTCGCATTAGAGAATCTCCGCGGCGTATATTGTCCTGAATCACTATTTCTTTTTTATTGTAATGAAACCTTTTTGTACTTTTTTGTTGGGTTTTCGTTTTGTTAGTGTCGTTTCTGTTTGTATATTTTTCTTTTGATTGTTTAACAGTTATTTATATAGAGACATTTGAGTGTTTTCGAGAGAAATTCGTTATAGCCAATGTTTGTAAGGCATAGCATTAATGAGAGCATCGTGGATATTATTTTGCTTGTCATTTGTGAAATACGAAGTAAAACCCTTTAATGATTATTTAAAAAGTAGGAAAAATACATTTTATTACCATGAATAAAAGCAAAAGGTTCAATATAGCTTACTCTCGCCACGTTTTGCCACGTTCTTTGTATTTCAAAGAAATACAGGTAGTATAAACTATCCAGTATCTTTCCTTATGCATCATTAGGCATTAAACCTGACACTTCACCTTTACAGCGTGTTTTGCGGCTATAAGTAAATAATAGAGTAACTAACATATTTTCCTTGTAACAGATTGGGAAGTTTCGAAAACACTTTCGACACCTTTCACGGTAGGGAAAGGCATATAGACTTCCTTTACAATATATTTTAATAACTAATAATTGGTTAAACCAAAAGCATGTTAACACAATCCGACATGGTAAAAATTATGAGTTGCCTTATTACTCTACGTCTAATACATTGTATGTTATTTAATAAGAATTTTGAGTAAAGATGTCAAAGTGGGTGTTCGAGCCTGAATTTAATCAAACAACGCCCCCAGTCTGAAGCCCTAGATGTGTAACCCATATTAAATAAATTTTTAATTATTCTAAATAGTATGACAATAAATAAAAACAATTGTAATAAGAAATATGCCGATTTAAAATAAACATAAAGATTGATGGTGTAGTGAAAGAAGGTGTTTGTGAATAAATTTTCTACGTTAAAATGAAGGTATATTCAGTAAAAAAAATATCTAAAGACGGCCTTGAACATACGATGACGATTTCCTCTATTTAAAGATTTTCTAAGTCAGAGAAACTGCTGACTGTTCTTTTCTTATTTAGAGAACACATTTTGTCATGTAACTCGTAACTCGCCAATGCATAAAAATCCTTGCTCTGTAACATTAACATTTTAGAGGACAATAGTTTTGCTTCAAAGATATCCCCTACTCATCTAATACCAAGAATAAAGCTGCAATGATGTTGTGATGGACCGTGGTTGTTACCGTTGTTAAATTGTGTTGAAGTAGGATGATTTTGCTATATAATTATGAAAATCGCCACAAATCGAAGAATCTTCTGAATTCATCTGGTCCGTAAATAAAAAATTATAAGTGCTCTCAAAAATGAGGGTCGAAAATGTTAGTAAGAAATCGTAATCATAATCTATCAGAAATCTTTACGGCAGAATATGTTGGCTGAAACCTAGCGAGCTGTAAATGCGAAACGAGGAGCACTGTAAAACACAAATATTCGCTCGAGACGGGACTGTGGAATTTGTTGGAGAATGAAGCCGATCGGATAATATGGCTATTTATGGTATTCCGCTCGCCTTTTTTCTATATCGTCAGATTTTTCGATGCGATTTTTCACCGCGATTTCGTCGCTGCCGGAAAAGTCGGTTTTGACGCTATAAATTAGGGTTGTTACGTATCGTAATATGTAGTGTCAACAACACGTGCCCTGGGGACTTTGTGCCAATATTTATTCGGCTGGATTTAGTATCTAACTATAATGATGTTTTGTTCGAGGTGCTGGATCGCTCAGATTTTATCATTGAGTTGAAGTGGATTGTTTTTGTTGTTTTCTATATAAGTAAACACCTTTTATGTTTTACCGTATTGATTTATCTCATTAACGTGTCTAAGCATGAGCCCCCTCTGATGAAGTGATAGCTGGCATGTATGTGTTGTCACTGTCTTATCTGTATAGTGTTCTGAATAAATGAAAAAGAAAAAAATGTTGAAAATTTCATTATTGAAAAAAAAATGTAACTAATTTAACTAGAGTGAAAAATTAACGATGTCCGTTTATTTTGTAAGCACTGGATACTTTCTGGCTTTAATATATCCATGTTCAAATTAACATTTATAGGCCCGTTATCCACAAAATACTGGAAGCTATCCGAGAAGCGTTTTTTAAGCAAATTGAAAACATGCCGTACCTCTCGGTATTAAAGTATTTCAATTAGTTCTACTTGACACAGGTCTCTGTAACTATGATAAAAGGTAATCCATAACCTAGCCTACGTTGAAGCTAAGGCATCTTGGTTCAGTACTCGTTCTATCCTCGGGAATCGAAATCGTGACAGCGACTGGAGACGATAATTCCATAATGTCTTTACTTTTTAAACCAATAGATATCCGATAGCCAATGTTATGATGTTACCATTAGAGGTCTTTTTGTTTCTAATGTAAACTGTCGAATAAATGAATTACAAGTTTTCACCCTATTTATAAGAGTCGACTAAGGAAGCAAACTACACAGGGCAACAGCACTACAAAGAGAAGGAAAACGTATGGAAACCCGTCTGGCCAGCGTGGTATAGTAGGCCAAAACCTCCTTTCTAAGGAGAGGCCTATGTCCAGTAGTGGACTATTAAAGGCTGTAGATGATGGTGATGATTTGAAAAGTACCAAAATATAAAAAAGGTTGCATTATAAAATCTTCCAAATAAGATGGATCCAGTTTAATATTCAAAGTATATTAAAGGTAGCAAAGTGGAATCGTAAATTGAGCTAGCGAGGAACATCTCGTAATTTTTTTATAGACTGTAACTGAAAAATGTAGGAGATGAATATTTAGAGGCGATGTAAAGTAAAGTAGCTCTTTTTATTGAGTGGTATTGTTTATTGGAGCACTTTATCTTCCACTTAGGAACAGTCATTTTAGTCACTTAAATGTCTGGCCCTCATAGTGCGACCGCAGCTCTTTGAAATTAAGAAGAATATTTTATTTGATTTCTTTGTTGAAAGACTGCCAGAGTATAACGTATGTTTTACTCTGACAGAAAAATATTCTATTGCGTATAACGTTCAGTACGATGTGGATTGAATATTATTTCATGCCCGAATAAATATATGTACTCACTGAGATTCACTGAGAAATGTTACAAATATTTTATCGAAGTAGTGTTTTAGTTATAACAATTAAGTATCTCTTATCGTATTACGGACTGTTGGAGAATGTATTATGAATAGTTTACCGTTTAATCCAAATATTACAATCGTACAATGTCAGCCCGTTCGCCCCTCTCGTAAGTCATAGCCCTCGCGATTGAAACACGAAAGAGCATGTCACGGATGTCCCCCAAAGCACTGCGATTCAATAGTCGTGATCAAACTTGTGGAAAATCAAAGTGACAGTGGTTTACGACCTACAAATACAGAGATTATAAGATTTAATTTAATAAATTTTAGGGCTTTCTTAAGGTTACAATTGTAATAGGTTGATCTTATAGTTCAAAATTATATCACTTGATTCGCAGTTGACGACATTAATTAGCGTGTCGCATATCATGAATAAAAAATGAAGTTATATATAAGAACCCAATTCTGTATTAAATTTCAGATTTGTAAGAGATGTTTCACATTTTCTTTTTTTAATTATCTTTTTGACAAATCAGTGCATAGTAGTAACAACGTCATGCCTGTAAGTGGTATTCAATTACGTTGTATTGTAAAATGTAATTGAAGGTTTATTAAATCGATAAATACCTTACATAATGGTGTCTCTTGTTTTAATATAGGAACTTAAGCCATTATGTCTTAATCGCAGCCATCACTGACTCCTCACAATCAAATAAGGCACCGCTAAGAGACAATCAAATCTTTATTACTTCTTAACCTTCTCTTACAAGCTATATAAAGATATAGACACACTTTTATATTACAGCTTTGATGTTTAAATGAGTTTTTAATGTATTTCTAAAAAGTTTATAGGTCTTATTATCAAAGTTTGTTAGTGTCAGTATATTTGTAATGACTTAGCCTTTTAGTCTTATTATGTTCAGGGCCATATTGGGGTCAACTTTTCGTTTAACCTTTAAAATAAATATCAATAGTGTAGACAGAGTGCCTTTTATGTGATCTGTATAATTCTAACTTGTTGTTTTGTACTACTTAAACTTTTTTATGGTATTTTTAAATCCCTTCAGCGGTTATTAAACGTATAAAACGCATACATGTACATACATTTGTATTGTATTGTGTGCTCCGGGTGCATGTCAAATACTTTTGATAAAAGTACGTAGTTACCCAAAGAAAATATGATGTATAGATCATCAAACAACCTATCTTATGTGCACACCTCTGAGGAGCTACAACGATGACGTCTGCATTTATAAAAGCCATTTTTTTATTAATTCTAATATCTTAACAATAACATACGATTATTTACATTTAAAGACATTTCAAACGTCAAAAAGTCTAAGCTAACCTTTAAGCGAAGTATATTTTTAAGCCCATCCTCCACAGAATAAAATCCCACGAAAGTATTTGCCAAACGATCAGAAGGTAAGCTACGAGTACTAAATGAAAAGAGGAAATTCATTACGGAGCGATAGGGCACCGGGTGTGTATCGCAAGCCGTTTGTGTGGTAACTGCTGTCGTTAACGGTAGCCGTTTATATCGGAAATCGTTAGCTTCGCTTCGCTATGATTGGTGGTTCGCCAGCTTTAGGGTTGAGAGATAAAAGTGGAGGATTTTGTTAGGGTATATACATGGAGCACGCTCTTGATGAACGGGCTTAAATATTTTTTGAAGTGTTGATCTGTGTCCCTACAATAAAGGTCTTAACCGGCGAAAATAAAACAAAGACATGGCATATTACCTAAATGACATTATGATATCGATATTGTGTCATAGACAATATTATTAAACTAACAGACTTATTTGACTTATTTAGAAAATGATTTACTAGCAGACGGGTCACCTGATGAAATGTAACTATCGCCGCCATTGAACGCCTGCAACTCAGAAGTCACAAACGTGTTGCCGGCCTTTTAGGAAGTAGTACACTCTTTTCTTAAAGATCGTATCGATCAACATGAGAAATATCCTTTAATAAACTTTCACAACTTACCTTAATACCATTCCTAGTGTTAGCAGTACTTCTTGTAAGTCGTGACAGGACAACGGATTTGCTTCACTAAAAAGACCACAGTAGAGCAAAAAGGTAGAAAAATATGTTTCAGATTTTATTATAAACAGAATACTTATTGGTATAACAAAACAATGCTTGTCTCTACTAAGCTTCAGGATGGCAGCTATAGGATGGAATACAGTTATTGAGAAACAGGAGACATCCTATTTATTAAACTGGTTATGTTCAACAGACAGTTTATTTGCCATATTCTCAATAATCCTCGAAGTCTTAATAACCTGGAAAACCGCAGACTAGTTTTCTGTGGATAGGTTAGGCTGTAGATGTGGCCATATTAAATGCTTCCAATATCGTAATGGCGTCAAAATAATTTACGTAAACTGCAAATATGTTTAAATTAATTCCAATTTACAACTACTAATGTAGTCGATAGTATTATATAGAGCTCAGTGTAACCCCTGCCTAAGTGGAACACTGCCAACAGTTTATGGGCCCAAGACAATGTGCTCTATTTTATTCAAGTTAGCAGTTAAGCTTTTATTGCTGATATTAAGCGGGCTTTAAGAGATAATAAAGCTAACTAAATACGCTGAGTGTATCCGCATTTGAGCGATAAGATGTATTTGACTCCTGACATTTCGTACGAATAGAAAAAGTAGTGACAGAATTGCGATCAAAAGAAATAGAGCACAATGGAACGCAGGCTAAGAAATAGTAGATTTATATCAAATAAGGCAGAGGAAAATTAGAACTAATCACCTAAATATACATGTTGTTGTATCTGATAGCTCAGGAATATGTAATTACTACAAGAAACCCATAAAAAAACTGTGGCTTTGGGCTTTTTACCGCTTCTTCGATCAGCTTTGCGCCCGAGTTGTCTTGATTGTCCTAGGAAGGTCCACTCGAATTGGTGCACCACTGCTTGTAAGCATGTTTTAGTATGATTTGAAGATCTTGCTATTGGTTGCTTGCTTGCTTTTGACGCGTGGCCAGAGCGCGCTGCTGTTTTTTGGGAAAGAGGCGCATTTGCGGTAATTGACGGATTAAAAGGGCCCAAAACCCAACACATGTTTAGTAATATTTTTATTTAAAAAATGGTTTGTCCAATACATAACTTTTTGACGTATGTTATTGCACAAATTGAGTAAATATTTAACATATATAATTGTTCAAACCGAGGTTAATATAACTTTTCTTACCACTCTTGTGTATAGTAGCTAATAATTGTCTAGTAGCTAATAACTGTATGTTATGATAATTACTTGCGCTAATTGTTTTTAACATAAAATATAACTAATAAAACATATAAAATTTTAACGAGATTTTCTCGCATTATTCAGCTACACCATATTCATAACCACCATATTAACCTTCTTTCTAAGGAGAGGCCTATGTCCAGCAGTGGACTATTAAAGGCTGTTGATGTGATATTCATACCATTTTTAGTTATTGTGAACTAAATTATTCATTTACTAATCACGTGTACTACAGAAAAAAAAACCTTTAATCATCCAAACTGCAATGTCATTCGAAAACAAAACAAAATTGGTGCTTCATTTATAATCCACATTGACACGACATTGTAGACACGAAACAAAAGGCTACTAGGAGCTCTAGATTCACCTATTTCATAAAAAGGCCCTCTCTATACAAACGACCGAGCGTATACGGGTGTGCCATTATTTGCGGCGCGTCACCCGGCCCGGCCCGGATGTTGTTAATAGCGGAAAATGCGGAAAATTGGGCTATTCATTACCGGGACCTCGACCGCAACAGAATTGTGCAAATACGCTGTTTGATGTATACGCAACGTTATACACACATACGTAATTAGTCTGCACTTTTGATTATATCATTTGGACAGGTCGCTTACTGTCAATCTTCAAACATTTTGAGCTTATTTTGAGATAATATAAAAAAAAATAGTTATATTCTCAACGTGCGTCGGAAAACACGTTAAGAGGCCTTTTTTTGTAGACGGGGTGGAAAATTCCTTCGGTGGTGATTCCACTAAACTAAACACTCTGGTTATAATGGAATGGAATACCCGCACCATGTTATTTTAGGTTGTCCCCGAATTATAATAATAATAATAATAATATAATAATATAGCCTTTTATTCAGATCTCTTAACTAGTTACAATGGGTTTAAACTTATAATAACACTGGACTCTTAAACTAAATAAACTATTTAAGCTAATATCTGTTGCTTGGTTATCATTCCTAGATCTGTTTGCCAATCGGCAAAGGCCTCCTCCAGCCTTATCCATTCTTTCCTTTCCTGTGTCACCCTGTTCCACATGACTCCGGCCACTTGCCTAATGTCATCGTCCCATCTTTTTTGCGGCCTACCTCTCTTCCTCTTGCCTTCTCTGGGATACCACTGGGTCACCCTTTGACTCCATTTGTCGCATCCTCTTATCACGTGGCCAGCCCATCTCCATTTCAGTCTTTTGATTTTCGTTGTAACATCTGTAGTTTTTGTTTTGCTTCTGATGACAAAGTTTTTCAGTCTGTCAGACTTTCTGATATTTAGCATACTCCTTTCCATTGCGTACTGACAAGTTGCTAGTTTGTATAATGTTTCATGATTTAGCACCCATGATTGACATCCGTACGTCAGAACAGGTAGTACGCAGGTGTTAAACAGTTTACTTTTTAAGTTTATATGGAGTTTTTTGTCTTTCATAGCCTCCCTCAGGCTCCATGTCCCCGAATTAACACCATGCCTAATCAGCCCCTATCCCAGGGGAAAACACCTCCCCCTCAATAGCGGCGGGGCGGCTCGATTGCATCTTAATACAATCAGGCTGTCATTCTATCCCCACGCTAAAAGGCCTAAAAAGTCCAGCAACAGTCTATCTACAGAGCTTCGATATCACCTAGTACTTGGGTTGTAATCTGATGGCAGATGTTCCAACCATGTGTTGTGTCAACAGTGTTGATCTAAAACCGACTCCAACCTTTTTTGGGAAAAGATTCGAAGAATTTATATTCTCAACTACTCCTGTCCGGTTAACATCGTTTATGAGAGCCACATAGAATCCTGATTTTTGTAACCTCTAAATTGGTGTGTATTTTTCAAATAATATATATTGTACTTACTATCAATTAGTTAGTCAAGGTAACAAAAGTACTTTCATCCGTAACGGCATACCTATTGAGCCTTAAACGGAAGTATATAAAATTTCGTTCAATAAATATTCGCACTTGATTCTTTGCCATTCAACAAAAACAATGAAACGTCGCATAATCAGTCTAAATTTAGGTATCTGATTGGGAAATCTTTTTTACTATCTACGCTTTAAGGCATATTAAATGTCATTAATTTTGTAGGTTCAGGACACCATACTAAGTAAGCCAAACAAACGTACGACATCATCTCTTTAACAGTGTGGTATATATTGCAAAACGATCGTATCGATATACCTTATTCATTAATAAAGATAATACTTAAGGAAGTAAAGTCGTAATTAAAATCATCAGGATCCTTTGTGATAATTTTTTCAACAAATTCTCGAAATGAAATAGTCCTTTTGCCATGAAGATGGTTTTTTGCTCCTTGAATATAAGATGAAGGGTATTGCGGCTATTAGAGTACATGACACCGTTTATAATACCATTGTATAATGTCTAAGATAAAGTCAATTGTTCATGTAATAATAGTTTTCAGAATATATTTTGCTATGAAAGTTTATCTTATCTTCTGCTGCTCTTAAATAACTCTTACATATTATAAAACTTTAGGTTTTTATTTTTTCATTAAAATGTTTTAACGTCAACTTCAGACTTAACTACTAGAAAATTATATCATTCTCAAATGTACATAAATCAGTGCTTGTTCTGTGATTCTACTATTTGACTGTTAGTGCTTATCGACAGTCCACTTATATTTCAACAAGAGAAAAACGCAGAGTGTTGCTGTTGGTGTTTCGGGAATAAATTGGAATAGTTACTAATATAAGTTCTATGTCAAAACAAGAGCGAATAAAATAATCAAAAATATCTAGAGAGGCCTATTGGTTTAGTTGCTACGAATAGTAATCCTAACTGCTGAGGCAGAGGTCGTGGGTTTCCCACCCAGGACAAACAATTGTGTGATGATTACGATCATTTTTTCTGTCTCTAGGTGTAATTTATTAATAATTTCTATGTATTCAGTAATTTACAAGTCCATTTCTCTGCAATTTGGTTATCACAGAATATTGCTAATTTGAGATCTTATAATATTGTTAATTAAGTTTTAAACTGTTTGTATCTTCGCCCATATTATTTGTACATACAAATTCAACAAACCAAATGATGGATATAATTATTTGTAGTTGAGGAGTTTCAATTTAACTGGTAAATCTACTTTATTGTGTTATGCCTTACACTGTTATAAAAAAAAAGTCTATTGCGATTCTAGGATAAAATTACATTTTACTGTAGAAAGACGACAAAGAAATTAAAAAAAAACTTTACTCATACGCAAGAAGCCTGTATTATGTGTATGGTTTAGAAAAAAACACTATGTACTTACTTCTAACTGTACTAAAAAAACACTGTAAATAAATTCAAAAGTTAAACGAGAGATGAGTGGTGGAGTTCACCATCAAATTTACGTACGAACATAAATATATTAAGTACAAGAATTGTGTTTGTTTAATTTTTGTAAAACACATAATATAGGTTAGTTAGTTCCATAATTAGTATTAATTATGTAACTAGTTTCATGTCTACCAATCAATGGTTTTAACAAATATCAGGATAAAAACCGTTTTAATTTCCTAGCCCTAAATCGTTGCGCCAAAGTCTAATTGGCTCGTATTAAAGCAGCTGCACTTAGTTTTTTCGTACCTACTGTCCCGTAGCAGCAGTTGTTGCTTCGGAAACTTTTCCTACGAAGTTTTTTCGGCGATTACCGCTGAATACCGGCTTTCACTAATTAATGCCTGTTGTACTACACCGAATATTTTATGAGAACTTCGTAGAATTTGTTGAAAGAAATATCATAGAAGTTTTATTAAGTACTTTTTTAGTGCTCTAAAACTTTATAATGAGCTTCAATCAGCTATTAAATTTACCAAAATGGAGTGTATTATCGAAAGAGGGTTTAGGATTTCATTGTTTATAAAACAATGCAGGAATATAGCAAACTAACATCAATCTTTGTCCGGTGGCTCATCGACTAAAAAAACATGAAACTAACAGGTCGACGACCGAGCAGAATACAGATGCCTTTTTAAGATTCCCACCGAAAAGTCTCGCTATTATCGACTTATCCAGAAAGGGGAAACTCTCGCAATAGTGGCGACGCTGACGTCATCGCATGTTTGGAGTGCCATTTGAGTGTTGAATTTGTAAATATTGGTCGGTTTTTGAGGGACGATAGTGAAACGATTCTCTTAAATGGAGTCATTTGTATTGAAGCTCAGGGAGGGTTGAGTTACATACTTGTAAGTGTGCTGTTTATTGACCACTTTGCGAGTAAAGTACGTGTGGGTTACTGATTGCTTTGTCAGCGCATGGCGAGTGGAATACAAATTTAGTCTCGACTGTTTAGTATGTTTAAGCTATACACTATTCCACTCGTAGCCATATTCACAGTATTTATGTTATGGAGCAACTATTGATACAATCTTTTTTCCTAGTAATTAATTTTTTCGAAAATTAAATAAAGTACACGTTAAACCGTACAAGAGAATGAACATGTTGGTTTAATATCGTATATATCATGAAACAGAAAATTTGCTACATAGAATGCAAATGAATCCATGCATGATATATGTAACGAGTATAAATACAACATATAATCTGAAGTGAAACAGCATGTAATGTTTTTGCTATGTAACCTTTAATAAAATTATTACTGTCCATTTTTTTAAATCTGATTGATAAACCAAATAGGGTACCAATGAGAAATACTTAAATTAAATAATCTATTAAGTATTCGATTTGGGATAGTTTTTTTTAAAACAAAACAAACACGCTCTCTATCTACTCGAATATATATGCATATGTGTTAAGTTGGGTTTTGTGCGCTTCAAAGACTCTTCAAAGAAAGTTCTGCACCGATTGAGTTCAAATTATGACCCGCTTCAAAGATTGTTTATATCTATATTTCGCGTGAAGTTGGTTCTTTATTTCTCATCAGTGCAACCACAATGTAACACAGCGAAGCGTGTCAGGCTATAGCTAATTTAACGTATTATAAAACATAATACGTTACCGCCATCTACCTCTAGACTGATGTGGGGAAATCCCAAGATACATCAAAAATTTCATTCGTCTTACTCGCTCCTTTGTCTTGCTACACAAATCGTTAAATTCATTGACATGTTGTGACTAAAAAACGTCCAGTAAAACTGGTTACCTACTAGTTTTTGCATGACTTGGTAAAAAGTCTACGTAAAAGTATGTTCTAAAGACAACAGGGATGTTGTATCGTCATTATCAGTAAACTATTACTAATATTAGACTTATAGAATTCACGTATAAATCAATGTTTACTTATTTTTGCGATCTGAGAGGTAGTACTTATTGAAAACCTTTTGGAGATATGTTTATACTATGATCTAACTTTGTTATTGTAATTTATTGCTGTTATTATTTATAGTTAACCTATGAAATCCTGCAAGATAAAAACAAATAAAACCGTCAACATCAAAAATAAAAACAATTTCTCGTAATAGTATGGCGCTTAAGGTATATTCTTTCGAGTTAAAACGTTGTAACTTAAGAACACTCTCGAAAATCAACTCGAATGTTAACTGAGCTTTCTAAAATACCACAGCTCTTACAGAAGTTACTCTTCCAGAACTATAAGCGGTCCAAATGTTATACTTTTCTCAGAGAATTAGGCAAGTTCGATCAACGATCGATAAAATAATATGCAGAAAGCGAGCAAGTTGGTCCTGCTCTATTGCCAATCTATTTAAAACTTTTGAGTATTTATTTAAAAGACTAACATTGGAGTAGAGCTTTTGTACTTTTATTACTATATAGCACAATAAAGTCTCACGAATACCACGACGCGCCATCGCGATATCGCTGGCGACCTTGTGATGGCACTCGTTTTTTGAAGATGGCAAGTTTTCATGTTGCTGTTGCCAGGTCAATAAAAACTATATTCGTGCAGCAAAACAGTGCAAAATGTAATAACTTGTCTATATTCATTTTCGCTCATACAATTCATGTTCACTTCGTCACATATAAAAAAAAATTGAAAATTTGTAATACAATTTTAGATTCTCTTGTCCATTACACATCACAAAATCCAAGTCACAAAAAGAATTCTGATAATGTCTTGACACTTCTTAAATCAAAGCAATGACATTTATTTCACACAATGTATTATATTCATAAAATATAGAAAAAAATCTAACTTTTTGTAATATACAGTTCAAATAACAAAACCAAAAGCAGACAAGTAGTGATTATTTGTCCTATATGGAGGTCAAATTGTAATTTAATTCATTTTTTTCTGTAGTCGTTTGCATTAATTCTGGACGGCGACATCTGCGAGTAATGGCATCTCCAGTCGTATATTATTATCATTTTATTGAATTTATCAGACCGCAAAATACTCTTGTGAAAAATAGAGTCGTTTCGCAAATAATTTGGATTTCGTGTTGTATGATTTCTTTGTTAGAAAGACGCATATTTTCAATAATTTTGTTTCTTAAGTCTCAAAGCATATTATTTATTTTAAAAGTATATTTTTGTACAGTAAAATATACTTCCCACGATACGCCTCTTTTAAATAGGTAAATAATTACGTTCATTTATCACAGTATAATGGTCCGTTTTAAATGAATAATTATGTGTCAAAATTAAAATATTACTTTTCTTAACAATCTATTTTACATTTTCACAAACGACATGTCGAAACATTTATTGTAATAAATCTTTTATTATACATCTTATGTTTATCACAGTTTGATACACATGGTATAATTTAGTATATGTATAAAAATACTATTCGTTTAATTCAAATTTTGTTTATTATATGTTTATTTATTCTAAAAAATAATTTAATAATACAGGATAGTTTTTTTCGTGACGACACATTATTTTTATGAATTGGTCTAACTGGGAGCGTTGCCGGAAAAGATCATTTTCCAGAACGTAATTAAACTTTAAGTTCATTAATGAAAACACTTTATTTTCTTTCCTTCAAATAATAGGACAGCCATATTGTTTGCGGCCAAGTCAGGCCCCCTATTGTGTCTCAAACAATAAAAGGCGTATTTCACTCTTCGAGGCAATTGTGGAGGGGTCGCGACTCAGTTTTTTTCTTTTAATTGGAGCACGTCACAAAATATTAAGTGCCTGTAGGCCGCGGCCTCGAACACAGCGGCAGAGAAGCTTTATAGTAGTTATTACAGGTTTTCTTGATTACTTCTTTTCAGTAAGCTTAAAGTACGTATTGATGAATACTCATCAAACAGTATGACAACTTTTAAGGTTTTTAGTTATTGGCTCATGAGCAGCAGCTGAAGTTCTAATTAGATTAATGTGAGTTATTAGGATAAGTTTAAACCTTAGACACATAAATAGAATAAAGATTTGCTAAATCTATACAACTTTAAAAAAATATTTTCAAATTTTACGTGAGTAGAAGTTTAACAAAACTGAAATACGTAGGTACGTATGAATGTATACCTAAAGTTTGGAAACAAAACCCCAAAAACGACGAGCATAGCACTAACCCAATTCGAAATTAAAGAATGAAATGGATTGTCCATAGACACGGACGTCCTTTGTCATTTTATTCCAACCATAAATCAGTGTTTCCGAATAAAATCTCGTACTTTTTCGACTATGACACTGTGATTCACCTATTATCACAAAGGATTCTATACTTTGATGTTTTGTTTTATAAAAACTCCTGAGGCGGGTCGAAAATAAATTAATTCTCTTTGTAATCGTGGCAACTTTACAATGATGAAATTTGAAAACAACACTTTACAACAGTTAATTCTAAGAAATTTCAAATCTAATTTTACATTACCCAACCATAAAATAATGTTATTATTAATAATAACACCGGTTTCTTAGTCCCTGTACCCGATGTCGACGGTCTACTATTGCTTATATTTTTAAATATATACTATTTTTAATAGCCTAATAATAAAAACAAACCTATATATTTCTAAATATATACATCATCATCATCAGCCTATCGCAGTCCACTGCTGGACATAGGCCTCTCCTTAGATCGGTTTTGGGCTCCTTGTATCCAGCTCCTGCTAGTCATCAAGCGCAAATCGTCACATAGTACATTTATACATATTATAGATAAATTACACTCAGACAGAACAAATGATCGTGCTCATCACATAATTATTTGTTCTGGGTGGAAATCGAACCTCATCATAAACTTCGACTCACATTACCGCCTCTTAAGCAGACAGGGAATTCTATAATATCTGAAACCAACTCATTATAACATTAGGATACACAGATCTACACGAACAGGACTGCAACGTCATTTTCAAACATATGGAAACAATACAAGATTTTTCTACATACGTGAGCACCAGATAATGCTTACGAGTTCAGATGTTGATTTACACAGATCGTACTTGATATTATGGTAATTTTGGACATAAATTATCAGGAGTATAAAATGGACCTAGAGTATCTTTTATACAGAAAAAAGTTCCTGAAACCTAAATTGATTAATGCGAGCAAAGCAAAGGTTAAAGGTAGTGTTCGATAAACAAAAACCTACAAAATGCAAAGCATGCTATGTTACCCAGTAGTGTGTATACATGTTAAAGTATATCTTACAAAAATACACTTTACTTCAGGAAAAATCCAATGCACTTTAAGGATCCCCATAATCGCATAGAGCCTCATTCAATGTACTCTGTTCTTGTGGCCCCACGTTCCATAACATTTTATGGCACACCATTGTAGACGAATAAGATCTTAGTTTTTCCATTACTTTTATTACTTTTCAGCGCGTCTTAGTAATCACTTGAGACGACAATTAGAATCACGGGGAAAGTTTAACTAGAGCAATTAACCATTTACCGGCTGGGACCTAAATCTTAATTAACAGAAAGGTGCAGAAACAGTCCCTTAAGTAGGCGTTGTTTTGATTTCCCTTGTGTGCATAAGTTCTCGTTATAAAAACTATGACTCTGCGCATTGCAGAAATTTACGGTAAGTAGGAACAATTAATCCCCATTACATTTTTGTTGTTTTGATCAAGAGCAGATCCGAAGTATTTGTATCTATTTAGCGATAGTAGAGAGTTATTGCATTGTTGTCAGTGCTTACTCTGAATGGAGAGAGTTAGGAATGGATACACATATATGTATAAAGTAGAAAACGACCTATAGTAGGACTTTAGTATCAGATTAGTACACACCCAACTTAGTAAATCTTAGTAAATATTATCGAAAACTGTTATACAATCTTCAATATGTCCAAAAATTTAATCAATTTGTACATCAGTGAAAGCAATCATTTTCCCCTGAATATACAAACAAGTTTTGACTGCGTGCAGAAGAAACGTCGGTAATATATGGCAAGAACTTCCAAGTATATTTAAATTCATACCATCTTCAACGTTTGCGGTACAGTTGGTATGTTATTTGGGTAAACAGCCCTCTGTGGTTGCACCTGCTTACGAAAAATAACCTACAAACAACTTCTCATTTATTTTCATATGTATGTAAATACGTTGGCGTATAAATATATCGAGCAAAAGTTGGAGATGCTAACTTGCGCTTGAATGGCTCTATCAATGGAAGTAGGAAGTCGATCTAGGAGGAGGAGGAGGTCTTAAATACTTTTCAACACATTATAACTGAATGTAGTTATTGTAAAATAGAATAGTACAATCTTGATTCTATTGTTTGCTAAGCACATAAAGTAAATAGTATTTGCTTAAAATTTACTTTGTTACATGGCATTATATATTAAGATACATATTAGGATTTTATCATTTTATATGTAGGAGAATTTCTGAATACCGCTGAAGTCAATTTTCAGAAGCAATATTTTTATTACAAACACTACGCTTGTTTAATATCTAATTCTAAAATACAGTTGTTGTTTGTTTGCCCGAAGTAGGTTGTACCTGTGTCTCGGGAGAAGAAGTGCTAAGAAGTATAATGTAATAATAGAATGTATATCAATAATGAATGTTTTGGAAATAAAGAACATTTTGCCGTTATCCTGTTATTATTATAATCTCTGTTATATTTGGTTGTAATGGAATGTATTTTGTTGTAGATTTAAATTATGAGGTATAAGCCTCGAGTATGAGGTATATGTTTTATCATCACTAATTAGTAATACGTTGCATGGCTAGTATATATTGCGCTATGACCACACTACTTCCTACTACATTGTTCTTCTTCCTATGACACGGTTAGTCGTTCTGGATCTGTATTCTGTAATGTGCTGAAGTATAATATGTACAAGTGTATCCAACAAGATCTTTTATTTATAAGAAGACCTAAACACCCGAGTATAGCCCACAATTCCAGTTAAGATCATTAAATGAGTTTAGAAATGTACAGTAACGATTGACACATTTATACCGATATCGTGTAGCTGTACCTTAGCATAAATTGTGGCCATATTTTTTGTATGTGTGGAAACCCCCGGATTGGCTTTTAGTGGGGTTTTCAGTGGAGCGGTGTGTGCGAATCGAACTTATTAAAACCACATGTATTGCCACACTCTGTCAAAAATAGGGGAGATCCGGGAGCACCTTTTATTAAGACATCCGGAAATTGACGCCAACGTTAACTCCTCTAGTCATGAGAATTTCTCAATAAACTTTAAAACTCCGATAACTGATAAGTACTAAATGGAGGTCATAAAAACAAGTAACGCATAAACTGTTAAATATTCAATTGAGTCTGGAACAAAAATATAGTACTAAACATTCCTGATTTGAGTTTTTCAGCAACGTAATTTATCTAAAAGCCATAAAACTAGACGACTGGAGGCAGGCACGTCCGTCTCCGTATAAGTACCCTGGCGAAATGCCAAGGGCGAGGGGTACAGCCGTCAGGTCATCGTAGTAAGCACCCATTAAATAGTTAATAGAATATCAACCTTAGATTCTTTCAATAACGGTCAATTTCCTTCGACACCGTATTACTTTAAAGCAATTCGTAATAGCTCAACTTACCTCAGGCTATCGGCACATCTGGATTGAAATAGAGGTCCAGATTAGGCTTTATAGTAGTAGATTTAGAGTTGAGATTTCATTGTTCCATATCTGCATTAAGCTGTGAGTATGTTGTATTTTTGTTTCGACAGCATTGTAGTTATATACATCACATCAATTTTAGCACTCTTCTACCCTCTTGTGGTATTTCGTTTCACTTTGTTTATAATAAACAGTGATTTTACGTTAAGGGAAAGTCTTTGCTTATAGCTTTTTATACACATAAACAAACTTTGTGTGTATATTGATACAAAGAACATTCGTATTTGCTTAGGACATTTAGAGCTGTTGTTTGACGTACCTACTTGTGATTGGTAAAATATTGCCCATTTATCTTAATGTTGTTTGACAGAGAACCTAAAAGTAGAATTATAGTTTTATATGAAGCCTTTTTTTTTTTTTTTTTTTTTTTTTTTCCGTGCGGAAATCCCCTCGGATACCACCTGTCGGTGGCATGTCGGACTCGAACCGACTAAAACCGCACGCCTTCGCCGGGTACTAATAGCCGGGGAACCAAAACCCTAGAAAGGAAGGCCCTGGTGCCCCGACATACCTCGGGTCATCTACAGACGAGTAGACGACCCACGCCCCGTGTGGGAACCCCATGTTCCCTGTGCTCCCTGGAAGCGAGCGCGCTTCGCAACGCGCTCGCCGCCACCCCGGCCTGCTTCTGCTAGGGTGACAGATGGCCTCACCTGTCACCCCCAGGCCTGCGCTTATGGAGGACGGAGGTCGTTCTGCGACCTCCGGCGCCTGAGTCGCCTGCGCTGCCTGGCCCGTGCCCGGGCCTGGCGGGCCGGGAGAGTTCTAAACCTCTCCCGCTCCCGCTCCGCCGTCTCCTTCGCGAGCATAACTTGCTCGCAGAAGGAGACGGCAGAGTTCCACGCACTCTCGCTCCGCACGATAGCCGCAATCAGGCTATCGAGCGAGAGAACTCCCACTCCGATGGCCGCCACGAGGTCTCGCCTCTGCTCAACCCACGCCGGGCACTCTGCCAGCGTGTGGAGAGCCGTGTCCACGGTCTGGCCATCGCAGTGGTGGCACTCAGGCGTTGGCTCCTTGCGGATCAGACACAGGTGATCTCCGAAACATCCCTTCCCAGTGATCACCTGCGTCAATCGGTATGAGAGGGTCCCGTGACGCCTCTCGAGCCAATCCTCCATAACGGGTCTTACCGCCGCAATGACGGCGTGCCCGGCGCTCGGTTGCCCGAGTCGTTCCCTCCACTCCCCTATGATGACCTGGCGGAGTTGGGATTTCCGGTCATCGATTTCTCGAATCTCGGGGTATCGACCCAACTCCTGCGCCTCCTTGCGCCACTGATACAGTGCTGCAAGGGCTCTCGCCTCCAGGTCCCACGGTGGAGTTCCGGCCAGGAGACTCGCCGCCTCGAAGGAGATCGTGCGGTACCCCCTTATGATCCTGATGGCCAGCATTCGCTGCGGTCGCCGCAGTATCGCGACGTTGCTGGCCTTCAGGGCCCCCGCCCATACTGGGCACCCGTAAAGGGCCATGGACCGCACAACCCCCGAGTAGAGTCTCCGGCAGGAGTCATCGGGTCCCTTCATGTTGGGCAGCAGCCGCGCCAACGCACGCGCTGCCCCAACCAACTTGGGGACCAGACCTCGGAAATGATATCCGAAGTCCCATCGGCCATCGAGTACGAGCCCCAGATACCTGATCGAGGGTTCGATGCCGATGCGAGTGCCTCCTACCGTGAGGCTAGATCCCTCAGGCGGCTTCCTCCGAAGCCCGTGAAAGAACAGGGCCTCGGACTTGTGCAGAGCCACCTCGAGACCCAGCCGCCGGATACGCTCAACGACTTGGGCAACCCCGGCCGTGGCCCTCAGGGTTGCCTCGTGGTGCGTCTTGCCGCGCGCCGTCACGAGTGTGTCGTCCGCGTAGCACACGACGGCGACACCATCCAAGAAGGCACCACGAAGCACCCAGTCGTAGCCGATGTTCCACAAGAGTGGCCCTAACACCGACCCCTGCGGAACACCGCACGACATTTCACGCCTACCGAGACCGGTCCTACTGGGGTAGACGACGGCTCTCTCCGACAAATATACCCCGACTATGCGGCGGAGGTAGAGAGGCACTTCGTGATACACGAGCGCCTCCCTGATGCAGCTCCAGGGCATAGTGTTGAACGCGTTGGCGATGTCCAAGGACACCGCCAACACCACTTCGCCCCGGGAGACTGCTTCCTCCGCCAGAGCCTTCACGCGCATGATCGCATCCACGGTGGAGCGCCCCTGACGGAAACCGTACTGGTTGTCCGCCAGATCCGGCCCAACCATCACGAGATGCTTGACGAGGCGCCTTGCAATCACTCTTTCAAAGAGCTTGCACACCTCGTCAAGCAACACTATGGGCCGGTAGGCGGACGGTGAGTCCGCCGGGCGCCCCTCCTTTCGGATGAGGACCAGTTTCCCCGTCCTCCACAATTTCGGAAACTGGCCCCGCTCGAGGCATGCGCTGAAGAACCCTCGCAGTCGGGGCTCGAGAGCCTCGTCGACTAAGGCCAGGACCCACACTCGGCCAGGAATGCCATCGGGTCCCGGGGCGGTGTTTTTGGCTTTAAGCCGTAACACCGCCACCCTTAGTTCCACCCCAGTGACCTCAGGCACGTCGTCGTCATCCACGTTAGGCGCCTCAAGCGCCGGAGGCGGAGCCATCTGTGGCGGAGTATGCTCCACCACTCGCGTTGGGAACAGGGAGCCAACGACCCTCTCAAGCAGCTCTGGCTGAAGACACCGTGTGAGCGGCGGGGCCCATGGGCGCATCTTGCCCCTAACCATACGGTAGGGGCGTCCCCACGGATCCCGCTCCAGTGTCTCCAGCATCTCGCGGCGGGCCTCGCTCTTGGCCCGCTTTATCGCTGCCTGAAGGGTCCTCTTGGCAACCCTGTAACCCGCTAACAGCTCCGCCTCTCTCGCTGCCGCATCTTCGGGGCGGCGACGCCTCCTGCGGAACCTGGACCACCGGCGGCGCGCGGTCACGCAGGCTTGACGCAGCCGTGCGATCTCCGGCGACCACCAGTAGACCTGGCGCCTTGCAGTATTGGGCTGAGCCCTAGGCATCGCCGCATCGCAGACGCGGGTCATGGCCTCCCGGAACCACTGTGCCTCAGCATCGACGTCGACAGGCCTGTCCGGCGCAGGAGCCCAGGCCTGTACGATGGCGGCTTCCAGGAGGAGGTCGCGATCTAAGCGCTTGAGCGCCCAACGTGGTTCAGGTGGTGCCGGTCTGACCGGCGAGCCATCTGCAGGGGCGGAGACGTCAAACCGAATATATCGGTGATCCGAACCTGTCTCCTCCCCGACAACGACGCGCCAGCCTTGGACACGACGCGCTAGCGAGGGGCATGCGAACGAGATGTCCACGATCGAACTACCCCTCGCCGTCACGAACGTGGCCACGGCCCCCCGGTTTAGGAGAACTAGGCCGAATCTTTCAGCCCAGTTCTCCAATGCCCTGCCCCTCGGGTTCGTGCGCAGGGAACCCCAAGCCTGCGACCAGGCGTTGAAGTCCCCCAGCACAAGAACCGGGTGGGGGCGACAGGCATCGACGACGACGGCCAGCTGAGCGAGCCATTGCTCGTACTCAGTTAGGTTTCGGTTCGGCGTGAAATAAGCGGCCACGACCGCTATATCTCCAACTATCGCCGCTACACAGCCCCGTCCCCTTGCAACTACTGCAAGAGGTGGAGTGCCGGCTGCGGTACCGTGCACTAGGGCCGCCGTGCCGTCCAAGTCGGTCTCCCAGGCAGGCCCGAGAAACCGATGGACATATGGCTCGGCGATAGCGGCGATGTTGATGGACCACTGTGCCATGCTCTGGAGCAGAAGATCCTGAGCATCGGCACCGTGGCCTACGTTCACCTGGAGGATGCGGAGATGTGGGTCCATCACTGGACTTCCATCCCCGCATCCCGCAGCGAACTTTGCGGCTGTCCAGCGGCACTCTCCGTCTGGATCAGCGGCTCGGAGGCGGAAGGTCGGCCTCCCGGCTTCGGTCGCGATAGGGCACAGGCCTTACCACCAACCCGGTGGTCGGCAGGCTTGCCCTCCGCTGCGCACCTAAAGCAACGCAGCGGAGCGTTGCAGCCACCCGCCTTGTGACCGGGCTGGCCACAGCGGAAGCATCGGTCACCTACGGTGGCCTCCGCCGTGCAGTGCACCCCTACGTGACCCACCGACAGGCACCTGAAGCACCTTGCCGGTCGGGCCTGCAGGAGCCGTGCCTGCGCCCTCAGGAAACCTCCGACCAGGAGGCTCCGTCCATCGGCGACCTTCTGGGCCGCCGCGATGGGGCAGCTGACAACCGCTGCCCCCTGTCCACCGGGGCCGAAGCGTATTGCTCCGGCCTTCACGCTGTCCAGAGGGCAGCTTCCCGTCTCCGCCACGGCGAGTCTGAGCTCGTCCGCCGTGACAGAGTCGTCCAGGCCCGTGATGCGGACTTCGGCGCATTTAGTGGGCCTGGACACTCGGACGTCAGCTGCATCCAGTGACTCCCTCAGCTTAGCCGCTAGGGCATCGGCTTTGGGGCCACTGGTAGCGCCGGCTACCTCGAGGAGCCGGGCTCCCGTCCGTGTGTTTTTACACCGGACGCCCGGAATCTCGAGGGCTTTGAGGTCCACGTTGGCCTTGACTTTCGTCAAGACCTCGGCGTACCCCACGCCCCTCTCCGCTGCCTCCGCCGTCAAAGTAATAACGACGGCCGAGGAGCGAGGGGCGCGAAGCTTCCTCGGCGCTCCCTTCGCGGCGGCGGCGGCGTCCCTCCTCGCCTTCTTGGCCGCTTTTTTGGCGGCCTTCCGCCTCTTTTTGTTGTCCCCGGCCACCGTCCAGCCCCGCTCCAACGAGCGCTGTGCGGTGTCAGCCGGGGCCGAGACTGGGGCTTGGGTTGGGGCCGCCTTCCCCCTCCCTTTGCCCTTTCCGGTCTTCTGGGGCGGGGGGGCTGATGACGGCCCAGCCACCCTAGCTGCTGGCTGGGCTGTTAGGCCCGCCCTGGCAGCGGCCGCATAGGTTGCTCTTGGCGGAGCCAGAGGTGGGCGACAACGGGCGCTCTCTATTGCAGAGATGCGCCTCATAATTCGCTCCTCCATCTCCGCCACAAGTCGGACTAAGTCCGGCTCCTTAGGGGCGGACAACGCCACAGGTGCCGAAGACACTGGTGTGGCACCAGCGTGGGCACGAGCCTTGGCGAGATCCGCCTCGAGGCGGGCTCTCTCCCTAGCGTGGGCCTTGCTCTCGGCCACGAGGAGTCGTCCCGCCTCGATGATGGAGCGCACGACCGCTACCAGGGCCTCCTGTTCGGGACCCCTGGCTACCCCGGACGTCTGGAGCAGGCAATCGGCCACGCCGATTGCCTCCTCGATCCGGTCGACGGGGTTGCCGGTTTTGCCTCGCAGCTCAACGAGGCCAGCACCCCCACCCCCGCTCCCCACATCAGTGGTCGACATCTCGGACGCGACCCCCTCCTCTCTTCTCCGTCCGAGACCCCCATCTTCGGCTCCTCCCAGCGCCGCGGGCTGGACCGCCACCTTCTTCCGGGCCACCATGGCCGTGGGGAGTCGGCCTCCGCCGCGAGCGCCTCTGCGGCTTGTGCCGACTTTGGGAGCCGAGGCCTCATCGCTCGAGGCCGACTCCAATTGCCTCTTCAGGCCCAGGCGAAGCGAGCGCCTTTTGCGCTTTGGAGTACCCTTCTGGTGCTGCTCTGCAGCTGAGACCATCGGGGTACTCGCTCCGCTCCTCTCCGAGGCAGTGTCGGTGTTCGACACTACCTCCAGGTTTTTCGCGTCCTCCGCGATAACGTCGCCGGATTTACTGCTCGGCGACGGGCAGGTTCGACATTTGGTGCTCCCCCCAGAATACGAGTGGGAGCTGCCGGAGCCGTTTGGCTCCGGGAGGGATTCCCCAGACACTGTGTGTCCGGGACCCTCCTGGGTAGATTTAATAATCTTTGGCCTCATGTCATTGTTGTTTAGTTTAACGTCCTTCGACGGGGACGCCTTCGGCACTAGACTCCCTCCAGCGACTCAGCCCCTTGCCAGGCGTCAGAACGTGGGCTTAGAGCATTTTTTATAGAGGTTTACGTCCTCGCGGATCCGAAGATCCACCGGTCCTGTCCATTCAGGATTACGGCTGGGCCGGACGGGGTCTGCACCAGACCGGGTCCGTCCGCCCCAGGGTTTTTTATAGAGGTTGCCTTCCTCGTAGCCCTCGAAGAGCCGTCATTCCTGACCGTTGCCAGTCAGGGTTACGACATGGCCGGACGGTGGTCTGCGTCAGACCAGTGTCCCCCACCTCTGGACAGAGCCAGCTGCAGTGGACCCGTCCGCCCCCAGCCCGCTCTCCCCTATGCCCTCTGCCAAACAGAGGGACATGCGGAAAGCAGCCCTCCGAACAGCCCTTGACGGGCCGTTCCCACCTCGGCCGGAATTGGCCGCAGGCGGCAGCGCCTCTCCCACCTAGGGAGAGAGGCGCTGCCGTCTCCGTTGCCCAGGGTGCACCACAAGGAGGTTCCGGACCACGCACCCCTTTATATGAAGCCTGTGTTTTAAAATTTAAGTGGTAGGTAAACATCTTAATTTATGGTATTCGGTAAGGTGCTGTTTAATTTTATAAAGCTAAAAAATATGTATTTTGTTACGTTGTTTTTATATATTTTTTGTATCTATGGCTATAGACTTTGTATCTTTTTTAAGGTCTGTAGTATTAGAGCTCCTCGACGGAGAGACCAATTTTCGTTATTTATTTTTTTGTAAAGGAATCTAATAAAAATCTGGATACTATGCCTAGCATTGCTTCCATAACTTTACGATAACATGGTAAATTTAGCCTGATGGCGCAACTGCATCAGGAATTAGTAGAAGGTTCAAGTTCTCACCAACTTATAGAGGGGCATCATGTTTGAGCTCATAGAAATAGTCTCAATGACTACATTATTACTTATGCTTATACATTTAACATGCAAATAGGAAACCTTCACGATGATATTGAATTAATAGAGGATAATTAATGATCACAAAATCATTTTTCCTCGATGGGAATTGAACCCACGACTTATGGCTTAGCCATCAGGTCTATTAACAACTCTAACGAATCAATAGCTATCAGCCAGACATACAAAAGAACAGGGGCGATCTTATCAAATATATTTTTTACGAATTTTGAAGTGTTACGTCTTGAACGTTTGTGTTATGTCTTAGTTAAAATAGTGCATACATTAGTATTACTATATTTAGTAAATGTTTAATTATTGAATTTCTCGATTATTCTTGTAAAAATTATTAATTTTTAAAGTAATATATGTGACAACGTAGAAAGAGACACACATGACACCCTGTTAGAAGCTAAATTTACATTGACGTTAGTGTATGCAACAAAGAAAAGAAACAAACAAATCTATAAATATTAACTGTAATACTTTCTCAATTGTTTGTTTACATTGCTATAAAAGTGCAAGGTGCTGTTACAAATTCACCAAGAGTAACATACACTAAAAATTTAATGCGAATGATGGTAAAGATTACAGACGCTAATGAATTCGATTTAGTCTTTTCAATTAATATTATGAACTTTCATTTACCCTTATTTGTTTGCACTAGTAGTCTTGTAATGTAATTTTCGAAAGAGTATTGTTGTATGCAATTAGTTTCGTAAATCCAGTCAACTCTATATTTTCATAAAAGATCAGGAACTCTTGTAACTATTTATTAATAAGTTTGTCTTTTGATTTTTTACTTTATTTCGCTTTAGCTTATCCTTTGCTATTTATTTTTATTCGTTCCTGTCCATTCTTTTAGGAATTATGTATTGTTCTATGTAGGTAATAAAAAATTGACTTAAAATGATGTTTTTATTTAAGAACATTACTATTCCAGATTACAGCCTGATTTTTAATTAAAAGTGTACATGTTAAAAGGAAAATATTAAAGCCATAAAGACTGTGAGACTAAGTCTAACAAGTCCACCAGTTCCACTTAAACTTACCTAAGATAGTTTTAAGTCTTTAGTAATTTAGCACTAATAAAACCTTTGAGAAGCTAAACTCTTTGTAGATGCCAGTAATTAGAGTGGAGAACTTGGGAGTTTTCTCCAACCGGACACCCTTGAAGACTGTTTTGTTTCGGGGTCAGTAACCGCAAGAACTGTAAAGTTAATTATTGTTGGTAAAATTTTCTTATTGTTTCGAAGACAAAGTAAAGTACAGTCAGTTGAAGTTTAACTTGCATTTATAAGGGTGGCTTTCTAATAAATTTTACTTAAAGGATTAAGAAGACGCTCAAGTTAGATCAAAGAATTTACTCATAGCTTCATATAGATGCATATAACTTAGATAAGGATATCATAAAAACTTTAATAGACGACCGTTGAAGTGATTATTAAATTGTTTCTTATTTACTAAATCAATGTATGAACTGACATAAAATAACAGGACTAGTTTGTTTTGCTATTTATATGGTTTGTACCAGGAGGTGGCTTATCTTGCTAACTAAAATAAAATACATTTCGATAAGAAGTGCAAGTAAAACTGTATAAAAAAGGTTATCAACAGAGTATTTAAGAATGAGAAAATAAAATTCATAACAGCGTTTCCAATATTATTTCTTAAATGTTCAGGTAAACATGTAATTCCAATTTCACAAGCTTGCCGATCACAACTTATTCATTATCGATATATTTCATTCAAGACACTGACATTTTATTTTATTGAATTTGTTGATGATAAAGTATAAAAGTTATTTTTTCTTAAATTAAATCTTGACCAATATTATAAATACTTTTGTTTATTTCCTAAGCTTTGACACCTCAACTAATCAAGTGATCCTCATTTATTTTTAAATACACGTCTTAAAGATAAAAAATGATATTAAAGAACTTTCCTCCAGAAAAAGAACTATTGCCGAGGGATAGAAAAACAACTCATGCTAGAAAAGCCGAAGGTAAAAGGTAGCAATACATTATTTGAGAGGGAGGATACAATATCAATGCAGTTAGTGCGCTAAAAACCAAAAAAAGATTCATTCAATATCTTCTAATAACATCACACCAGGCTTTGTGGTCTGTATTGCCTTTGCTTAGCAAGATTTTATTACTTTTAATTCAGAAAACTCCTCTTTATAGCTGACTCCATGAATTCTACATGTAATAGCATCACACAGCAGTACCCAAACCGTTTATTTTCAATGACTTTTCAGTTTTAAAATATTTAATCCGAATCTTCATTGAATCTAAACTGTTATTAGAGGCGGAGCGTAAACAATTTAGCTAAAACACTTACGTGTACGGTCCTAACCAAATAATCTCAAATAACCTTTTGAATAGTATACATGTTTTGATACACAGCGACACCTACACGGTCATCATACAACGATATTCTGTAGAATCGGGCTTATTTCGCCCAGGCTATTCTACTTTATTGATATAGAATATTGGAAACACAGCGACACATTTGAATGCAAAATGTTTTCTGTAACAAGAATCTGTGCAAATAAATTTCGTTCTTGTACGTTGAATTTAGGGTTTGTATTTGAGTGTGTTGTGTTAGGTAGTTTGAGTGGAAGGGTGAGAGTACCAGACGTCGATTTGTGAGCCTGCTCTGGTAGTTGGCCCAGTGCCAATCGTTAGACGTGCTGCACTTCAGCCTCACGGCCGGTGCATTGCCCGCAACGTTTTATCTATTCAGAATTGAAAGCGCTGATAGTAAAATTGTCTGGACATGTTTACATTACATTTATACTAAGCTAATTATTTACTTAAGATAACATTCTTTTTTAAAACGGACCCTATTAGTAAGACTCCGCTGTCCTTCCGTCTGTCTGTCTGTCCGTCTCTCACCAAGCTGTATCTCATGAGCCGTGATAGTAAGACAGATGATATTTTTCTGTTGCCGCCATAACAACAAATACTAAAAACAGAATAAAATAAATATTTATGTAGGGCTCCTATAAAACAGACATGATTTTATTGCGGTTTTTATAGATAATGGTGCGTAACCCTTCGTGCGCGAGTCCGACTCGCACTTGGGTGGTTTTTTTCATTAGCCATCGGAATAACTATTCGAAAATAATGAAACAACCGGTTATTTATCAATTACCAATCCGTAAATATGTTATTTTTAACGAAAATATCAGAGCCAGATACAAAAAGAAGACGAAAACTAAATTCCTCTTTATAGAACTATTCGTTTATATTTCTGTATTTCGCAACACAGTAGAACAATAAAATACAACTAATAACAATATTATATATACCTACTCAAATGTTCTTGCAAGTCGTTAACATCAAACTTTTACGGTGTAGGTACACAAAAACATTATTGTGCCGTATCAGCCTTTACTTAAAGAAATCAGTCGAAAATTACTACTGAAATCCACTAGTCACGTTTCCCTAGCCCAGTCTTACATGACACAACTCTTATCTGTCCTCAGGAAATCGTAACAAAATTTTATTAAAAGTGTTTCATATAAAGTCTATTTATTTTGTCCTAATACTCAGAACAATGTAGGATTCTAACGATACTTCAAACATCCAAGTCTGTTCTGACACTAAGAAGTTTTTTTTTAAATGTTAGAGGGGGCAGACTAGCAGACTCTCAGAAAAAGAGGTACAATTCTTTTTCTGAGAGTCGTTGTCGTCGTTTTATGAGAGTCGTTCGTATAAAACGACGTCATATATTTCTCTAAAAAAATTATTTACTTCTTCTCCACATTTATTTTATTGAACAGAATCGAATACGCAATGACAATCAAGAGATATGTCAAACAAAAGATTCCACATGATCCAGCGTTCGGCCTATTACAGCCTACACTTACAGTATTAATGCAGAACCAAGATATCATTTATGGCATAATCCAATCAGCTAAAAGCCTTCAGAGCTTTGATTTATACTGTAATCAATCGTGGTAACAGTTAACAGATATAGATGATTTTTATTTTCATTTATACACCGCCTAAGTGTCGATATAAGTCTACAGAATATTACATCTTATAAACATATTGTATAGCATCCGTCTTGTAGTCGTAACTGATCTAGTTGTGGCCTGGTTTACATATTTGATCTTGTGAGGTGATACTATACGTCAGATGAACGGATATAATACGACATATTTTTGTGCCCGATTGTACTCGTATATTAATGTAGCCGCACAATAATAATATAATATAAATATTCACACGGTAAGAAGTCCATGGCACTAAAAAAATATAAGTAACATAAAATTTACAACATTTTCATACATTCGCAATTAATGAACAAAGTGTTAATTTGATCTCGTGCCAAAATGTACTACAAGTTGAAATAAAGTATCGTTACATGCATGACCACCACCCGCATATTGAAAACGATAATCAGAGACATGATCATATTTGCGTAATCCAAATATAAATTTTAAACAGAGATTCTGCAGTCTCTCAAGCTTATTCAATTGGTCTTCAGTAAGATCTAGATGACTAGCATCAGGATAATCAAGGATCATCAATCATTCTGATGATGATGATTTAATTGATGATGATCCATTTCAAAAACAATGTAGTCCATAAAATGGGCTTCAGCAACAAGCTCATTACTGGCTTCCATAAATTGCACCTCACATAATTTGTTGGAATGCACGTTTACCATTATTAATGCACCCCCAGAGACATGGGGTGTGTACACTTATTACGTGCCCCGTATTTTAATTCGGTCAAAACACGCAGTACACGACGGAATTTAATTTCCGCAGAATAATTATTTTGTGGTCACTCTACTGGCAGTGCCCGTTATTGTATTTATTGTAATAAAAATTGTCCGCATATATTCTATTATTAATAATATGAATTATATATTCGACGTAATTTGAAGAAGTAATCAGAGCGCGCAGCTACTGTACAGCCAAGAGACTCTTTTGTATTTTGTAATGAATAGGAATGATTAATTGTTATTGTTGATAAAATAAAACATAGAATTAAACATAACGAGTTAATCTTATTGAGTGGATATATAATATATTCAGGGTAATAGTTTAATCTTTGGATTTCCACAAATAAAAATATAAGAATTGTAGTTTTGTTGTTTAAATTCTGAAAATCATTAGGTATTCCTTAACTGTTACGAAAGTATACATGTATGTAGTATAATGTATGTGTTTGTTCCCTTTTTAGGCTAAAAAAGCTAAACAGAGTGAAATAAAAGTTTAGCGCAACTATAAACTGAAAAGTGAAAACCATTATTGAAATTCGAGTACGGGTACGAAAGCTAATAGCCACTTTAGCACCGCGGTAGGTGTCAGTCCTCACGCTTTATATTTATTATTAATTAGTGGTATATGGATTTTCTATAGCTATATATTTCATAAAATCTGTTTTAGATAAAAGCAATCGATGTGTATTGAATCAATTTGTAGTAAAGTCGGGTTTGGGCCCAGTGGACAATGGGGAGCATCACGGGTCACGATAAACGGATTATGTCAGCCGCTGTCACTCAACCGTAACCCTCTGAGACAAAATAGATTAGATAGAAAAACTGTTCTGTTTAGAATTATATGCCTCAAATATTTGTAATATCAAAGCTATAAACGACTGGACTTGGCAGGTTTGTTTACAATATTATCGTTATTAAATCGGTCTTATTCACGTAAAACGTTACTTAAGAAATAATACGATTTTTTAACCTTAAATTATTTACACAGTAGAGGTGAGCGCTAACGCGTCGTAAGGAGAACTCCCTAAACCCACTACTGGGTCGCAATTCTCAGGACCTGTCGAGGTAGCATTTGTTGCCCCCATCTATCACGCGATGGACCCAGCACCTCACTGTGAATCCATGGAAAGCTAAGAAATAGGACCTCACAAATAGCCATGTGCTTGATTATAAATAGTGTTAGTGTCCTAATCTTTATACTTTTTTTTTAAGGGGGGGGGGCGGTTTTTCGGCACCAGTAACCTTACTCTGTGAAAAGCAACGAATATATTACTTAACACCAGTTTTCTGTGATTGTCGTGATGTCATTTCGATCAAACCAGCCTATTTGTGCCGAAACATGACTGTCCCGCGGTTTCGTGGTCATTGATCTTTCATCAAGTGTAATTTTCTATTACTTTTACGTACTTACGTATATTGAGATTGTTATGTGCGCAAATAGATATAAAGTTATTCCTGCCTAGCCCTCTTCTCCTCTCCTAACCTTTTTGCTGTGCCCGACAGGGTCCATAACGGTTCTATATTTATATATTTTAAGACCATTTATGACAATTATGGAACGCAATAAATAATATTGATAGATCTATTTGACAATATATTTTAAAACCCCCTAAATGAAATCAAATCACAAACCGAATGTAGTTTATGTTCATTCTGTTCAGTAACCTAATATCTATACAGAAATAAAGATGTATTGTAATAGATATTTCTTCCATAAATTACGTATCGTAGCTTTGATATATTCACTGAACTCTCCAGCGTATTTCTAGAATACAAATATACAAAATTTTATTTCTGAACATGTATGTATGCATTTCGGTCTTCCTTGTATTTTATGAATATAAAATGCATTGTATTATGCAAAGTTCTTGTAAAAGTGTTAAGAAGAATATATAGTATAGATCTTTATAAGGTATTAAATAAAGATTTCGAAGAATTATGGTTGTCAAGCAAATACGGACCAGACAAAGACCGGAGTGCATTCATTAAATCCTCGTAATTTAATTTACGAAATGGAAATACTAGAAAAAGGAGTTAGGGTATACTATGAAACTTCTCGGAGTATTTATCACGATTTCCATTATAAAAGAATTGTTAAGATAAAATACAATTGTAAAGTTTTACGTTTAAATGGCAATGTGGATTCTGTTAGCTGTGCTGTTGGTATGAGCTGGTTGATGAAATATGAGCAAGGATAAATTAAATAGCAGGAAAATAAAATGATATTGATAGATATTTACATGTATATAGAAAGCAGAGTTTCGTATACTACAGTGCTTAGATAGAACTTGAACTTTTCTTTTACGACTTACTGTGGAATCTGACAAAACCTTGTCAATATAGTAATCCATTTTGCAACATCAAGGTCGAAAATAAACTACTGCCTACTTTATTCTCTTAAGGATTAGGTAATTTTATTCTTTGAGCTCTAAAGCTACATTTGACTGGCCTGTTTATTTAGTGATCCTGACTGCCAAGCTGGGGGTTCTGAGGTCGATTTTCACCTTGGCAAATAAAGCGCGATCTTTATTCTGTGCCTAGGGGTAATTTATTACTTTAGATGTATTTCTCCATATGGTGATGAATTAAAAATACTGTGTGTCACAACCAAAATTCATCCCCTTGGTGTCGTGGAAGCCGACTAATGGAGCAAACTACGCACGACAACAGATCTGCAAAGAGAAGGGAAACTTGAAAAACCCTATACTAACCTGTTTGGTCAGCGTCGGAAAGTAGGTCAAAACCTCCTTTGTAAGGAGGTGCCTATGTCCAGCAGTATACTACTAAAGGCTGTTGATGACGATTGAAGATGTATTTAGAAATATAAGTATGTTTATCCGTAGTCTGGGTATCATAGTACAGCTCTGCCTAGTTTGGGGTCAGATTGCCGTATGTGAGATGTGATTAAAGATGAGAAGAAAAGATAGTAAAAGTTCACAGATAAAAGTATGAGATCTCTAAAATATTCCAGTTAATGAGAGTAATGTTTTTATATGTGCAATCCATGTTTAAGGTAAAGTACATTTCTTAAGTTTGATACTAGACCATAGTTTAAATAAATATACAACAGATGTATAATCTATATTTTTTTAGAGCCTTAAGAATACATTCAAAAAGGACCGAAGCCGGTTAATCCTAGCCGTCCTGAGTATACGCAAGACAAAAGAAAACAAAAAGCTGCGAAATACATTACGCCTAGTCTTAAGTTCTGTTCCCGAGTAGGCCGCAATAATGCAACACCCATTTGTCAGGATAAACACACCGAGGAAAGAAAAACTGGCTTCGTTGCCCACAAATATTTTGGCAAACTTGTTTGTGTCTTGCGAAAGTGTTTTCTCATGGAATTTAATTTTGTACGAAAACAGTCTAGATACTGACTTTCATTACGACTCTATTTAACGTACCAATCTTGCGACACTTAACGAATTGGTTCAATCACTAACACTATTAAAATAGCTCTATGTTCTTTTAAATCCATTTATTATTTTGTATAAGTCAAGGGAAATTTGATAACAGACATCGCTTATTGAATTTTTATTGTTGACTACAGTAGAATATGCTTCTTTCTCCTGTTATTATTAGTATTATTTTCTATTAGTAGTCAGTTGACGTTGGTTGAACTCTCCAAACACATGAAAGTGCGTGTACGCGATTCCCCCTCATTTTCACTGCAGCGTCAGTCTTATTTCCTATCCAGAGTTGCGGTATTTATTACCTTCGCTCCTTTTCCTTACTTCAACTTATCTTCTTCCTCATCCCGTCGCCAAACGATTACATTCGTAAACCCCCTTGGGGTCAGGAAAATGTTCCGCCGTCAAAGAAAACAGCGAAACGCTTTTGCAATGTTACACACATTCTGAAAAGAGCACGAAGATATCGACGATAAATATGACTCTTTCTTATAAGCAGGCTATTGCTATACTTTTTAGTTACCTCTGTAATGAAAGCAGTTAAAATTAAAGAATTCAGTTTGTGAATAAGCAGTAGCATTCACCGATGATCTTATAATATAATTTTATATGAGTTCAAATACGAGTACTTTACACTAAAAGTTAGAGTTTTTTACTGAAACTGACACTAGCATTCGGGTAATTTACAGCCAGTGTGGGTCAAAGTTAGTCGCGGCGGTGAAATATCTACCTAACGTTTAAACTGTGCCGTTGAGCAATAGCTCGTGAATAGGTGTAGTTTTACTCAAAGGGATGCTGTCAATGTTATATTGTGTATTGAAAGACATAGTGATGTGAAGTACGTCAAGATTCTACCTCAAAATGTTTAAACAGCACCTATGTAAAGCAGAATCGATTGTCATAGTTTCGGCTTTTAATATGGTATTGTTAACGTAGACTGAGGCGCAAATAGAACCCGAATATATTTTGTTTCATATTGAACTACAAGTATTAACTGGAAAGGAAACAAATATTTAAAGACAAATATTACACGTTACAGTCACACTTCTACATTTTTCTAGTATTTTTATCAATATCTGTACTTAAGAATTTTTTTTTGACAGAGACTGTTCCCGCACTAGGAATATTTTCCGTTTTGCCTCGACTTTATAATGAAACGGACACCATGTACACCCAGACTCAGATCATCAATTTGTGGGTGACAGAAAGGGTTGTGAGGTGACTCGAGGTGACTGCTTAACCCACTACGCCATCCGTACCGTCACTCTAAAACAAAGGTATCGGATAACCGCAATAGTATACTGTTTTAACAATTTACTTTAACATATACGCTAAGTTATATGCTATTAAATGCTTTCTTATATTATCACATTTCCGTGTAGGAAGTATCCATCTTATAACTGAAATTTTTAGGAGCAATAACGCACTATATGACATTTGGTCGTTGCAATATACTGACCTACATACTCAATATTTGCTTCAATTTTATTGCGACAATGACACTAAGGGCGACCCTTAACTTAAATTGAACTGTGTATTTTTCCTTAAGGTATATAGTCTAATTTTCTCCATCTGATATTAAGGTTAAAGAATGTTTTTTTTTCATTTGTTTCATTAAAAACAACAAAAGCTATTAAATTTTCAACGTTATTGATATAATTACTTTGCATATGTTCTGTAGAAATTTTGTACGATACGAAAGACTGCCACTTATGTTTGTTATCAAGTCTTTTTTTCCTTAACTACTTATCGGGAAGTAAACAAACATTAATTAAGATGGAGGAAATAAATATTATTATTTTAGGTCATCTGAAAATAGGTTATTTTTGCTAATATTATTTTGCCTAAAAGAAAGTTGTTGTATTCACAGTGCGGCACTATTACGGCTGTGTAGTAGTAAGTAATACATTCTTTGGCAGAAAATCAGGAACCAAACAGGAAATTTGATATTGTGTAAGACACATTAGAAGTCATATTATTTTCAAGTCTCTCTAATATTAAAAATATGATTTTAATAGAAAAAAATTACATTAAAAGTAAAAGATGACACAATGGTAACACAAGAAAGTACACCAAGAAAGGTGCAGAACGTATCGTTAGGTTATTTGATCTGACTATTACCGCATTTAATATTACTTTTATAAATTCTTACATTTTAACCCAGTTGACTGTGTAATATACCGATATTATATAATTTACAAAATATTTGAATTTTGATTATTTCGTATATATACATCTCTAGGTTGTATGGACCCAACAAAGAACGTGGTGTTATTATTAATCTTTAAAATATGGCGCTCATATTTCAAATGTGTTTTCTTTGTAGAAAAGAATGCCGCTTGCATGATAACGACTCGACCCAATTCTGAAACCATTTTTATATCCATGCCAGAAAGTATTATATATGAAATGTTTGTTTGAATTACTTCAAAATTTTAACCGAGTTTAAAAAAAAGAAGGAGGTTCTCAATTCGTATTTTTCATGTTTGTTACCGTAGAACTCCATCATTTATCAACGAATTTGTAAAATCAATACTTTTAAAAGGATTCACTTTATTTGAGGGGGTCGTGGCTAAACGGTAACCGACTAGGTTACCTAGTATTTTGTAAAGTTAAACAATCCTGGCTATGTCAGTCTATGGATAGCCGACCATTCTGAGCACATTGAAACCCTCCGTGTCTTGGCGGGCACGTTAAACAGTCGGTCCCGGTTGCGGTTACGGGTAATTGGAGTCCTAAAAAGTCCGACAACAGTCCATCTACGGAACTTCGATATCGCCTAGTACTTGATTTGTGGAGGTCTAAAGGCAGTCGCTGCACGTAAATCGAAAAATCGAAGTTTAGCCATGTAGTAGACCAAAAGCCGACCTCAACCCAGTTTGGGAAAAGGCTCGGAGGATGGATGGACCATTTGTTCCCGCTTGGTCCCATTCAAATTAAAAAGCTACACCTAAGGGTGAAAATTAGTTAATAAGGAATAGAATTTATTACAAATTATCACAATACTGTTGCATTGTAGATGATGATACTTTGGTAAGTTGTTTTGCATATATCTGTCTGTATTTTAAGCAAATCTTTACAAAAATCCTATATAGTACAGAACAGTATGATGGGTCCAACGATGATAAGAATGGATATGAATTTAAGAATAACATGCCAATAAAAAGGGTTTTTTTTCGTAACACTTACTGTATTTTAAATACTTACGAATGGCGCAGTTATTTATCGCTTTGAGTTAATCTTCGTCTAAGGTCTTAAGCTCTACAGTAAAGATGGAAGTTTACAGTCATTAGCTAGTAAATATTATTAGACATCACCATTATAGGATCTGTTCGTCTATTCGTCACTGAAGATCTATTTCTTACAAAAGAGTAACGTTAACACACAATTAGTATATTTTTTTTGTGCTCAGTTACAATGATTTTAAAAATGATGATAAAACTGCAATATTATAGAAAGAGGCAAAATACCGTTTGTTTAAATAACAGTTATTATTCAAATTATAAGTAATCTACCTACCATTGTATCGTAATAATTACACCTAATTATAGTTCCCCCAGTTTAAATAAATATTTTGTTGATAGTAAATTGTAGCTATTATCTCTGAATATTTTAGGTTATAAATAGGTTATAATACCTACCTTTGCAGGCATTTATCATTACAGTAAGTACTTTCGTAATAATAGTCTTTCTCAAATGTTTCAATGATCATAGCTTTCTAGCTAACCTTGATCTCATCTTGAGTTAGTAAATACGACTTGAAATCAATGCAAGTCGTATTTACTAGAGCCAATATTTAAAATAGGTTTTTTAATATAACATATTACATGAGGTCAGTGAATCTTATTATTTGGTCATTATTTTCGCAACCTTTATTCTTTACTTACTGTATTTATAACGCTATAGATGCACTATGCAATCATTAATTTATTATCAATTTAATAATTTACTATTAGTAATAGAAGATATAGAGCTATACGACATTTTGAACAAATGCCTAAAGTAAGTTACCTCATTCGATCCACACAAATAACGGAAAACACAGACACTTATGATTGAAACTGACCCTAAACGATGCATGTCAGACGCAAAGGTAAATGAAGACATCTCCACCAATCAATGCACTAACTAGTCTGCTCTAAATTTATACATATAACTTTTCTCTAAAAAGAAAAATTTAAATCCGAAAAGAAAAAGAAAGAATCTGAAAATTAATAAAACTTTTTAAGATTTTGGATTTAATATAAACTTAAATAACACTAAAATTCCAACTACCTCAAAATTTCCAACTTCAACTACTTATATTAAAATTAATGATGTTCAAATAGAACAAGTAGAAAGCTTCAAATATTTACGTAGCCGAAAATCACAAGATTCTAGATGTTCCCCAGACATAGTAGAGAGACGCGCAATCGCTAATTAAGCCCTCAATCGCAAGAAACACCTGTTCAAGGCCAAGATCAACACCGAAATAAGAAAACAACTCATCAAGACATATAATAATATATGGAGATTGCACTTTATGTCTGCGAAACGTGGACGCTGACCCAAAGAGACAGAGACAGGTTAGCAGCATTTGTAATGTGGTGCTGGAGGCGAATGATGAACATCAGTTGGATAGACAAAAGAAAAATGAGGAGGTCCTGCAAATGGTGAGCGAAGAGAGGCAATTGTTGAATGCCATTGAAAACAGAAGAGAAGAAATGGATGGCCACTTGATAAGACACGACAACTTCTGCAGAATAATACTGGAATTAAAAATAGAAGGTAAAAGAAAACGAGGACGGCCTAGATCATTATACATACAGCAAGTGAAGGAGAAAGTGGGTATCGTGGCCTATCAGGAGGTCAAACAGATAGCAGGAAATAGAGAGGAGTGACGATTGCTCCACCGACAAGAGCTTGGCTCTTAAATCAAGGGAGAGAAGTAGCATACATTCCAAGTATTGGCACATAACAATGCAAACAAATAATCCACAAAGAACATGATCGGCTGGTACTTAACATAGATAATCCTGAGCTATAAGTATCAGCAATCCTTCATAAACACATTTACATAACGTTTATCCCCCAGTAGTTACAATCAATAATTGTGTGATTGAGTCGAATGTGACTAAGTTTCTACAGAATTGGATGAAGAATATTCTCCGTATCTTCATACGATAATTTTTGGAGCCATTCAGTTACTATTATTTTAATTTCATATTTATTTTAGATAATTATATTTTATTACTTATTTATTTTGCCATAACCATAGAGTCTAAGGAAACAGAAAAATCGCCGACTAAATGACATTCTGCCGCTGTTTGTGTGTAGGAGTTTTTACCTACGGGTAGCCCTGTGTTGAGTGGTTGACTTAGATAGGTTCGAACTTTTTGTATGTAAATGTTGCCCCCACATAGTCTGCAATATGTAGAATTGTCTCACTATCACGACTCCAAAGAGTTCGTAAATATCTTTTGTTTGGTAACGATATGGCATAAAAGTAGACACCTTCAATAGAGCACTCTGAGCGCGCTCAGCTTGCTTCAGATAACCCTTACACGCACCACCCCATGAGGAAATGCAGTAACCTATCAAAGATTGACAGAGAGCATCGTAAACCATTTTGATTATATTTGGCTCAGCTACATGCCTTAAAACGATAAATTACAATATAATGATATTGTTCACCATACATTCAAAATTAATCATTATATAATTTAATCACGACGATAACTTTTGTTCTATATTGACATGTAGGTATAATACGTATAAATAGAACTATTCCAACTAAAGAAGTAGTCGGTTATCTTATATTCTACGAGTATAAATGCCTTCAGAAAGTGTCTTAATGTTTTGACCCACTTGAGTAATCCACTATCCTCTTGCGAATACCGTATAGCGTGGTGAGCTGATTTGTCTGAATCCAAATATGAGTATGTATTTACAAAATAAAGCTTATTTACGTATGTACCCAACTTTAATTTAGGTCTAAAAGTGATATTAATGAGATACGTTCCAGGATATTATTCTATTATTCTCGTATATAGTGCTCGTGCAGCAAATAATCCAAGTGTAGGTATATCTATAATCAAAGCTACATAACTTTTTACTGTACAAGAAAAAAACAGTGTTTAATACGTATATAAATGTCTGTAATCACATCTGTTGTTGTGACTTGTGGGTTAATAGTGTACATTTTCCTTATACCCATCACCTGTGTGTTCGAGCGTAATCATATTTTCTCACTCAAAGCTTACAGCTCCTTATTCTTATGTACTTATGGGAGAGATCATATTTGCTTTCTATATGATTGTACATTATATTACAGGTTTGGATTGATGTTGTGAAAAAAAATAAAATAATAGAACTCTGTGTCCTCAGAAATAAGTTAATACATTAAATGTTTTAGTTTCAAAAATCAATATTTAAAATTTTAAAAACACGACGTGAAAATACTACAATGGTTCGAAACAGTAAACACAGCCATGCATGCCATATATGCCACTAATTTCAAAATAACTGTAATACTGTTTTAAATAAATAAAAAAATTGAGTATGCAAAGTATATTAAACAAGATTTTTTTTTCTAAGTTGTCTGTATATCGGGCTGGGTAAAACGGCACGGGACGGGACAGAATGAGAGGGAACGGGAGAATAGCTCTTACCTCCATAATTATGGCGTACTTATAAATGAATAAATAAATCGTTTGTTTGCCATGAAATAATTACATTTTAAATTCCCTTAATTCTATTGTACATATTTATATTCAAGCATAACACCCACTGTAAATTTTACAGGTAATTAAGTCAGGGAAGTTTACCGACCAACTCCACACTAGGTCTAGCCTGTATCGTGGAGTTTATAGGTGGTATTGCGGATTTTGAATTTACCCATTAGCTTTGGGTGATGAAATTACAATTTATTATTATATTATTGCGTAGATCGAAAATAGATAATAACACTTCCTTGATTACTGCTCAAACCTCGTAAATATTTAAAACTTATTAGTACGTAATGAAGGTGTGTGCGTGATAGTGTGTGTCTCTCTTTTTCTGTGTGTGTATGTATGTTTGTGTGTGTGTTTGAATAAGTATAAATGTGGTATGTGTGTCTGTTTCATGATTTTACCTTTGTTAATAATTCAGATTCAAAATATGACTGGGATAAAAGTGACTTACGAACATTGATTTTGACCTGATTAGTTCTACACTGCTTAATGTCACAGAACTTTTTTATCCAAATATATATATAACTCATATATATCAACTCAACCAAATATATATATTCCTGCAAGCGCTGTGCTAAACTTGTTTTAACTCGAACGAGTGTTTTGAAAACTACGCTTAAGTAGTAGAGGATAATCTATTGTCTGTGCGACTTGCTGCTTCAAAACCATTTTTTATATATACAATAGATCGGCAAAAACACCTTCTACCAGGCAAACAGTATATACCGAGGTGTTAGTTTTAAATATGGCCTTATAAGTTGGATGTAGCGTTTTAAATCTATTACATTCACATTTAAAATGCTGTTCGAAAGATGAATCCGTATCAGCACAAGATGCGGTTTTAAAAACTTGCAATTATTTTTCTTTTGTCTTCCCTGAAATAGTTCATTGAGCTGTGAATAAATAAATATTTCAATAAGTATCTTTAATACTATATATGATACACGTATCGTATGTAACAGAGCCCAGACTGTATATAATTAAAAACACACCGAATGTAATATTTCCATCATAGTATTGAAATGTAACATACATATATAATGCTACGATCTAACGTGTACGGTTACAGTGTGTGCCAACCTTTATAACCCAATTCCTGTACTAATTCAGTAAACTCGGCCGACCCAATTCCGTTTACACGTGGCCAGTGGTGCCTTCTACAAGTACTTCAATATTAATATTTAATTTTATCGTTACAGGTAATTTTGGTCTCCATCGCTGCAGGGAGTTCTGGGTGTGGTAATAATTACGTTTAAACAACCAGTTATTGACTCTTCAATGTGAAAGTCTTTTGAGAAAATTATGATGATGAATATCAGTTCAGTTCATCCGTTATCATAGTGCATGCAACAGTACCGAAATAACATATGTAAATAAATATAGCCGGAATAAAATAAACATGGTAAATATCCCGTTTATAATTTATCAAGTGAAAATGACAATGGTGGTTTGTGATTCAAACCACCATTGTCATTACGTGAATTATCATCATAATTAAGTGAGTAAGCGATACTCTAAATAAGGCGCAGATAAAACAAGGATTGGCATAGCCACTACTATGCTTATGTACCACATGTACATACTTTTTATTTTCGAGATAGTAAGCTGAGTTGTATTACACACTAAAGTATTTTTTTTCTATATTATTTAAAACGTTGGATGTAACCTCAGAGCAATACATACATCTATATAAATACTTCATATCTCATACCTCAAGCTGGTAAATTTATTTGAAAAATACCGCTCCTTCGTCAAAGTTCTTAATCCGTCGTCGTCAAAGAATAAATTAAATACAGAGGTGTCAAGCCAGTCAAATGGATAACACAGCCAAAGGGCGATCCACTGACGAGGCAAATTAAATGAAACGGAAAAGTGAATAAAAAGGTAAAAAAGACTCCGCTCCTTGACCCCTCGATAAGGGAAAATTGTTAAAGTTATTTTTCTTTAATTATTGCTGACTCGAAGGTATTGAGTATCGCCAATTACAGATGGTTGTTAATTACGTATCTACACTGAATTGAATAAATGGAAAGTAATTAGAAATTTCATCGAGTAAATGGTCCACAGTTTCATACACTAACGGGCTTTTTGATAAATGGTTTTATTGTATCGTTATTTTCTATTTCTATATTCTTTTATTTTCTTCGTTATTTTCTATTGCTTCAGTGCTATATCGTTTATGTAATATCTTAATCAAGAATTGCTTTTTAATGAGATGGTGAGGATCACAATTCTATGTATGTTTCTTTTTAATCAAAATGTATGAAACTAAGTAATTAAGCACTATGGCCCTTAAGAACAAATTCTTGATTATTCTTTCATTTTGTGGTTACAAGTGAAATGGTTTTATTCCTTCTTGATGACTTACATAGATGAAAATCTATCTGCGTAATCCAGCTTTTATCATTTGCTCTGGGTTGGTGTGCGCTTATCTTGACAAATTGTGCCTGTATTACACCCAGGTGCTAAGAACAAAAAGACATTTGTTAAGCCAATGCTTACTCGTTTTATAATTCTTTACACTGGTTGACTAGTACCTAGTAATTTTTAAAGTCGTGACACTACTACTTTTTCGTATACAATTCGTTTTACACATGGGTCAATTGTCATAAAGTTGTGTATTAAAATAGCAGTAACGTAATGGTAATTAGTCATTTAGGTATCGAGTAGATGCAGGTTCGAATACCATCCGTCTATCATAGTTAATCCATTCCTAATACAGATATTGGTTGGCATACTTAATAATACCATACTGACACACGTAATACAATAATAATAATTTAATAATAACAAATTTACACATCTTACACACGGCAGTCTGATCCTAAACTAGACAGAGCCATTTACGTTGTTTTATAGTAGGTAATATTTTGTTTAAAAAAAATGATGCCAGTTGAGGTCCCAATAGCAGAACGTACCCTTACTCTCCCAACTTCTGCCATCTGAATCCCGAATTTACACATCCGAGACATTAAAAATAGTGGTTAATAGGGACAGAAGAGAAGCAAATTATTTGCAGAGCGAAATTTTCTGTCGTGATTAGACGACAAGAAACGGAAGTACGGTGCAAGGTAAGTAGGTGAGGATGGAGAGATGAGGAATGAAAATAAGGAGGTCTAAGCTCGCTGATTGTGGCCCAAGCGAATGGGTAACCAATTCAGTTGGGAACGTAAAGCAGATACGTGGTCATACTTCCGTAGGTTGAAAGTGTACCAAATGCAAGTTATTAAGAAGGCGGTCCAGCTTATTAAGGAGGTCTGCATTCAGGTCGAAATAACGTACATCACCATAGTCGATTAAGGGAATGATTAAGTATGGCATGAGAGATATAGCGTTCTCAGGTTTTCAGTTACTTTCTGACTCACATGAGTAACCTGAGCTAGCCAATCAAGAGTAGAGTCAATGAGTAGATCCAGGTTCTTGATTTACGGGGCTAAAAGGTTTAACTGAACCGTTAAAGCAGTATTCATTCTGCTTATCATATGTTTGCAGCCTATAACGATTGCCGATTAGTACTTCTAAATTTAGTACCTTATTTATAAAAACAAGAAATTTCAACAAAAGTCTAAGTAAAATCACAACAATTAATCTGAATTTTCAAGTCAATCAAACAGAACCGTCGTACATGTATACTAAAACATTATTATCAGAACTAGTATACCGGCCTTACATGGATTACATATTGACCGTACACATGCATTCATATTTATGTCCACGTGATTGGCTTCATTAGTATTTGTATACACAACAAACAATATAACATAGGCTATGACTGTATGTTCATATACGATAACGCTAAATTACAGCTGACTGATTGACGCGGACAAATATCTTCGGATTAATTATAGTGCTCAGGCAATCATATTGCCTAATTAACTGGGTAAATAAAGTGAGAAATGCAAATATAAACCTGTATTTAAAACTATGTTCATTTGTATTCTGACTTTTTGCAGAAATAGTTTTGAAGTACCCGTTGGTAGATTTAGAGAAAGATTTCTTGTTAAAAAAAACATCTAATCTTACGAATTACTAGTCTTACAACTCAATCAATGCAGATTTTAGAACATTCAATTTGGAAGTAGTTAATAGTTAAGATGATTTAGTTTAGTTAAAAATGCTAAGAAGTAAAACTAGCAATGTCACTTGTACATTGTCAACCTCATGTTCACCTCGGTGGAAGTGCTACCCTACTCAAAAATATCTAATTTGTTGCAAACTTCTGTTTCGGTTATTCTTTAAATTAATTTTTGTCAAAAAATAATAAGCTGCTGAACACATAAAATCTACTACCACCATAAACTGTAAATATTACAGTGAACAAAATAACCTTCAACTTTTCTAATGAAGTTTCTATTAAAATAGTCTAAGGGATAACATTACTCGGCACACATGGTTACACCCTCAAATAAAACTTGAAGTAATGTTTGATATTAAATTCCACCTCCCTTCCGCTTTACGGTCCCTGATACCAATAAAATCGAGACAAACAACAGAAACAATACTAATTTCTGTATTAAAACGTGTTATACATAGTTTCAAAACAACTTGTTTTAGCTTAAAACATGTCGTTTTGTCCTCACGATTTACGAGGGTCAACCTTAATGGTAAACTAAAAAACGTAACCGAAATTGCAGTATAAATCCGAGAAATAAAGTTCAACTTTGTATGACTATTCCTTTTGAAACTAATTTTCACACCATGTAATTTAGTTTGGTAGCAGCGTTAAAATTATAAAGAACACGGAAATGACCAAATTGCGAATACGATACAAAAATTTATATAATATATACATATAGTATTAGTTGTTCATTGCGATAATTCAGCCATATAATTTAAGATAAACATTTGTTAATTCAAATAGTTTTAATCGATATGTTTGTAATTGTACGAGATTATCAATATTTGAACAAATTGAGGCAAAGGCATTTAGGCATGCCTTTTAAGTTATGTCGTTTCCATATTTCCCGGCAATTTAAAATTTGGAACTGATCTATATTCGAATGTGTTTAAATTTTGAATCTCAAAATAGTTGAAAGTATTAGGATTAATGCTTTTGTTTAGTCACAGCGTCGATTGGAATCTGTCAGGTTACGTACGAAAATGAATCTTTGTAAGGAAAATGTTCGTGCAATAATTTTCTACAACTTTAGAAGAGGCCTGACACGGCTTTAGTGTTTTGAAAAGCTAACATCTGTGTTCAATGATAAAGCTCTATGTCTATGGACTGTCGAACGCTGGTATTTAGAATTCCAGCATGGACATACTAGTGTTAGTGACAAATCTCGCGAAGGACGCCCAAAATCCGCCATCACTGAAGATAACATCATTGCTGTGTGACAACTAATTCTCGAAGATCGTCATGTGACGTATCGAGAGATAGAGGCTCTATTAGGCACCTCAGGGACAACCATGCAGAAGATCTTGCATGAAGCGCTTGTTGTGAGAAAGCTAGTTTGCCGTTGGATACCGCATCTGCTTTCTGACGATCACAAGGCGGCCCGCGTCAGATGGTGTAAGAAAACTCTGCAAAGGTTCAACCGAGGAGAGTCAAATCACGTCTACGACATCATCAGTGGTGACGAATCTTGGATCTATGCCTATCCTGATTCCAAACAACAATCTGCAATTTGGGTCTTTCAAGACGAGCCAAAGCCGAATAAAGTTGTTCGTTCTCGAAGCACTTCAAAGAAGATGGTGGCCACGTTCGTTGGAAAAACCGGCCATGTTGCGACTATTGCACTTGAAGATCGTAGAACAGTTAACGCAGAGTGGATTTGGTTAACCCACAGTTTGTTTACCACAAGTCATCGCCGAACTACGAAAATCTAACTCAAAGCGACGCATCATCCTGTACCACGACAACGCAAGCTCACATAGCGCTCGTCAAACGATTGAGTACTTGAATCAGGAAAAAGTAGAAATTCTTGACCATCCTCCATACAGTCCTGACCTGAGTCCTAACGATTTCTTTACATTTCCCAAAATTAAGAAAAGTCTTGGTGGTGAAAGGTTCCAGTCCGGTGAAGAAGCAGTCGACGCTTTCAAGTCAGCCATTTTAAACACCAGCACTTTAGAGTGGAATAAATGTTATAATAACTGGTTTGAGCGAATGGAAAAGTGTATTAAGCTACGTGGTGAATACTTTGAAAAACAATAAAAAGTACTATAAGGTTCTAGTTGTGTTTTTTTCTACAAACGACAAAACTTAAAAGGCATGCCTCGTATACGTTTTTTATTTAAATAAATATATTTAATTAGGTAGCAGATACCTTAAGGTGCCTTATATTCATGCTAATTTTGATAAACCAGGTACTAAATGATATTGGTAGTATTTTATAGATAAACTAGAAGCGGACTCACATGACTATTGTGTTTAAATTCGGAACAGTAAGATTTTTTGTAAGCCGCAGACTAGAAAGAAAGGCTCTCGTTTTTGGAGATGATAAAGTTAGAGTTAAAGGAACTTGAGTTGAACTTAAAGCCCGCAGAGACTTCCTTAATATTCCTTTAATTCTCTAATAGATCGAATAGGAGGAAGATCCGTGCTCAGTTTTTCAGTCCAAAATCATGGAATTTTATGCAATCCTCGCACAGACACAGAATTAATTCATATTATTCTTTACCTCCTATCCATCCACAGGTAGGTTCTTGCGAAAAGGCCGCCCATATTTAATTTTATTGATGTTTTTTTTTGTATATTTGTTATAATTGGTGTACAATAAAGAGTATTTATTATAAATAAATACTAAAGAATTTTACTACTAAAACACAATCATAAAAAAGTTTCTAATACGCATAAAATAATAGCTCATATTTCTATAAAATATTCTTGAGTTTTTTTAATAAATTGATCACTTCAGCAAAACGAACGTTGAGTAACGTGATGAATTATAAGAATCCCGCGAGAGTCCACTTACAAAAGAAATATCTTCAGAAATATCCAAAATTGATGATTTATTTTCTTGGAAATCCGGGAGGTTTCATTAACAATTCAGCTTTGATATTTATATATTTGTAATGTTTATTAGAAGGTAGTATAACCTTTAAAAAGATTTTTTTAAGTTAGCATTGAATTTAATATTTAGACATGTTTAATGTCTAACCTTTACTCTGAGCTAATATATTTATTGGTTTTTTAATTATGCTTATATTTGCAGGAATTTGGTTTTTATGATTCATTTCAGATATCTTTCGGGAATAGTACTTTTTTTGGGATGTTATGTACCTTATGTTATTTTTGTACCCTTAATGTGTGTGTGAATGTCATTCTGCTCTGTTGACCTATTAGGGTAAAAAAAGGTTACAATGACTAAAAAAAAATATTACATCTTTCCTACAACTTTAAAACAACTGTTGACTTGTATAAACCTTCAATTATATTTTGTCCAAGCTTACATCCATATATATTAGTATTAGGTCATTATAAAAAAATAAATAAGTAAAAATGATAACTTCCATAACCAACTTCCTTAACAAAAAAATAGTAGGCCAAAACCTCATTTCTAAGGAGAGGCCTATGTTCGGCAGTGGACTGTTTATAGGCTGTTGATAACAAAAAAATATAATTCCTACTCTGCGATCGAGGTTAGGTAGGAAACTAATTCAAGACAAAAATCAGCCCAATTCCTATAAGACCTTAATTTGTTTTAAACTCTAAATAGAAAAATAAAATTAGTATTAAAAAATGCATTGAAACAATAATACTTCGTTTGACTATAAATATATCAATTTTGTATTTATATGTTATAATATATTGTATTGATAAGTTGCAAAACATAGAAAGAAGCTCTAATTTCCAAAACCTCTAAGTTTCGGAGATGCCCGAGTGATTTCAGACCCGACGGGGTGTGTATCGAGGAGTATCTTCTACGTTAGTGTTAGAAATATAACCATGAGTGTAATCGTATAACGGGCCAAGTGTGACCAAGTGGGTAATGATCATGACTTCTAAGCTAGAAGTAGTGTTTTCGATTCCCACCCAGGTCAATTAAATGTGTAATGAGCACGATCATTTGTTCTTTATCTGGGCGCAATTTATTAATAACATACATATATATTATATTGCTATAATATTATTATTGATTATATTATATATATATATATATATATATATATATATTATTGATATATTGATTTGCGCAAGATGGCTGGCAGGAGCTGGATGGGAGAAGCCCAAAATCGATCTACGTGGCGTGCAATGGGAGAGGCATATGTCCAGCATTGGACTGCGATAGGCTGATGATGATGATGATGATGATATATATTACACAATAATACCTATAATATATAAGTATGTTTATCAGCAGTCTGGTTACTACAGCACAGATTCTGCCTAGTTTGGGATCAGACGGTCGTGTGAGATGTCTGAGGTTATTGAAAAATTAGCTACAGGACCCGACAGACGTTATCCTATACAGACATATTAAATCCGAAATTAAAAAAGAATTCGTGGTGGACCGAATTGTGAATCTAAACCATTCTCGAATCTACTTGCGGTCTATCCGTTTAGGAGGAGTTCAGTCACATACACACGCATAGAAAAATAATATATAAAAGATGTTTAATAAATATAAAACTTTTATACAACTCAAAATATATTCCTTTATTTGTAGTAAAAAATGTCTAGTTTTTAAGTTGTTGCTAAACGATTAAGGCACTGAGGCACTGGATAACCTAACGACTTAATATACTTCAACTTTGAAGGAGAACTTGAGGACTGTCATATTCAATAATATTAGTAAACTTTATATACTTTCAACTACACGTCTCTCGCTTACTTAATTAAAATATCTAAGAGGTCCTACAAATTCTTTACCGAAATTGAATACCTGAAAATGATATTAATTAAGTAAGCCGTTTTAATCAAATTTTCATAGAAAACAGCAGAAAATAGAAAACGTCTTTTCCTGTAGCCAAACCAAACACATACCTATTATATACATGTTCGTGTAATATTCAAATATGCTTCAATACTGTTATTACAAACCTTGCTTGAAAATTAAGACATACTCGAATTATATAGGTATCCCAAAAGAATATTAGGTTGCTTTTCTTTGTAGGCCTCAGTTTAAATATTGGAATAGTATTAGGCTAAATGCTAGCAACAAATGTCTGCTTAAAAAAAAATTAGAGAAATAAGTAGCTAAAAAAAGAAATTGGAATAATATTTCAATAAATATCATCTTTCATTAATGGAATCAATTTTAAGTAACAGTATCGGAAACGCATTCAATTCGATCAATACTCGAATACCCGCTAAGGATAACCAACTTACAATTTTCATATGTAAAATCGCTTGCCACAGCAAAATCCGCAGTTATACTTAATGCGGAATTTTTGTACACATTGAAAAAGTGACGGCGTCCCCGTATCTAGCACGATGCGGTACATACAATACCGCCTTCCTACAAATGCGAGCGCCTATAGCCTCTCAATTTAAGCAAGGCCAGCTATGAATAATTCGGTGTAACCATGTCGTCGGTGCCAGCCTGCGACGGCCGCAGTCCCCATATAATAAATCTACTTTGATACAAGATTGGCTGCAGACATGCTAGGGTTAATCTTCGTACGTCACATTCGTTGCGATCTGTTATGTTGGACGGAGCTGAATTGGGAAGTTGTTAAAGTATAAAATTATTGCGACATATTACAAACTTGATTTTGTATAGAGCAGAGGAATGTTTTTATTTTCAAATGTAGAAGTTGATTATAACTATCTACCGGTCAGTTCTTAGAGTTGTCTAACTCCAAACCAATAGAAAAATGGTTAATAACACGCTGCTGATACTGTCATGGGTTGTGTTATTTTTCTAAAGTTAGTGAGACCTATTTCTTGGCGTTCCATGGATTCACCGTGTGGGTGCCGGGTCCACGCATTATAGATGGGGGCAACGCATACGACTTCGATCGCACCTGGGAATCTCGACCCAGGGATAGGTTTAGGGAGTACTCCTTGCGACGCGTCAGCGCTCACCTCCACTGTCTGCTGTGTTTCCCCCTCTACCTAACCACATTTAATATGAGCCTAGCAATGCCGCTTTGGAAATTCGTTCTAGAAAAGAGCTTACTGAAGCTCTTGGCAGTCCAAGGTTTTTAAGCAGGTTATAGAGGGATTTAGCTGGTATAACCCTTGCACCCACTTCCACGGTATACAACGCGACGAAATAACCATTTTTAGTTATTTCGTTGATTAAGTCAAAGTACTTGTTTCTTTTTAAAGCGTAGTCTTTAGGGATGTTCGCTTCCCACGGCACCATGAGTTCTACTAGTACTACACGCTTGAATGCACATTGCATAAAGAAATATGTTTGGCCTGGACCCCGAAGCACAGATATCCTCCGGTATTCTGAAATGATTTTTATAAGTGTCCAGTAATAATGTCCAGTCAATGGCGGTTTTTATAATGGAGTACGGCTTTTGTGAAGTCTTTTTTTGAGCCTTCCTTTACAATCTCGATGTTAGTTCTTAAGTTTGTTGTTATTCCTTTTTTCGCTCTCGCCATTAATAACCTCATAGTTTTGCGTATGATTGTAATACCCTATCATGACGACGTGAATAATGACCCTGGTCTTATATAAAAAATTAGACATTCTTTAAAAAAGCTTCTTTAAAGAGATTATTTTGGATAGGATTGCACTGAAGTAAACAAAAGACTTAATGCCTTACCGTTCCAAGGTTAAAAGAATTAAAGATTATTTGATAGACACAACCTGCTATTTGTTTTTGTAATTTAGACTGAGCAACAACTTAAAACATCAGTTTTGCTCTTAAAAAATATGTTTGTATGTCTATTAATTTGAATTAAATTGCGATAATATATTGAGTAGATCTTGCGGACACATATATTGCCTTAAGTTTTAACTATAATTACTATATTTGAAGGATGTATCCTTGAAATATAAAGTATCATCTCCTAGTCTAATTTAGTATTGGCCTCAATGAATTAGTGGACAGATAATTATAATGAAAGAGTACTCTATCCTACTTTAATATAAAAAAAATTGTTATTAAGTATAAAAATAGAGTACAGTAAGAAAAACCTGGATTGGTCTTATTTTTGCTGCTCATTCAGTATCAATAAAGAACCCTATGCTCTTTAAAAGGTTTCTTGGAGCTTTGTAAGTATTAAAAGCATTTTACGAAACTTCTGCATTGTCTTTGTAAAGACTGGCCTTCTCTTTTTACAAAGTTCTCTAAAGGTTAGGAATATATAAGTAATATTTATAATTACAATCATATGCTTCTCCTATCATTTTTTTGATTCCGTAATACTTAATTCGCAATACGAATATATTATAATAATGACGCTAGAAAAACGCATTCCTTTCAATTAGATTTCATATTTCAAGAAATACAACAATACATAATAATAAAATCTTAAATCAAATCCAAAATCATTTTGTCCGCATCATTTACGTATTGTAAGGGTCTTCGGTCATTAAAACGGTTTAGTATGCATATAAGGTTCGGCACACACGATGCCGAATCATGAATACAATTATACGGCCCGACCGTTCGGTACGGATTAAATTCTCTCGACCAATGAATCTCAAATTTTCGCCCTTTGGATCTATGACGAGAGAATTTAATGATAGAAAATTGGAACACTGTTGAAGGACCATTGTCAAGAAATACTATACAATTATTTGAAGGATATGTTAGCATTTTTATTTACACACACAATGATTTTTGTATAAATTTTATGCATTTTGTTTTATGTGGTTCTACTCTGGCCAATGGTCGTTTATAGGTCCAAATTCTATAATGATTAATAAAATTAATTATGGAAACCTATACTAAAGCTCGTTGGTATAATATATCAGCTAACAAACAGATGAGAAAATGAACCAAATTATCTTTTTAATTTATATTTAGATGAATGTTGTCAAACTTTCCCTTAAAGATCTGCATAACCTCAACGTAAGTGGATCTTTGTTTCATAAACCTTGCATCAAAGTAATTTCTTTGTAGTTTTAAGTTTTGTTCTGATCATTGGTTTATTTCTACACTAATATATGTCACTCTAATATCCTGTTTACAAAATTCTATCTTTCTTTATTATTTTATTAATATAAAAATGAGGTGCAATTATCTCTTAAGATAATTAAGAGTAATTACTTACTTTACACGGTACAACTTTACACGGTTTGACCTTGCTTGATACAAGTCATCAAACGTACACGATTCTGGGCTATACATATGTTAGCAAGTGGCCCATTGTCTGCTCTGCCAAGCTGGGTACGCTATTAAATGCCTTCCAGGTTGGCCAGAGGAGTTTATCTCGGTGGTTTTTCTGCCAATGGGACGAAATTGGAGAGAGGGAACTTATGTCAGCCATATGTTTTCTCTGGCCTTGGGAGCGTTTTGTTGTCAGAAGGAATTATGTTAAGGAAACTGTTTCGAATTTTCAGCCTTTTCTTGATTTGGTTTTTGCCCTACAATGGGTGTATAGGATCAGTTTCCTGTTTTCATTTTTCTATGGCGGAGGCTACCTCTCTGCGAACTGCTGGAGGGGTAATGCCTGCTAGTGGGTATAGTATCCCTACCGGCGTAGGCTTCAGACATCCAGTTATTTTCCGGCACATTTCGTTCAGAGCTACAATCACTTTTTTGGCGTGGACTGATCGCTGCCACACCGGGCACGCGTATTCGCCCGCAGAGAAACACAATGCCAACAATGTGGCACGCAGAACTAAAGGCGCAGCTCCCTGTTTCATTGATTAAAAATCGCTAAGGAGATGGACAAATTTGTTATCACAAGTGATTTTCCACACCTTCCGGAGTAGTCTCCGTATGTTTACGGTGTCGTATGTTATCGACAGATCCACAAAGACTACTCCTATTACTTCTCCAGCCGCAAACCCGTCCTCTATGTATTGGGTTAAGTTCAATGTTTTGCTGCACCATGAATTCCCTTAGTCTGAAGCCAGCCTGCTCGGGAATCAATTCGGGTCTATGATTTCAGTCAGGCGATCAAGAGGCACTCTCTCAAGCAGTTTGAATATGTAACGCAGTGAGATGGGGCGGTAGCTTTTTGGATCATTTGGGCTGTGTGTGAGTAATACTGTCAACATGTTTCAACAGTCATAATATTTTTTATTTTTGCTTGCTAGTCACATTAAAACAACTAAAACGTGAGTAGTTAAATTTAACTCAAATTACCAATTCAGTTAAATCATAAAAACACTAAATTTTAAGATTTCAATAAAAAAAGTCAAGTTAGTAAGAAACAATATATATTTACATATGCATAGGTATGTAGACAAAAATATATATACACAGGTAAAGGTGTTGGAAAATCAAACAGTTTTGCGAACTGTATTTTGGCCATGAGTAAATTACGATTTTGTAAGATCCCTCCTTTGCCTTTACCTTCATAAAGTTAGAATCCAAAAAGGGTTAATCCATTTTTACCTAAGGTCAGTATGTCAGGCGTACGTTGCCGACCCTGTAAGTTATAGCCCACTATTTAGTCCCTAGTGTTCCAAAATTATAATATTAGACACACTATTTCATTCCTAACTGTTACCGAAACAAAGAATTCAACACACATGTGGCCTTGAACAACAAATGGAGTACAACAATTGGTGTTATCCCTCGTGAGAGGCGCCCTGCATGAATTATCGTACCTGAAATTTACATTCTCTTACTAATGCCTAATTTACTTTAGAACATGTTTACTGTATAGGACAGAATTGTAGTCTTACATATAAGTATTTATGTTTTAGGGACGATTGAATAAATAGTTCGTAATATATGTAATAATCAAATAATCAACAGTAACTTGAATTTTACTATTAAAAACAAGGAAATAGTAAAATATAATGTGTGGAGTTCTTTCGTGGGCCATAACTATACTGGCCGACTATACACAAAAATATTGACTTTCAGTTTAGAGGATTTAAATTTCCAAATCAAAATCTAAACTATTAAACTACGTAGCCTAAAAAATAAATAACTAACAGTAGCAAAGGACAAGGACTTAAATTAATTAGTACCTTTTTTTTCAGTATTTAATATACTTTTTTTTAATCAATGTTAAATTGAAATAACTTGATCTATATTTTCCCGTCCGACTTCAAGGAATTTAAAGACTTGTCTTTTGGTTTAATAATCACATACCAACGTATGTAGTGAATACCTTACTTTATTTAATTAGAGAGAGATGTTTGAGTTTTATATAATGAAAATTTGTAACAAAGAAGATCAATTTATTTGTGTCTAAAGTAATCGGATATTAAGATATTCTTTCTTTCAAAATGATACAATAACTGACCTAAATTAACAAAATGAGCCATCATTTTCTACTAACAGAAAATCAAACACTTTTTCCTAACAATAACTGCATAATCATCACAAAACGGTGTTCGCCACACAATCATTTCCTTGAAGGACCTAAAGTCGCATGTGACTTGCCATTGTGCCTTTTGTTCTTCGCAAATCAAACATGGCGCCCATTGTTGCCAACCGACCACTAGGGTTGCCAAGAATACCTGCCTCCTTTTTGAATACCTGCATCTTTAAAATTTATGATCAAGTATGAATAATTAATAAATTTATGGATGTTTTAAAGCCAAGTATGAATCTAGCAAATCGGTAACTCTAAGAACGAATAAGTAGGTATTTCGAGGATTGTATGGAATAAACTATTTAAAAAATAGCGAAATGTATAGGGATTGTGTCAGAAGAAATATAAAATACTTTGATCAAAATACTCAACTAGTTTTGTAGCATGTAATAGTATATCAAAATAAAATAATGGATAATACAGTATTATTACTACAAAAGAATATCATTTTATGAAAATATTTCGTAGTTCGTGTTTCTTATAGCTTATGACTTTCACCACACACTATGGATCGCCATTGTTCTGCGTAAATCAAATATAGCTGCTATTGTTGCCAACCCTCCGCTAGGGTCGGGTAGCCACAAAAATAAGTTTTGCACATCATTTTTGTAACGTTTAATAATAAATTTCTAAAATGTTTAATACATTTATCTAGATATTTATTTAGATGTATTCTAAGCATCTGTAAAATTCATAAAAGGTTTAACATAAATCACTTAGGCATCAATAATTTCGATAAAGTATTTTTTGTTACGTAAGCACATACGTGAATTTAAAATAAAACTTATTTTTACCGAAATTGGCGTTGAAAGTATATACATTCTTTATCCAAATATATATTTCAATATGGTGCTTCGTGTCAGCCCTATAAGGGGTTCTTATAGCGAAACTTTAGCATTTTGACTACGCCTCTTTGTGTTTTTCGTATACCGCAGAGTAACTGAGTAATTAAAGGAAAGTGTGCATTCCGTGGCTTACCGCCTGACAAAGTATGTGTACATTTTTGTTCATGAATATTCTGTATTATTAAAATGTAATCCCTTTCTTGCCTATTAGCTCTTAAGTAGTATATATAACTGTAAGCTTAGCTTAGAAGAACGTATTTATAGATTTGGTTTTACATTTGGACCTTTCTTGGCAACTAGAAAAAGTACAATAGTTAAAAAACGATGCTAAATTATTTGGTGACCGATATGTCAGTTTGGTGACGGATTAAGAATACAGAGTGTCACCACCCCTATTCATCCTATGTGTATTGTAAGAACCGACTAAGGGAGCATACTACGCAGGACAACAGAACTGCAAAGAGAAGGACAACTTGAAACAAACCCTATACCAACCTGTCTGGTCATCGTGGTATAGTAGGCCAAAACCTCCCTTCTAAGAAGAGGCCTAAGTCAAGCAGTAGACTGTTAAAGACTGTTGATGATGATGAGGAAATTATTTGAAGCTAGATAAAACGATTTCTGGGATTATCGGTATAAACTAGATTACTAATCATGATCTTATGGGATCTAGCCAACTAGACACTATACTCTTGCTTGCCATTTTAGTATCAATGAAGAATAAAGGAGAAGATCGAGAACCATGTTACATATGTTTTCTTTTTGGCTTTTATCAAGAGTAAAACCATAGGCACAAAAAACTTATCAGGTAACATTATATACACAACCACCCAGAGGTACTTATATTTTATTCTGGTTGTACCCATATTATTACTTAATAAGTCCGTTATCTTACTTTTAGTTACCGTTCTTTCCTTCAAACGTCAAATAAAAACAATTAGCGCTGTGCTTCACTGTCGGTTTTCCGTACACACGTCAATACGCCTATCCCCCACACAATTCACTCTAATCCAACATTTTCGTTAATTTAATTACATCAAAACAATTCTTTGCAACATCTCAATCCAATTAGTGAGGAAACCGCAACACACTATTTTGGTATTATCTGGAGAAATTCGCTAGAGTGGTGCAATCACGGCCAAGATCGCAAACTGGGCGTCTTGAACTCATTTACACTGGTGTACTAATTCAGTAAGGAATAGGTACGCAATTTTTCGCCCGTTAGACCCCCCTCTCACTCCTGCATCCTCTCCTGTTTACCGCCCAAGGCGCCCCGACGGACGTGATTCGAAAACAAATAGGTACATTCATAGAATACAGTATTTGTTGGCGCTAACTCGCCGTTGTTCCAACAAGAATGCGATGGACAACGTTATTTCGAAACGAATTCTTTTACATTATAATAAATGTGCCGGTTATCCCTATTTGGTATTAGTGATACATTTTATTTAAGTTTATTGTATGTTTCTGGTTGTTATTCTGTAACACACTTTTATCAGCTTCACTTGGAACTAAATAAATATGTTACCAAATCTTAAAAGCTAAGTTTAATGTACTTTTAACTACATATGTGAAAAAGAACTTATTAAAAAAAGAAGACTTATTAGAAGAAGGTGGATAGTGAGTGATAGTGGTGAACGGTCTTTTTTTGTGACGGGATGGAAAACCCCTTTGGATCTCCTGCTCCTAGGGGACGCAGGAGCCAGGAGTATGTGATGTTTACACTAAAAACCACTCCGACGGCCGGTCTCAAGCGCCCTACTCTGGGGAGGACCCGGACTATGTGATTTCAGGTCACCCCCGGATCGACGCCGCACCTATTAGGCCATATCCACTATCCCGCCTATTACTAAATCTATGAGGCCTAATCGCATTCTGGCGCAATCAGGCCACATGTCCCGAGTTGGTGAACGGCCTGTCCTGTTATGTTTAAAGGGAGAACTCCGGAGGCGTGAAGTAGAAGTGTTGTTCTTAAAAAAGGCAAGGCAAACTCGTCTTGTGATAAGACCATGTCGAAGAACTATAGACCCATATAACTTCTAAGCCTCGTCTACAAGCTGTTTTCGAGAGTCATCACGAGCCGTCTTGCGCGAAGACTTAGTGAATTCCAAGCACCGGAGCAGGCTGGGCTTCAGAACGGATATGGCACCATAAACCATATCCACACAGTGCGGGAGATTATACAGAAGACCGAAGAATTTGATCAGCCCCTGTGTCTAGCATTCATGGACTGTGAGAAGGCCTTTGATTCGATCGAGACCTGGTCTGTTCCGGAGTCCCTGCAGCGTAGCCAAGTAGATTGGCGGTACAAGTGATGAAATATCTCTACGAATCCGCTACTATATCCGTCTAAGTTCAGAATCAGCAAACAAGGCCTATACCATTGCATAGAGGAGTGAGACGAGGGGACGTTACCTCCCCGAAATTGTTTACAAATGCAATAGAGGACATGTTCAAGCCTCTGCACTGGAAAGGGCGCGGCATCAGAATCAATGGCATGATATCGTCATCATGGCAGAGACAGAAAATTAAGCTAAGTTGAGTCTTCACATCTTCGATCCCACAGTGCCTTAAGACAAAAGTTTTCAATGTGTGTGTCCTACCCGTCATAACATACGGAGCCGAAACGTGGACACTTACGATACGGCTGGTCCACAAAGTCAAGTTGTTCATCGTGCTATGGAAAGGGTTATACTCGGCATTTCTTTAAGGGGTCGCATCAACAATGAGGTGATCCGGCAGAAAACAAAGGTTGTCGCATAGCCCACCGGATAAGCAAGCTGAAGTGGCAATGAGCTGGCCATTTTAGCAGCAGAACCGACAACCGTTGGGGTAAACGAGTTCTTGAGTGGAGACCGCGTCTCGGCAAGCGCAGTGTAGGACGCCCACAGGCCGGGTCGAGTGACGATTTGCGTAAGATGGCTGAGAGTCGATCAAAGTGGCGTGTAATAGGAGAAGCCTATGTCCAGCAGTGGAATGCGATAGGCTGATGATGATGAGATATTACTTATACTTTACAATTATAACTATGTTTTATTTTTATATCTTCTAGAAAAAGAACTAGAAAAACAGATCAGAAATATTTTCTTTCTTAATTTTTGTTTATTGAGATGAAGCCATTGTGCAATCCCGATTAAAAACAAGTGATTTTGGTGGCTAATGTAACGATTTGAAGTCTTAGTTTTAAGAAATAAATCAATTCGTTATTTTAGTTACGTTATTTTAAAAAAAACACGAATATGACTGCGTGGATGGCGTAGAGTTTTAAGCGGTCGCCACGATGCTTTTACTGCGCGTAGTGATGTAGGTTCGACTCCCGCATAGGACGACAATTTGTGTGATCCACAAATTTTGTTATGAATCTGGATGTTCTTTGTATCCGTTTCATGTATGTTTGTAAAGTTCCCCGCGAGAAATATATTTCTAATACGGAAGTATTCTTTAAAAAAAAACTTACATATACGAGGAAACAACCATTCTGTAAAGCTTTTATATGCGAGGTATTTCTAATGTAAACATCGCTGCACTGGTAGTAAAGCTTAACGACTTCTGTTTACGTACAGACCAGGTTATTAATTTAATAGAAAGTATTGATAGTATCTGCAGGTTATTAAATGGACGTAGAGTATCAATAGTGAAATTTGCAAATAATGAATAAAATTAGAAAATCATTTAATGAATACAATAATAGTTGACATGATGAAATAAACACTACTTAGAGGCGTTAGAGCTAGGTTTTCTTTTGTTTTTATGTTAGAGGGGGCAGACGAGCAGACGGGTCACCTAATGGAAATTGACCATCGCCGCCCATGAACGTCTGCAACTCAGGAGTTATAAACGCGTTTTCGGACTTTTAGGAAGGAGTACGCTCTTTTTTTGAAGGTATGAAGGTCGTATCGGTCCGGAAAAACCAAAAAGACAGAAGTATGTTGAAAGAAAATGCTTTCCATTTTGTTCTTACCTTTATGACATCATTTTCTAATTTTTCTAACGCTAAACAGAATGTAGGTTATATGGCGGTAAGTCTATATTATTTAGCCCAAATATATGTACATTAAATAACAAAAAACAACTAGTAGGGTTCTCAACCGCAGCATTATTTAAAGGAAAACACGTGGTTTCCTGGGGTGCTGCTGCAGCTAAGGAGATAATGAGTTCGATTTCTTACTAGAACAAATAATTAGGTATGTGATTAGCGCGTTTAATTTATTCTTTGTTTGAGTGCAATTAATGTATTTAGAAACGTATAGGTTTGAAACTAGATGTCGTTGTGTGTCAGATGTCCGAAATATTGTTATTACTTTTTTCGTAAATACATATATACATACTAGAGAAATATATTTACATATATTATTTTCTAAGAGCATGGCTCCAGCATCAACTCGCCAAGATATTCAAAGCGTAAACTATCGAATGACACTTAATGTTACATAAAGTGTCAGCACGTAACTCTCACATAACAGTCTGCATGTCTCTTGCCAAACTCAGACATAAAATCAAGAACACCCTATAATCCAATTATGTAGCAAGTCACTACGTTTTCGTCGTTTTCCTACAAGACCCCATTTCATATCTGTATGGAGTAATTATTATTACGGTAGGCATTGTTTTGGTAGTAACAGTAAACAAGGGACCCAGTGAAATATGCGTTTACTGCCCACCTTAGTAGATAACGTCTAATTATAATACAATAACAACTTTATCATCCACGACTTAAGGTCCTTAATTGCGTGTTATGTGCCGTGGCACTTCTAAAAGCATATCTTACTAACTTGAACTTTATTCTGTTGGACATAAGGTCGGTTAGGGTTATGAGTAAAACTCATTCTAAGATGCTTGGGGTCTCTTACTAAGATTTCGTGTCAAATCTCCATCTCGATACTGTCTAGTAGTAGAAGACATCCTAAATTTAGTTACGTGACACTTTGCTAAATTGGATATTATACTTAATGTATTGGTCATAAAATTATTCATGACGGAGATATGTCTATTTTAGCAAAACAGATATATTTATTCCTTATCTGATGTTTATTTATGTACTGTACTATATTAGAAGTTTCTTTATTGAACATTCTTGAAATTAGAAAAACTTTTAGCTAAAGTTGCTAATTTGAAATTACTATTTAGGTGACGTAAGTAAAATAGTTTTAATTTTTATTTTATTTTTAAGTTTTCATATTTTTCTTTAACTAAAATAAGTATATGTGCGCGCGAAGCTTTAAAAATTGTTGTTTTATATTAAAGTAATGTTATTAGAAACATTTGGAACAGATACAACATTTGTAACGTCAGATACAACATTTGTATAGTTGCAATAGACACTGTTTTGATTGTTTGAAGTAATTTAATTATCAAATGTAGTGTTCTGAATAAAGCCTATTAGAATTATAATTATTTATTCAGTTAGTTTATATGATAAATAAAAATTGATTTCCATTGAAACGTGGTTGCAGAGCTATCTGCTGGAAGTTTTTGAGAGAATATTCACATCACACATCACATCAACAGCCTTTAATAGTCCATTGCTGAACATAGGCCTCTCCTTAGAAAGGAGGTTTTGGCCTACTATATCACGCTGGCCAGACGGGTGGGTATAGGATTTGTGTCACGTTTTCCTTCTCTATATATAATATATATAGAAAATTATTTGTTATAAATTAAATAAAGTAATTTTTTTAGTAAAATAAGTCATCGTAATAAGTCATACGCAAATGGTAAATTCGTTCATATGTTTATCTTGAATATTGAGCTATATTTAACTACTGTTATAATTTATTTGTTGATAAAAGATATTGTCATTGCTATAACCGTTGTAAATAAATACAGGATGTCATAGTGAAACGACACATTAGACTAGCGATCTCGCAAGAATAAGCAAATGATTATAAGGTCGTATTTTATTGACATAGCCTCCGAAAGTGGTAACTCTGACCTAGCGCCGACATATACCATGTCATGCATTTGCTGAAATCAGAACAAACTACGCTATACTTGCTGATTTCTTCAAAAGATTTGCAATGTTTATCTGGATTTTAATATTTGTTCGTAAAATCTATCTGGCAATTTGATTTTTGAGGCACTACATACATCAATTTACTTTACGCACCTGAAGTGCGATCAAACAACACTTGAAATAACTCAAGCACCTAATTTCACTACAGAAACTTTACTGACAAAGAAACTAATAAAACACCGTAGTCCCAAAGCGCGATCAAAAGTTTACACTCACCAAAACAAATAGTAGGGCTTTCTCACTTCTCGAGATATCTTCCAACTATATTGAGGGGTCAGTGAAATAACGAACTGTGGAACCCAATACCGTACTGAGGATTTATTGGTTCTAATTCGAAGTGCAAAGCCCATTTGTCAGACGGTTTAGTTATACGTTCCCGTAATTGTATAATATATGAAAGTACAATACTGTTAGAAATATTGTCTTGCTTCTGTTTTCAAAATTAAACAAACAATATAAGTTGACGCTTCAGGTTCGGAAATTATTTTGTTAACTTGTATGTATATTCTGGCAGCTCGGCAAATAATCGCAGGATTATGTAACGTCTTGTCGGATTACCGCAGTCTTGAGCTAACTCAACGTTTTGTTAACTAAGATACAAATTCGCTGTTATTTATTTCAGAGCAGGCAGTATAAAATAAATAAATTAAACATATTTTCAGACATTTTATGAATATTAAACATTTAAGAGATGTGACTGTTATTCCATACTATTTCATAGGCCTGTACTGCACAGAACCGAATTGTGAGGATTCAATTCGGAATATTTTCTTTTTTTGGGCTTGATTTTAACTATTTCAACCAACATCACTTTGAAGAAAAATGAGATGGACCTATTTTAGAAACAGCATAACATCAATTTCATAATTTACTTAGGAACGAAATTCGGCGGATGTTTAACGCTTGATAAACTGGCAAATTAAAGTTGATGCAAGTTCTCGTACCATAAACTGTCTGCTAAGTTTGTCTGCTGACAGCCAGGTAGACCGGTATTAAGATTATATCAAAGGAGTATTCGTGGAAACAAACATGTTTACTTACGGACTAACAAGTTGGAGTTACGGTTGGTTTGAGGTGTGAGCATAGTTTACTCTATAGGAACAACACATACAGAACAAATATATACAAGAAAAGGCGTATTGAAATATGATATAGAAGTTTTGATGGCTCACTCATTTTTATGTTTTTATCATTTTATTATTATGTGTCGGAATTACGTCATCTGAATCCTGATGACGTAATAATGACAGCAAATGCATGCGTGTTGTATCATTAGTCCGTTGTTGGTCTTTTGCCATTAACTGTAATCATCATGGATGCAGTGAAGTCTATATATAAAATATTGGATAAGAAGACTGTAAATGTTACTATATTTAGCTTTTATAATATAATTTAGTATCTGACATTTTAATAAGCTTACCTTAAATCAAATTATAAAATTAGGTTATATTGTTTTGTTTCAGGTAATTTTAGCAAAAAGATTAATCTGCACTTCTTATTGACCGAGAAATATAACTACTACAACAATGAAGATTTTAAAGAAAAGCAAAGAAATGGTAAAAATCATTCATTTGAATTATATCACAAAATGGTGTGTTTAGATACGTACTTCAAGATTGAAATTACGAGTAGCATAAACCAACTTATCAGGAAGTTTTTTCGTGCTATGTATAACTAAGTTCATACGGTAATCTCAGAAATTTGGTTAGCTGACTATGGAGCTCAGTAGCGTTCATTAGGAGAGACCAATAATTTGTCTCATTTTATAATTATCGTAGCACCTAAATACTCTACGGTGTGCTACGTACTGTAGCAACGTAGCACCTAGAGATTTGATGCTCTACGTGACAATGAAACATTACTCGATACGAATGCTTTAAAGCTACTATGTTATATAAAGACAATTAGCAATTAATATTTATAATGCAAAACTTTAAAACAAACTATTATTAAAAAATGCATAAAATTACTTCACGTTCTCTTTTTTGCACCTCAGAGATCGTGCGTAATGGGACTGGTCCAAAATGGGAAGCAATGTTTTTCACAAGATCGTGGTTACAGAAACTACCACTTTTCTTTATGTTCTTGCTTAAAGAACATCGTAATCAGAGTTGCCTTGTTTGTATAAAACTTACGTATATAAAAAAAAAATGATGAAGTTCGATATAGTTTTAGCTGTCTAAAAAGTCTGTCTTATCTACAAAGCTCTTACCAAATTATCGGGTTTTATATGTATATAAAACGTTTAATACATAGTAGAAAATTCGACATATTGTCGTAACCCTTACCCGTATAATTTTTTTTTACATAATGGTTGTTTGAATCACGTGTGTAACACAACTTAAAATAATGTCGTACCACACAATCAAACAAGTATTATTATTGTAGAGAATTTAAATCCCTCTATCTATCAAGTTTATTATTATCAAGTCTATTCAAACATTGTGATTAAATAACAAAATCAAATTATGAAAGAAACATGTTCGACTCTCAGTTAAGGGCGAGAGTAACAATATTTAATCTCATTCATCATTAAAAACGCCCTAAAATATTAAAGCTCAAGCCATTGTCGAGTGGTGTCTCTAATTGCAGGCATTCGTTAATTAGTGTCTGGGACGAAATGGGACGAAAGTGTGAGTGATTACAGAGTGTCGACACTTCAGCATGAGGCTGGTGAGACTTCGTGTTTGCTAAGCAAATATACCTCGCGCAGCTCTTTGTTTTGTCTTGATTTAACACCTTAATAATTATGATTTTTAAGAAATAATCTATTAAGTAAAATTTATTGCTCAACGGTGCAAACCGGTTGTTTGTGTTACATCTATTATGTGATCGCGTTCGCGTTTTAGTTTTCATGCTATATAATTATGTGTACATATATAAATATACACCATATCATATATAATATATTTCTATATATCAGTTCGATTCCCGCCCAGGAAGCACAGGCTCTACCTAATTGGGATCAGACTGCCGTGTGTGAGATGTGTAAAGTTTATATCATTATTATGTATAACATTTCACTAACAACTTTCAGAAGTTTTTTACAAACGATATTAAATTAAGTTAAAGTACAGTCATCAAGAATATAACCCCCCAACAGAAGTACACAACTTTATTTTACACCACATAGATGAGTTCTTGCAAATGTCGTTACTTTTTCTTTTCTTTCCTCCGGCCGCAAGGAAATCGTTTAAGTTAACTCGTTTACTTGTGAAACTTGCCTTGTGGTGGGGATTACAAAGATAAAACTTACTTTGAGTACTTCTATTAAAATGGTTTGAAAAAGAAATTTTAATAATTCATTGACTGTATTTAATCTGATTATTTTTGTCTTTAATGTATGGTTTTAGTAATTGTTTTTAACTTTAACGCACATTAGACGATGTTTGATTATTGAGTCTATTTCTGATTTGGACTAAAACGCATTTTATAACTGGAATTAAACGCATGGTATGACTGCATGGCTTTCAACATCTTGTTTTGTTAACCACACCTATCAGTAGGGCAAATGAGTAGCAAATATTCACAATTTCCTTCAAATGGCTTTTCTCTTATGCATTTATTACAACACTGATCAAATGTTGTTTCAATTCTGAACGGAAAACGGCTGAATCGTCTGCATTCCAGCATACGTTGAGACTATTAGATATATTTATTGCGGAAACTCAACAGCAGAATTAACATACAAATATAATAAATACACAACTCAATTCATAAATATTTGTACTCAAATAAATCGGGATGCGGGTCCTGTGATTTATATACAGAGCCAATTTGAGGCTGTTTTTATGGCGGATTCCTTATCATACAGCTGTGCCGAATACTGAAATGAGATAAAATTTTATCGTAGAGATATTCGATAATGTTACTTGCGGTTGCAAGAACCTGATATACACTTTTACACTACAGTTTCAAATAATGTTCTACTTCCTTGGTGGAAAGTGATTATTGCGTGTTAATAATTGTTTGCGTTCTATTGTGAATCGCTCAACACCATATACACCTTAAAGAAAAACACGGACAACTCTTAAGTGGAAGTAAAACTTTTAACATAGATACCTTCAGTTAAGATCTCTTCGCAATATAATTAAAGAGAGATTCTTGTTTAAAGAGGATTTATAGACTAAAATCTCAACAGATATTTTCTTTTTTCTTTAAGACAACTCCCGCTTTAGGAATATATCCTGTGTCGCGGGAGACTTTACAAACATACATAAAACGGACACAAAGAATACCCTGACTCAGAACAACAATTTGTGGATTACACAAAGTGTCGTCCCATGTGGGGTTTGAACCCACAACACTCAGCGTAGTAGGAAGCGGCGTGGCGACCGCTTAAACCACGTCGCCATCCGTGCAGCCAATGTTGCTTATTGGTCCAAAGCATTTTGCGATATTGTAGTGACAGCTTAAATATTTGTAATTACCAGCACAAAATAAACCTAATGACTGAAATAACAACGTTCATTTTAGTTTATATATAGCAAATACTACTGTAATGTTTTTACACAAGTGTTTTCTTCACCTGAAATCAAATTACAAAAAAAGAGATAGAGTAAGATTCTTAAGTCATCATAAATTATAATTACCCATACTCCTTGCAGTAAAAAAAGGGTTGACCATAATTTTATATAAGTTACAATAGTCTAATTGTGATCACCTGTGATCTATAGTTTAACACTCTAAGAAAAACGTTTCTCGTTTTCCCTCTTCGTTAATCTATACTAATATTATAAAGAGGTAAGGTTTTAAGTTTGTAGGTTCGGGGTAATCTCTGGTAGAAAGGTATAGACTACTGTTTACCGTGATAACTGACATACATGCGAGTGGAGTCGGATACGTACCGTACCGTAATAGATCTTGACCACGGTCAGTGCAACCAAACAGCGTATCACCCATGTTTTAAGTGATAGAGTTAATTTTGCGAAAACAAAATTATACAATCACGTAGGTTTATAAACATATCCCACATATATTAGATTCTTTAAAACACCCTCCAACAAACGATCCTTAAAGCTCTCGCGGAAATCGTTCGATATTTAAAACGAAGGGCTTCGCTTTTCGCGCAATTAACCGCTGAGTTTAGTCCCTTCGCTTCCGGTCGGGTACTTCCGCTGCTCCCCCCAACGCTGATGACTCGCAATATATTGATTAATGAAAAAAAAAATATGGTGGAATAATAATTCTTAGCATAAAAAGTGGGGTTGATTCATTATGTCACTACACTGACATGCTTTCAGCTTAGATGGAGAGGAGAAATTCCTATTGATTACTATTTATGGAGAATAAAACATTACCTGATACGAACGCATAGACCCATTTTTATGCGGTCACCTATTGTAGCTCACAAATCAGCTAAATACACCCCTACCTACTCCATAATCATATCTACGAGCGATTTGAACCTTCCGGAGAGGTACAGCGCTAAATGTCTAAGCAATATAACTGATGTTGAGAGATTATGAGTGACGTTCTTTTGTGAGGTACTGCAACAGCAAGATGGCTCATAGTGTCCTACCTCTTAGGAAAATGTATTGTTACATTTATTTCGTTAAGTTATTATTATTTATTTCTTAATAATTATTGAGTCAACTCTAAATCCATTTCACCCCATTACTTCATATCATAATGCGCAAAATAACTTTTAAATATCTTGAAAAAAAATCCAGGTGGATTTGTATTGTTTACAAACACTTGAGATACCGACGCGAATACGGAAAACGATAATGAGGGAGCACTTTTTCCTTCTACCTACCTCTCTCAGAATGAGGTCGAATTACGATTGTATTGTGTGCTCACTCATAAAAAAATAAAACCTACCACAATTGTGTATTACTTACGAAGGTAAATTAAGGGCACAGGTATATTTTTAATGTAACTCAAATGAGTATTGTGTTATTCTGTTGGCTGTACCCGAGAATTTGAAAAGGTATTCAAAGCTATTTAGAAGGATGTAAATTGTAGGTATGATCAGCAAAGATTGTTTTGGTTTTGAAAGAAGAAAACTGTTTTTCGTATTAGGCACATTTTTCTTATCTTTTCGTTATGTGTAGTAACGTACATAAGCAACAGTTAAATTTAAAAATATTGCCGGTACTTTAGCATTTAAAAGTTAGTACATAGCACAGAAGATCATAAAATTGTTCTATTCGCTGAGTCCTACTATACACTAACATCCTAAATCTAACCAAACCTCTACAATTTTGAACAATACATTCACACAAACACAACTTAAACAGATGATTACCAAAATAAACGACAAAATAAACATCCACAAAGTAGTCGGTTGCAATCCGCCAGCACTTTGTACCTCCTCAATAGAAAAAAGGATCCATCGACAGGCGCTTTATGCGCACATAAAAAATTTATGGCAGTCCCTGCAAACTCCAAATTAAATATCAAATCAGCACGATGAACTTTTAGCCTGAGTTTAATGAAGTACCAACGTGTTCCGGTTTGGGATTCATTCTAAGGGACCCTTCCAAATAGCTCAGAACTTAATACACAATTGTTTCATTATTCATATTTCTTGTTAACATTTTATGTTTTCCATTTGTAAATAATAATTGAAAAGGTCAAACTTTTTTAGTTTTTAAAATACTATCGACGTCAGCTTATTACTATGCAATTTATGAAGTAAAATTCTTCGAATCTTAAAACATTTTATGAAAGAACCTGCTTTGCGTTACAAAAGCAGAAGTTGTACTTTAGACCTTTCGATTTCCATGTCCTTTCAGAAATTACCCATCGGAAGCGGTTGGTTTCACTGATTGTGAATTTAGAGCATTGTTTTTCATACACACAAATCAAATCAACCTTGACCGGCACCGAGTAGGAACTATGGCATTCTTTGTAATGAGGAAAAACAGAATTTCTTAAAATAGTAATTAGTAAGTTAGTAGTGAAAATAATGTGAGTCTAATATTAGAGACACAAAAAGATCTTAGTTTGTTGGAGTCTTATATAATCGGCTTATCTTAAATTTGGCGGGGTGGTACCCATAGATTTCCACACCAAAAACCCTTTTCTAATTTTTTAATTCGTGTTTGAATGTTTTTCTTTAAATAATAGTGAACTTCAACGAACAAAATATTCACTACAGTTTCTACTGAATTCTAAGAACAGTGCTATAAATCTAAGAAGATTAAAAACGGACACTTTTATCTTTAAAAGAATACTTTAATACTGCAAACTGCATCTTATTCTTACACTTAAGTCTGAAGTTGGCAAGTGTTCTCGGTTATCACTAAAACCAAGTTTAATGAATCTTAATATCAGTGAAGGGAATATTTCAAGACGTTAGAGCTTTCGCACTTAATGTAGCGTTACAAGATAAACGGGGCGATTATAACACGAAGATCGCGAGATACGCGTTTATTTATGACCCGTTAACCCTTCAAAGTAATGTGCAAAAATATATAATATATATTTTGAATCTTACTCTTATGATTCTACTTTTAAATTAACTTATGAAAAGTTCTTGGTATGGTTTGTATCTCTTGTGAATAAAATCTCTTATATATAATATATAAAATCTCTTGTGAATGAACAAGCATGCGATATGCTTAATAATTCACAAGAGATTTTATTAGTTATTTGGTATTTTTGGACATGATTATTAAAAAATTTACTAGTACCATTGCCCTAGTGGAAATCTGGTAAATCTACTTATTATTAGAAACGATATCATTTAACGCAGGTTTATCTCACATTTGCTAAACTTATGAACCACCAAAAATTTAACACTTTATCTTTGTACCTACTTCATCATATTTCTACACCACCTGAACTGGACTGTAACTGGAAGAGAATGCCTCTTGGCATTAAATCCGCCTTTGTACAATATGTTCATTAAATTTTAAAGAAAGAAATAATTTACTAGTAATATTGTTTCACGCATTTAGTGGGAAGAAATCGCCTAAGTCTCCCCAAAAAAAACAAGAAATGCAAAACCTGCATTGTAATACAACTCGAAAACGCAATTTTTAAAAATTTCGTTTTGAATTCTAGATTAGACAACATTAGTTTAGGATTCAAATTAAACTTATCACTCAGGTGTTTTCACTTCATTAATTCAGTTAATTAAGTCTCACTCGTGTTTAGCTATGAAAAATTATTACAAAATATTTCATTTCCCTTTTTAATTTGTTTTTTATTTAGGTTGCGTTACATTGGAAAAAAATTATTACACAGATATCTTTTTATTTAAGGCGGTTGCCTTCTATTTTTTGTTGTCTTATGCGCCGTTAGTATATTTTGTAGTAAATATAGCAAAGATTAAATCAATCTCGAATCAGTTGTTATTTTGGACTGCCTTTTCAGCTACGTAACAAACAGGAGGCAATGGTAGTTGCTTACAAACGTAAGTAAAAGAAACCGAGGAAAGAAAGAAATAGTTATCACGTGTATGTAAATATATGAGTGTACTTAAACAAGTTGTAAAGATAGTACAAAGATACGTCACAACTGCATGCAGAAGTTATATGGTTAATATTACAGAGAAAAAAAATATATTTTAAAGGCCTCTGTCAGTTGAAGCTGTCCCTCTCCTTTTAAGTTTGTGAAATATGTTATGTACAATTTATGTTGCAGTTAATAGATAAAATAGAATAAGATTAAAAGAAGCCAACATACTCAAATACATACGGGTGTATTTGTGTATGTTGGCTTGGCTTTTATATTCATGAAGGGGTAAGCAGACGCCTCTGCTATTAGATTATTATTCTATTAAACTGTGAGGAAATATAGATAAGAAGGAAGGCAATATTGTTTATGGATTGATTAGAGAATATAGGCAAATATCAACTGTGTTTTATCAAATTTAAGAAAAATATTTGTTATAGCATTCGTCTTAATAAGAAAGTATTATAATTTCATTTACCTTTGAATATGTTTGTCTGCCACTATAACATTTCAACATTAAGTAATACAAGTTTATGTCCATTTATGGTTGAACGCACCATCTCTCATTATCTCGACATGTATTAACATTGTGCCGGCACCGTCAGGGTTAATTCTACTTTCAGAGAATCTGGTGAAATGTATGTAATAAACTGAGCTTACGACCCAACAGTGCGGGCTGTGTGAAGCACAATTCCAAAATAATATGAAATTATTATCATTTCGCCTCTAGTTCAGACGCTTCTGTTTGAATTTCACGATACAGTAAACACACACTTGCGCACAATTTTCTTTTCTATTTCTCTGTACGTAGGGTATATTGTCTATTGTAGTACGCATTAGACTACAAAAATATAGAGACACGATCATTTGATCAACGATTCTTATAATCTTAACCAACCGTAGTATTGTTGTTATTATTGTGATAGCGTTTGTTTATCACTTTAAAATGTGCTACAAATTTTTAGGAAAGTTTAAAAAGAAATTTTTTATTCACTCACGGTTCGTGTGAAATTATGGCAATGCTTTGAAATAAAATAAAACTTTACTCACCATTTTCAGTTTATATAAATTATACCATCTTACAATTTTGTAATAAGAAACAAGAATGGAAGACAATAAACTATGTAAACAGTCTGCCCTTTAATTACGGTCTCCTTTTTGTTTGTCATTAATATTATCAATAGCTCATAAATCTTTTAATATTCAGGGTTCAGGCACCAACGTGGCTAGCTAACCGAGTCAACACGGCAAATTTACCTTGTGTACAACGTAATTTGCTTCGAAACCATAAACGTTACACTTAAAAATAGAATATATAATAAAAAATGAGGGGTTTCGAGTATAATGTAGTCATAAAATGATGTTAATCTAAAAGCAAATTTGTCGACTGATACATATAAAAAAGTTGTCGTCCATAACCAAACAGAATGCAGTCAGAAACCGCGTTGCAGAGTGACGACGCCGACGCGACGTCGCGGCTTCATAAGAGCGCGTCATCGCAACACTTATACTTTTGTTGCCTGCCACTTGACCCACATCCTCTATATGTGTCTCCTGTAACAGGAAATGTCTCCCTGCCCATACTACGACAACTAACATCCGCACTAATATAGACCCTTATGCTTCACCACAGAAATCAAACTTCCTTGGACCAGTCCGGATCAAAGGCGACTCCCCACGCAATTTAACACTTTGTTTTTCCTTCAAACATGGTAGAATATTCAATGTCGGTGGAAAATGAGTTGAATGTTGCTGTTTAACGATTTGCTACTCACTCGCTCAAGTTATAAGTTTCATATTTAAATGGCAACGGGTACTTTCTAATGAATTTTTTACACATGTTCGGCCTACACTAGCTGCAATAATCATGTAATCCGAGACTTACTGCCAATGTGATCTCTATATTCACAAACGAAATCTGTTAAAAATTCATAAAAAGGTTACGAGCATTTTTTGTTTTGTAAAATGAGTTAAAAACGAAACTGATACTTTTAACTCATCATGTTGATTTTTTTCATTTTCACAAGAACTAAACTTTATATCGATTGAACATGAACAGAATAGTTAATAGTTTCGCACATTAATATAACCAGAAAGAGGCATTTCATTTCAGCCTCTAAGACGAAAATGTTTAAAAGCCAAAAACCGATGCTCCCAATGTTGGTAGGAGATCGACGATAAGAATTATTTTGATAAAGACAGAAAATAAACGATAAATCGTAATTCTGTTATAAAAGACCAATAAGAACGAATATTTTACTATTCGTACATTTGAGATTTAAAGTGTTTATCTATAGTACATAAATCCGTATCAGTCTTTTATTACGTCACATATTTCCAAAAATAGACGTAAGATGTTTTGTGCATTACATAACTCTTGCTCGCGTGATTTGCCTACCTGAGCAAATCTTTAAAAGTCCACAAAATCGTTTTTTACCTGTATAGAGTGTATAGGCCTGTATCCTTATTCTTTTATACGTTATCAAAACTTTATGGCGATTTTATACGTAACGGAAAGGGTCCATATGTAATAAAATGGGGACTTTAAGGCTGGCAACTTCTGTACAAATTTGTTGTGCGCTGAATCAGTTAATGTTACCAACTTTTAATTGGTTTAATAATTCACGTTTTCTGATCCCCGTAGATATTAAGTGTTAACTTTTTCAATTACCGTTAGTGAAGTTCCGAATTGTATGATTGACGGTAAACCCTGGCTTAGTCGATGTTTCAATTAATTAACTTTTATCATTTGCGTTTTAATTGAAATGTTTTGGTTCAGTTTTTCAAACAGATTCCGAGATTGTTGAAGTGCAACAGTTTTCAAAACAACATTGCTCAAACTTCAAGTAGCCTATACCCATGTTTTGATAGCATTTTAGCAACAATAACTTCTAGTGCTATACTAAACTGAATCTCAGGCTATCCAAAGTGAACTGCAGTTAAGCTTTAATTTACGGTCAAACTTTTAAGGCCTACGTTTCAGAGAATAAATCCTTCCTTCTGAAAAGATACCAACTAGATTAGGACATCTCAATATATAAGTAAGGTATATCGATTGCCAATGGCTAATTACATATCAGTTAGGGTAACTTACATATAAGTTAAAACAAAAACATTATTGTCTAAAGAATGTAAATAACCCGTAAACCATTAGGATAGGAGGATAGGAAAATTGGTGAAAAGTTTTTGTTAGCACGACAATGCTGTGGTTACCATTGCGTTGGGTGCGTGATGTTGATCGGGCAATAGTAGATTTTAAGGTGGAGAGAGATTGCATGGTGGTTGAATTTTCAGTTTCAGAACTGGCAAAATTCATGTCTTGTTTTATGAATAACCAGTATAACCGAAAGTGTAGACTTTTCTACCATGACCGATCACATGTATACTGGACCTTCTGATCTTATGAAATTATTATTATATATTTTTTAACTTTATACTCAATACTAAACATCCCAAAAAAGCCCACTTGTGCCATATTTGCTTAAAAAGGTATACATGTGTTTTTTTTTCATGTATAACATATACATAATTGTTTTTAGTTACACAGTTGTTTTTAGAAAATTACTAAAAAAATGGTCGTATTTAACAAGGGTAAATCCATAATGATATCAGGCAAATTTAATTTACACAGAGTCGTGTAAGGCTCTTCTTATACCCAATTTGTATGAAAAACGATATCGATAGAAACTAACAATGTTTCCCTGTATAGTTATTTGAGTTTAGAATTCAACTAAAGGCTTAGGTAGTAGTTATTTTTACATGTGATTTATGAATGCTGCTCTAAAATATTGATTAGATAAGTTAGATTAAAAGACTTCGTGGGCTGAAATTGATTACCAAAATATCTTTTAAGAAATACAAAGGTAGTCTATAATCATTATATACATACTTATATAAGTACCAGCTGATATACGCAACTTCATTTGCATATCTCAAAAGGAATCAATTTTCCCAGATTTTGTAACATTTTTCATTGATCCTCGGTTCCTATTGGTCGTAATGTTGTTATATAGCTTATAGCCTTCTTCCGTAAATGGGCTATAAACTTTTTTTTTATTGGAGCCATTAGTTCCTGATTAGAGTATTTAACCATACAAACACACTCTTCAGCTTTATAATATATTACATTATTATTATAGATACTACCTTTATTATAAGGGATATTCCGAACTCCAAATAATAAAATAGTCGCTGTTATACCAGTTTTCTGGCCACTAGCCGGAACACACATGGCAGAGATTTATCAAGCGACTTTCCTAGTGGGGGTCTTTTGTTTGGTCTAAATTAAACCGTAATTAGTTAGACCGGCGTGGTGATTAATGCCGGTTTTTACGGGTTACGGGTTTTCGGGAACGGCTAATGTTATCATCCACGCGACCGAGCTTGAAATAATTGTTCCAACATGAGAGGGGTTTGATTTCTAAATGATGCATTTGATTATTTGTTGTTGTGATTTGCATTTCCAATTTAGATTGTGTAAAAGAGATAATATTATACTTTGAATTTGACTGTCAGTCGAGGTGTTATATAGATTATATATATATATATATAATCTATTTTATAACCCAAGAACGGCTAAACCGATTTGGCTGAAAATTGGTGGGGAGATAGCTTAGACCTAGGAGACGAACATAGGATACTTTATTTCGTTTAGAATTTGAAATTTTGAAGATGACTGGTTGTTGTGTTTGTTTCGAGTTTCTATTGTTATTATTGTGCCGATATTATCATTAACAATACCATGCCGCGACCAAGAAGATCTAATCTTTCCCGATAAAGCCGTAATGCAATTAGGATTCGAAACATCACGAATGAAACCACTGAAGAAGAACTAGAAATAGCACCTGAAGAGCGCCTATTTCGAACTTCTACGAATTTGTTTTAAAAAACAAGGATTAAGTTAAGTACATGTCTGCGGACATTGTAACACTGGAATAAGATACCAGTACTGAATAGGTAGATATTTAATTTAGGTATGCAACAACTCGTAATAAAATATATTACTGTTAAGACACTTTAAATGTCTGGACACATTCTGTCAAATTATATGAGTTTTTGTCTCCGAAACAGCATATTTATTAATAATATTTGAAAAGAATAGCAAGGCAAGAGGCTTACTTTCTCTTTATCTGTTTAAACAATAAATCAAATTGTTTCCATTGTATTTCTGGCCCGGACATTTCAAAACCTACAAAAGCAGGCAACGCTAAAGCAACTCTTGAGTTGTAAGTGAAAATCGGCGTGCGACTGAGTCTCGAGATGGCTCTGTACTTTGTTCTTTCATGGGCCTCGGAGGAAGCCACCTCAGAGATTCAGTCTCTTGGTTGGAGGCACTCGCATCGGCATCTTGCCCTCGGTGAAAGTATCTGGGGCTCGTACTCGATGGACCATGAGATTTCGGACATAATTTATATATCCCCGTATAAGTGGTAGTACAGTAGGAAGGAAAGTAGGAGTAGTGTAGTACGACGGGATCATCCAGAAGCCGTAGATGACCCGGAGTCCGCGGGGTACCAGGAATTAAATTTCTAGGATAGACCTGGTTCCTCGGATATTGATTCTCGAGGCGGCGTGCGATTTTTAGTCAGTTGGTGTCCGACATAACCACCAAACCGTTTGTCCTGTGAGTGGTATCCGAGAGGATTTCCGCTCGGAAAAAAACAGGTGTTCATGGGCGGTGGCAGTCACTTACCATCGAGTGACCTACGTGCTCATAAAAAAAATAAGACGTTTTTAAACGAAAACCATTTTTACCGTAGTTAAATCAACATCTTAATTAGAATGCTCTCTTAAGTTTTGGTTCCATACATTTCAATTGTACATATAAATTACAATCATAAATTTCACTTCATACCAAATAGCCTGCAGTATTATCAGTGGCGGATTTCTATTTACATTTACCTGTAAATGGTCCATTAGACTCTATTTCTGTTCTTTGAATACTTTTAACCTCTCCTTAGAGAAAATTTTGGACTCAATTAAATTTTCAAACAAATTAAAGAGACAGAGTATAAAAAAGTATAAATCTTTATAATATATATCCGTGACCCCTCGTAATTACAACGTCACGAGGTCATTAAACCAAATGACCGATTGCGACAAACATCGTTCAGTGACAAACGTTTTGCAAAATTAAAATGTCAGGCAGGTCTAATTTTATTATGTTTACTGTTTGGTATCAAATGACAAAGTTAAACATTGGTTGTTTGATCCGATATTGAATGTTTAATACCGTCATAATAAGGAAACTTTCATGACGCGTTTTGATGCGGTGTTAAACACTACTAAAGTAATCAACATGTTTATATACCTATTGTTGACAAGCAGTCATGTATCCTGCGTCTCGGAAAACGTAGTGTAGGACGCCCACAGGCCAGGTGGAGTGACGATTTGCGCAAGATGGCTGGCAGGAGCCTGATGCGAGAAGCCCAAAATCGATCTAAGTGGCGTGCAATGGGAGAGGCCTGTGTTCAGCAGTGGACTGCGATAGGCTGATGATGATGATGATGATGAGTCATGTAATCATGATTGATGGTGACTGAGAGTATATTTATGAAAACTGAACTTATATTCATAAAATAAAGATAATTTCTTTAAAAATATGATGTACGAGTATACTTTTTTAATATACGTTATCCACAAACATTTACTATGCCTGCTTCATGGCTTCAAAAATATAATATTAAATATAAAAAAACAATAATATTAAAAATGTATAAATAAAAAATAAGCACTATAAGTTTGTGTGAGTGGAAAAGCCCATACTGTACATACGATACATAACGCGTAAATGGTAATATATAATGCCTGTTTCAATTTACAAAAAAAAAACCTCTAGGGCACCATATCTTTCATATCTATCTTTAACTTGAAAATGGTAGACATTGACAATAGAGGTTTTCGTAGCAGCACGTAGACGTTTTGTAGATGTTCGTAGAAGACACATATGTACTGTCTGTCTGACTACGGAACGAAAAATAAAAAAAAAGCCTTTGGGAATATGGAAAGTGCATTACTACACCCTGCTAAGGATATTGTGGTACACAAATAAACATATAGGTACACAAATGCAATAAGAATAGAAACGGTATGCCGAGAAACAAGTGTTTCATTCCAATAATTAAAGTTTTTCCATAAGCAAGCCTTCTTATATTTTTATGTTGATTGATATAATAATAATATTTTTCATATTTAAATGAATCCAACCTTGAGGTAAATCAGGAACATTAAGGAAATAAATTAGAATCAGTGAAGGATGCTCCGTAATAGATATTACGTTTACGTAAAAACCAAGTGCTCTAATTGATCGTATCATATCCACAAACAACTAAATTCAAACCATGTTTACGGTGTCTACGTATTATAATAAATCTATGTCCAAACGATGTAAGTGAAAATTAAAATTTCCTTTGATACAGTTCAGGTCATTAGCAGCACGTGAGCGGACTAGTATATAGAGTGTTTATTAAGCGATACGATCTCCGGTGTGCCATGAATATTCAACAGCATACCCACCCTGTGTGTTGTGTGTGCTTTTTTAATTGGACTCATATTAGTGTTCGAGTATGTGGACAGTACAGAATGATGTTATTTTTTAATATTGCATATAGGAAAGTAGGTATGTAGATAACATAACAGAATTGTACAGAGAGTACATATTAGGAAGTTCTAACTAGTGTTTTCATATAAAAGATGCCTTACTGTCTGTGTCTTTCTTGCTAGTTTTGGTGTTTTTTTTTTTTTAAGAAATCAAGCGCAAACTTATAAAAGAGACAAAAAATATTTGTAGCTAGTTAAAGCTATTCTCAAGAAATATTTAATAAAGGGATGATATGTTTCCACACCGCAGTTTACGTGAAACAAAGCAGACTGCAATTCCACTAATAGTTTTGGTTCATTACGGCAACTATGATCTTTTGCAGGCATTGTTCTAATATTTTATAAAGCATTGTTAGTGCCACAGAGTAGTGCATTATTTGTTGTAGAGCTGTAGAGTGCCTACTTTATTAACATATTTCAAAATAACCAGACAGTGGGTCTGTAATGTTAGAAACTAATAAATTAAATGTAAAAAACCTTTATAAAAACAAGTTTTATTTCGATGTACTTAAAAGAATAAAATAAACTTTTCCTTTAAAACTTTTACTAACAACTTATAATGTCATTACATAATTTATATGATATGAAAGCTTGTCGCGAGATTTAAGTACTCGTATTTACTTAGTTTGAAATGTTTTAAAAAGGTTAATCAATTAATCAAGTTATTTATTTTCTTGTTTATTTACATATTTACTTCAGTTAGGGAAACTAACAGCTACAAAAATTAAATGGTCAGATTGATATACTACATCAAGCTAGTTACGGGTTTTCACGAATAGAATCATTGTAATTTAACAGAGGTTCTAGAACACTAACTAACAGGACACTACACCTATACAAAAAAATAAAAATCAATCTAAAAATGTTACGATTGGAAAAATTTAAGGTTTAGCATTCTGCGCACAACATTGCTTTTGGTATTAAAGGGATCAAAAGAGTACTCCTTGCACAATTTATAGAAATTGCTGCTCGCTTGAACAGCATATGAGTGTTTTGCATAGTTAGAGGAAGAAAATGGAATAGAAATGGGTGGGATTAAATCTAATCGACACAGATTTGATGATCTACACAGGTAATTCTTTCAGGCTTTTATATATTGACGACCGGATGGTGTAGTGGTTTGTTTAACGGAGTTGCTATTCCAAAGGTGGTGGGTTCAATTACAGCTCAAGTGAAACATTTTTATTCATGAACATTTAATGTTTGATTTGGTCTGGACGTTTCTATGTATATTATGTATGTATTAACAAAAAAAGTATATATGTATTTATATCAGTTGTCTAGTACCCATAGTACAAGCTCTGCTTAGTTTCGGACTAGATGGCGTTGTGTGAATGTGGTAGAATATTATTATATCATAAAAATAGTGTAATGACTTTATAAGTTGTTAGTAAAAGTTTTAAAGGAAAAGTTAATTTTATTATTTTAAGTACATCTAAATAAAAGCTTGTTTTTGAAAAGGTTTTTTTACTTTCAATTTAGTTTTTACTTTTTAGTTATCGCTGGACAGAATTCTCAGTCTGTTGATCTCATTGAACTCATCAAGATTAAAGCAACGGAATTTAACTCGCATTCATATTCTTAGCAAGTCCTTTCATTTTTTTTTTTTTTTTTATTCTGAAAATTAAATAATAATACATAGGTTACTTAATTCTAAACTCGCCAAACTTTTACGTTTGAAGGCGAGAAGCGCTCTCTCACATAACCATGATTCACCCCATATTCACTTAATATTAGTCACAATAGTACATAATATAGTAATATGCATATAAACACATGATATTTTGTTATTACTTTACTACTACCCTTGTAAGTAAGAATAATATGTATGTAATATATGAATTAAATACTAACACCACTTATACAATTTTTTTTTTTTTTTTTTTTTTTTTTGGTTTAATTTACTATAATGGACACTTACTTATTTCTAGTCGCAATCCTGTATAATGGTTTTTAATTTTGTCTTAAGTGACCCTTTACTGATTTTTACTTTTTCTCTTAATAAATCTATTTTGTTAAACACTTTAGGTACTAAATACTTAGATGTTCTTTTACCATAATAATTTGTTATCCGTGGTTGAACCAGTTTGTTCTCTCTAACCCTACGTGAGTTGTACTTGTTTTTAACATTAACTTTATATTCATCCATAAAGTAATATTCCAGACCTATCAAATAATCTACCTTTTTATCTATGGGTATAATTTTACAAATGGGAAATAATTTATCATAATCTTTGTTGCACTTATCTTTAATATTTTTACCCACTAGAAATTTGATCAGTCTTTTTTGTATGTCTTTTATATCTCTTAAATATGTAATGAAGGTTCGACCGTATACAAGGAGTCCATAACTTAGTAGCGAGTCAGCAAGTGCGAAATAGACTGTTCTTAGCGTCTGTTTGTTCAATACATTTTTTAATTGGTAAAACTTACTAAGCACCGATCTTAGCCTATTGCAAATGTCATTTACATGTAATCTCCAGTTAAAGTTCTTATCTATCGTTAGCCCTAAATATTTAAATTTATCTACATACTCCAGTTTTTTACAATTACAATTACATTTATTAATATGCAAACATTCGTACGTATGTCCCATCACTGTGAGGTATTCATTGTTTACAGATTTAGCATTTCGATTATACGGTGAGTGTATATGCATACATTTAGTTTTTGCAAGATTTAATATAATTCCATTGTCGTGTGCCCATTTGTAAATATTTTCAAAATCACTTTGTATACACATTTGTACCTCAATTATGTTTTTGGAGGCATAAACAAGACACATATCATCAGCGTACATGAACACCTCACATTTATGTACGACATTTGACACACCGTTTACATGCATTATATATCCTACAGGGCCGTACACCGATCCAGTAGGCACACCCTGATCGACATCCGCCTCTTTCCCAACCACTCGGGAGATAATTGTGCTTATTTTTCTGTTATTGAGGTAGTTTTGAAACCAATTTTTTGTGGGACCGCGTATTCCGCATTCGTCCATTGCCTGTAATAAGATCTCATGGTCTAAAGTGTCAAACGCCTTTTTATAATCAATGAACAGTGCTATAATTTGTTTGCCCGAATCTAGACAGTCATTAATGTAATCTGAAAATCGCAACAAGGCAGAGACAGTGTTGCGCCCTCTCCGGAAACCGTGCTGAGAGTCACTTAGTATATTGTGTTGTTCTAAAAACGCGCTAATCTGTCCTACAATAATTTTTTCAGTTATTTTGTCTATAATAGATAATATTGCGATAGGCCTATAGTTGACATATTCAAGGTGACTGCCTGATTTGTATATGGGACGTACAATTGCATTTTTTAATTGGTCTGGATAAATACCGTTTGATAAGGACATATTTATGAATGAAGCTAGAACAGGACTTATTTGCTTACGTAAATATATAATGTCTTGCGCCCGTATTCCATCTAAACCGGGTGCTTTCTCACAGGACAATGTTCTTATGACCTTTTCTACATCTGATGAAGTCACCCTCTTGTATCTATAGCTTACCTCGCTCGGTTTTACATATTTATTTCTGTCTAAAAACTTCAAGTTACATACATGTTTCATTTCCTTTATTTCCTCCGTAAATGTTTTAGAAAAGTTTGTACAAATCTGTTTTATATTATCTGTTTTTCCTAAATGCCTTAAAATAACATCGTCCACGCTAGTTTTGTTTCGACCCAACCACATGTTTATGTTTGTCCATATTTTTCTAAAATCTCCATTGCATTTTACAATTTGTTCCTGTCTATATTTATTTTTTGCCATATTTGTTAATTTATTTACTTTATTTCTAAATTTTGTATAGTCTAACCGTTTGTTCATACTCTTTGGATCTGCTTTCCAAACTCTAAATAAATAATCCCTTCGCAATAACATTGTATATATATACCTATCTATCCATGGCTGTCTTATTACCTTCTTATTATCTATTTTAGTTTTAATGGTACTTTCCTTATAAATACGATTAAATACACTACACATCGTCTGATATAATAATACCGGACACGTTATTGTATTTAACTGGGCCCAGTCATATTCATCCAGCTTTTGTTTAACAATTTTGTCCTTTAACACTTCGCGCATACTATTATTATTATTAATATTGTCATTCACACATTGATTTTCGCTTCCAATCACACTTAAATTCAACATTATTCCGATTCCATGATGATCGGCGATTCGTGACTCAAGGACATACGCGCACGCGTCGCGCCCGCTCCGTCCCGCTCGCACCCAGATATGATCCAAACACGATGCCTCAAGCCGGCCGTCCGCGATCGCCTCGCGCGTTGCTTCTTCGCTCGGTATTACACACAGCAGGCCGCATTCACACAGGGCGTTTTTGTACCTTGATACAGTCGGATTAATCGTGTCGTTCAATATGTTTATATTGGTGTCGCCAATTACTATAACACTGTCAGATGCTGGCACGGATTGCAGTAGATTCTCTAATTCCTGGATAAATATTAGTTTATTATTGGCCGGTGGTCTATATATCGCGATAATATGTGTTTTATTTTTCCCGTGTTTCAATTGACCATGAATTGTTTCTACTGCTTCTGTGTTTATCATTTTAGCTTCGAAGTTTAATGCATTCTTAGCGTAAATTAATATTCCTCCTCCTCTTCTCGTTTCTCTAGTATGTATAAATGTATTATATCCTACTATTTGGTACAATGCAAGTTCTTCCTTCCTTATATTTATTTCGCTTAGTATTAATATATCTATTTTATACTCATTTTTATCAAGTAATATTAACAACTCGTTAAAGTGTTTCCGAAGCGATCTTATGTTCATATGAAATATGTGGGTATTCCATATATTTTGGGATAGGTCGTTATTTACAGCTAGTATATCATAGTATCTTTTGAAATTAAAGTTATCGGAGAAGCTATCTATACGATCGAATGTTGCTGTTAGATATCAGCTCGTGTGTACTCGCCGCGTCATGTACGCGTGTTTATTTACATTCATCGATCTTTTTCAAATCTACCTCCGATCTAATGTTATAGATCTTTTTTTCGTCACTATTCTTTTTCACCAGGATATTACCATTTTGTGCCCAAATATACTGAAAACCCTTCGGCTTAAGTTGGTTTCTTACCATCCACAGAAGCTGGCGCTTGTATTTTGGTAAATCTTCGTTAATGTATATTCGCTTTTCACTGCCATTGTCATAGACTTTATTATTCGTTATTTTGTTTTCTTTCTTTACAAGCATCCAGCTGCTGCGAGCAGACTTAGACCGAAGCGTGACCAACACAGTCTTGGGCTTTGTGTCGTCTGGTTTTTCTTGGCCTACCCTCTGTGCCTCTTCAATATCATTTGGGTCCAGATTCAGTTTCTGTGCCATTTTTTGGACTACTAATTTGGTATTTTCGTTCTCGTGCTTCTCTAATCCGTGAATTTCAATGTTTTTCTCTTTATCTTTCATTTCCAACTCTTGTACCCGTTCTTCTAATGCCTTGTTACACTTCTCCAAATAAACATTTTTTTGTTCTAAAGTCTTCATTTTTTTCTGTGACTCTTCTTTGAAATCAAGTAATGTCTGATACATGTCAGCATAGAATTCAACGCTGTTGGTAAGTTCTTCTATTTTTTTCTCCAGGTTATAAATCACCGCTAACTTTTTATTTACCTCAGCCAAAACGTTCTCTCCAGACTCTTCTCGAGGGTTTAATGTAATTTTCGTCTCATCTACGAATTTGATACCCATTTTGTTGGAAAGCATAAAAAACTTAGTCCGTGATATTGGATTTAGAGTGACATCACTTTATTTTTCGAGTTATGCTCAGCAAGCCCTTTCATTTAATACCCACATTGTAGAAGTGCATTAATAATAACTAGTCCGCCATCTTGGGTGTTCCGCCATGTTGGATTTAGAATGACGTTATACAGCTAACAATGCATTGTCATCCAATCTAAACGTGTACACAAAATTTCAGCTCAATCGGTTGAAGACATATTGTTACAACCGACCGACCCGAACAAACATAGTTACATACTCGTACATGCATTGCAACTTCAATAAAAGCTTGTAAAAATAAAGATTTATTTCTTCATCTAAAATATATTTAAAACTTATAATATACTAAAATTTCACTATAGAACTAAGAAAAGGGTGCTTCAACAGGAATGGCCTATTGAAGCAGCTTTTTAAACAATTTTGCAATCTGATCCAACTGTTTAGATTAGTACGGGATCATTAAGAACTTATAGGAAGATATTTCAGTGAACATATCTATAAAAGTAATGTTTTAAAAACTGTCAAGACTTTCTTGTACATCGATATTAATATTTTTTATAATGTAGGCACAAACCAGATCGGTCACCTGATGGTAAGTGACTACCGCAGCCCATGAACACCTACAACTTAATAATCCATCCAGTAAAACCACCGCAGTGTTCCACTACTTGTTTATGATTATGAAAGCGGGTATCGCCATAGTCTTAGTTTCATATAAATTGTATGTACCTACCGACTACGCCAATATATTAACAAACCTAAAAGCTTCTGAAAACAATTGTACATGATAATACATGATAATGTTATAAACTTACTTTTTATTTTTATAAATTTATTTTTACAGCAAATCTTAACGATAATATAGTTTACCTTATTCGAATTCTAATATAATATAAATTTTACATTTCTACTTAGCTACTTAATATAACAATGTAAACCAGCCTCTAAGGAGAAAAGCCTTGAAACCAATCTGTTGTTCATTCGAACTTTGAAATAACTATTGTGTAACAATAACCGTAATATTCATATTACAATATAATTTCTAGCAAGTTTTGAGTACCTAAAGGTAAGTATACACTTTCCAGTATTTATTGACTTAGAAATAATAGACTCAAGGACAATGTGCACAATGTCTGTCTATACCATCTGTGTGGTGACGTATTAAGAATACTGAGTGTCACCATCCCTATTCAACCCGTGGGTGTCGTAAGAGCCGACTAAGGAAGTACACTACGTACGAGAACAGCACTACAAAGAGAAGGAAAATTTACACAAACCCTTTTTTTTTTTTTTTTTTTTTTTTTTTTTTTTTTTTTTTTTTAACGTGTGGAAATCCCCTCGGACCGTCACCCCTCCGGGGTTTGCGGCGGGGTGGTGTGTCGGACTCGGACCGACTAAAACCACACGGTGTGCCACTCTGCGCCTGTAACAGGAGGGATCCGGGAACAGCTGTTGTTAAGACATCCGGACCCCTCCTAGCGCCAGCCCGCTCCTGGTGCGGGCTCCGTCTCAATATTGTTGTTTTCCTCTCTTTAGGCGACGTCCGGCACACGCGGACGCCGCCCCCTCGCGGCTGGCCAAACTAATGCGGGTGGAGGGGAAACCCACCCCGTCCACCCGCGGCCACACTCAGGGCCAGGGACACAAACCCTATACCAACCCGTCGGGCCAGCGTGGTATAGTAGGCCAATACCTCCTTTCTAAAGAGAAGCCTATGTGCAGCAGTGGACTTTTAAAGGCTGATGATAATCCGATGTAGGTAAAGGTATATGCGTATTAGTATTTAAGTTTATTTAGTTTATTTTTCGTAGTTATCTATGTAACTATATCAATTTCGAAAATACGAATAATAAACTCAAATAATGTTTAGATAGATTACAGAGATGACAAATGGTAACACTATCAAAACAACACAAGTCACTTTTAAATAACTGTATATTATAGTAAGATAATCATTCCTTTATCGCATGCAAATAAACTCTACATTTTCATTTTAAGGTGACAAATAGGCACAATAATGGCGTAACTAATTATAAAGATCAACTCAAAAACTGTTATAAGTCTCCAACAAATAAAACATGCTGCTACTCAAGTGAATGCGAGGCTAATGTCTGGAGAACTCTTCGTTCCAAAGCAATTTGGCTAGCATAGATTTTAATTATCGATAAAACTGAACGCGTCTTGAATTGAGTATGAATCTTCTTTAAAAAATGAAAAATAGTAAAAATCGTCTGTAATATTTACTGAAATATTATTTCATATTCATCATTCATATTCAAAAATTTTTACTTATAATATAGGTCTAGAAGGGTCTACAGCAGCTCTCAAAATAACTAGCTGAATGTACAAGCCTTAAAACAATATATATCTGTTTATCTGTATTATCACATTAGCGTATTTTTCGACATTTCGGGTGATGTAAAAAAATGATGCGGCATTTTAAAGAGAAATCAGAGAATTTGACTTTATTAATATTCAATTTATTGATTTAAAATAAATCTAACTTACATATATACACTATATACTAAAAAAAAATACTATATTCATTACTATATATATACATAGAGGTTCCAAGTATACAGATACGATACACAAACATACACATAATAAATACATAAATATCAAAATACACAGTGGGGTACTAGCGTTGTGACCTTTCTGCCAACTCATTTTGAAGAAGAACTTGTACTTTCTTCTTGAACGTAAAGCGGTTCGTGGACATCCTTATTTCAACTGGGAACTTATGTTATAATTATGATCAGTTTTAACGAATCTTTTGTACTATTTCATTCAAATTTCCATTAATTTTTTTATAGGTATATAAGTCACTCGACTACAGCCGCCTATGGACTCCTACAACTCAAGAGTCACAAATGCGTTACTGCCCTTTAAATTCCCTTCCCCAACTCCAGAAAAGAGACGGGAAGCCTTTTCTCCGGTAACCTCACTAAATCAGTGAAAAGCAACGGGAGATTTGATTAACACCAGTTGTGAGGCTGTGGTATTACTCCGGTCGAGCCTAACGTAATAAAAATATTACTATTGTTTGTTTGAAAGCGCTAATCTCAGGAACTTCGTGTCCGATTTGAAAAATTCTTTCAGTGTTAGATAGCCCATTTATCGAGGAAGGCTATAGGCTATATATCATAACCAATAGGAGCGGAGCACCAATGAAGAATATTTCAAAAACGGAGAAAATTTATTACTATTGAGAGACGCAGACGAAGTTGCGCGGGTCAGCTAGTAAAAGATAAAAACCTTACCTGGCGTAATATTGAATCCAAAAGTGTCATACACTACTTGCATTAAATAAACCATTTTTTTTTCTTAATATGTCCTTCGTAAAATATAGTGTAAAAAGTTATTTTCTCATATTTCACCTTTTTACGAACAATGTAAATGTTTATCTTTACAGTACATAAACCGTGGTCATTTTTGTCCTCTTTGGGCTAGAGGGTCGTATTTTAAAAAGCTGCCCGTCGCTGTTTCGTACTGATAACGCCTATCGGTTATTTACTGGCCACAGAATAAACCTTATATCCATTTTCAAGACCTTGAGTTTTATGCTAAATATTAAAGTTTTGTTTAGATTTTGGATAGTTTAGATTTTGTGTTGATGCGAAATTTGCTTCATATTACAGTTCTAAATAGACGTTCATATAATAATAAACAATAAGCTCTTCTCGGGATTTCTCTTTATTATAGCTTTTCTTTATAAAAAATAATAATTCCGAGGATTTAAATATCCTGTTTTAAATTGCCCAATACACAACATTGGTAACCTTTCATTCGAGAAATAAGATTGATAATTTTTATCCTATAATGAGTTAAACTTCATAGACAGATGTCCTAATAAATACAAATATCTAAGTATATATATCCTGAGTTGCCATACTATCATGCCATTGACAGCAATCAAGACTTAAAGCCATTAACCGACTATACAGCCATAAACATAGTCAACAATAGAGGGTTGTGGTATGCTACATTGACAATTAAGTTGTATCTAATGCAAATGATGTACTCCCCTTATTTGTCATCCATTACTATAAATAATTCTCGCCGTTTTCCTTGGGCATCCCCGATTTGATTGAGTAATAACACGAAGTATGTTACTATACCCGGGGGACTCACCTACAGGGATTTCAGCCTGTCATTTCCGTGACGCAAGCCTCCTTGGTCGGTCTTATCTTCTCTAATAATAGACTTTGGCATATGTGAGTTTATTTCTATAGTTTGTCATTTTGGTTTGAACGCATTGACTGTGACATAATCTAATTATGAGTTAGAAACTGTAACCCAATTTTCGATCATTTTTTGTCTTATCTCCTTATGAGATCAAAAAGAAAGGTTATAAAATTTATCTATATTTTTAAACCTTGCAACATATAGGTTGACTTAAGTAGAAAAATAGTTTGCCGTAAAATCGGTGACGTATGTCTGAGACTGATTGAAGATTCATTTCATCAACTTGATTAGCAACTTACCTCAGTTCATCCAATATCAGACGAAGAAAAAAGTAACGTAAGAAAATGTAACAAGAAAAATCAAAAACACTACCGATTACGACAAGGACTTTCACATCTTAGAGTCATACGTGGAGGAAATGTAATGTGCTTATTGCGTGCAATATATGTTTATTTATATTAACTATTGCACGTACGCATTGCATTGCGGTATCTGCATAAAGTGAAAATAATTTGATTATATGATATTAATGCAGGTCATAATTCAAAATGGACGCATTGTAAAATTAAATGGATTATACAGCCATAGCCCAGTTAGCAGCGGCAGTAGTGATCACTATTTGTTTCAATGATTAGAAATTATGTTTTTGGTCTAACTATTTCAGAAAAGTCCTGGTCATACAGTAATGCATCATTTATTGATTTAATGACTACAATTTAGAACATTAATCTCAGGGCACGTAGTTCCTACAGTGGCAAGACCCGTTTTGGAAGATTGGCTCGAGAGGCATCACGGGACCCTCTCATGCCCGTTGACGCAGGTATCACCGGGAAAGGATGCTTGGGGGATCACCTGTGTCTGATCCGCAAGGAGTCAACGCCTGAGTGTCACTACTGTGATGGCCTGACACGCTGGCAGAATGTCTGGCGGGGATTGAGCAGAGGCGGGAGAGATTTAGAACTCTCTCGGTCCGCCAGGTGCTGGAACGGGCCAGGTACCGCAGACGACTCAGGTGACGAAGGTCACATAACGACCTCCGTCCTCCATAACCGCAGGCCTGGGGGTGACAGGTAAGGCTATCTGGAACCTTTTAGGTTTTAGAATGGGAATGGGGAAATTTAGAATTACTGGAATGGAACAAAGTGGTTCCCACACACGGGGTCATCTACAGGGCGTAGAAGGCCCGGGATCCGTCGGGGTTACAAGGAGTTCCTTCCTAGGGTCCTGGTTCCTCGGCTACTGATACCCGAGACTGCGGGCGGTTTTAAGTCAGTTCACACCCGACATCCACCTGGTGCGAGTCGTATCTGAGGGGATTTTCGCAGCGACAAAAAAAAGGGCTTTTTTTTAGAGTTTTCCTGTTAGAGTAACACAAAACTTATAAAAACAACATCGTACATAATAATTTACCCTTTTCAATGACCAATTAACCCAAAGACTGGGTTAATTGGTCAAAGCGAGAGTTGTAAAACGTCTGGATGGTACTGACAAACCCACTTACATCAATTGTAATAAATTACCTTTAAATTGAATTTAAACTATACTTTACCAGTACCATTATCTGTTTGATTGGAAACACGGATTACGCCTCTCGTTTGATGTTAATTTACTCTATTTGTAAAGCTCAAAAAATGAAATATCACGATAGAAAAAAAATTAAAACTTTTGACACGAAGTGCAATTATAATGATGGTAGTGTCGCCCCAAAGTGACTAATTTCACTTACTACAGATTTTTCTCGTCAGTGGTGCGAGTGTAGCAACTTGGTTAATTGAATCTGCATCCATAAGTATCTGCAGACGCTCCTTTAATTCTTGTAAGTATTGTACCGTTCGCAAATATACCTTCAACCGGTTCAAACTGGTTACTACCGTGTAGCAGTAGCCCCCTTCAACCTTTGCAAGATCTTTATTACTCAATTCAGGTAATTTGATTCAGAACATAGCTATCTGTTTATAGAACGCTATTATAACTTTAAATACAATTTTAATTTGCTTTTATTTTATTGCTTTTATTTTACAATCTTGGATTTTGTATATTATTAAAAGAAACATTGTTTTTTAAATTTAAATCAGTAAAATTCATAATAATATAAAATCATTTTTAAAAATTGTTGATTTAACAACAAAACCTAAACCTGTCAAAATAAGAGAAAATGAAAAGAAAATTGTATTATTTTAGAATTTCTCTATAAAGTATGTGATGTTCAAAATAAAATCTTAGAATCAACTAACTGACAAATTAAAGAACCAGATAATCTCGTACTTATTACTTTATCAATGGATTATGTCTGTATATAATATATATGCATGTATATATGTATTTACGACAAAAAAGTACATAAGATTTTAATCTGTCAATCTGTGTTTCAGAGAACAAGCTCTGCTTAGTTTGACACTAGATGGCATTGTGTATTAGATATCCGAAAATATTAATATTAATTTATTATCATTGATTCTCCTTTAGTTTCGATTCCAAAACAACAAAAGAGTATTTGATAATGTAATTGGTTATATTTATTACATTTAACACCAACTTTTCTGATATGTTTATATTGATATACAATCTCGATTTTTCGTTGATTTCGAGGAGTGAGACAAGGGGACTTTATTTCCCCGAAATTGTTCACAAATGCAATGGAGGACATGTTCAAGACGCTGCACTGGAAAGGGCGTGGCATCAATATCAATGGCGAATACATCTCTCACTTGCGATTTGCAGATGACATCGTCATCATGGCAGAGACGTTGCAGGACCTACAGCAAATGCTGAATGACTTAGCTGACACTTCTGTACGCATCGGCCTACGGATGAACTTGGATAAAAACCAAGGTCATGTTCAACAAACATGTACTACCGGAACCGATTGCGGTACACGGTGCCGTTCTCGAAGTTGTTCAAAATTATGTGTACCTCGGGCAGACATTGCAGTTAGGTAGAAACAATTTCGAGGACGAGGTGAACAGAAGAATTCGGTTGGGTTGGGCAGCGTTTGGGAAGCTACGTCGAGTCTTCTCATCGTCGATCCCACAGTGCCTTAAGACGAAAGTCTTTAATGAGTGCGTCCTACCCGTCATGACATACTATTTCCGTGCGGTCTAAATTGCTTTGTGGCTGAATATAAGACAGAAGCCTAGTCGTATTGATTTCCTGAAAAGCTTTTGAAAGAAAGAGGTAGTTTTATTTTTGGAAAAACCTTAAGGCATTATATTAGCAGCAGAATAATGTCCTTGCAGGAAACGACATCCACTAAACATTGATAACCAAAAATAGTACGATCGCAATCGTCAACAATCGAACGTCTTTTCTGCTGACTGTATCTAAATTCGGAAGGCGCAGCACGTTCGTATGACCGTACTTGAGATAGATTATCCTCCCTTTGTCGTAAATTTTACGACTTCAAAAATTAGTTGCCGTGAGCTGACTAGCCCGACGAACACGCAATAGCAAATTGTTTTACGTCGGTTTTGTGGCCAGACTGGATCACTTTTAGTGACTTGGTTCTTCGATTTTATTTTTCGCTGAAGTGATGAGAGAAGAAAGTGTTTGTGATTATGTCCACATTTATATAGCTGACATTATTTCACGATTTATAACCTTTGGACTGCCAAATAAAACCATTTCTTATTAATGTTTAAGGGTTCCTAAATAAAGTGCGTTATCTCCCGTTTATAATCAATGCTAGTAGAGTCACTCATACTTTAAAAGGAAGTATTCCTTTTAAAATATGAGTGACTAGTTAAAATATTCAGTATCTATTATCACATTCATCATATAACACAAATTTATCTTATTATATCAAATTCAACATATGTTATATATGTTACCCGAGTTTAGATAGTTCGTCAGCACGGCTGAACTAATCTGGCCAAGGCATGAAAAATTCTATATACCGAAAAAAAAAATTGTCAAAATCGAGATTCGGAGAATGGGAGTGAATCCGCGGGTAAAAGCTAGATTTTTGTATGCGCTGATAACCAAAATCTGTCTATTCTACCTTTAGTTTTACTTACTTTAAGAGTTACTAATATTTAAAAGGAAACTAAGCTTTTGCTTGCTTCCGTTGCGCTGGTGTGTCTAGTATTATCTCGAGCTATGATAATTTTAACAGCAATAAATTTTCCCTCTTGCAAAAAACGGAAACATTAAACAGCAGTGTATGTAGTTGGTAAATTCTTATTTATGACCAATTTTTGCTGTTGCTTAATAATGCAGCAGTAAATTAAGGCTTTAATATAACGCCGAGCCGACGCAGCGGACTGTTCGCTTAGCTTGGTTCGGGAGTAAGGGGTACAAAGTATGAGCGGAGCGATAAGCGATAGCAATCAACGAGTTTTACAATCAGTATGTATATCAGTATTATGATAGCTGTGGTTGTAAATGATTAGTACTTAATGTTAGGCTGATTTTAGCTAGAGGAGATATTAATGGCAAGAAAATATATGATAACACCATTAAAAGGTATTTTTATGTTACATAAAAATTTACACAGTAAAAAAATACTTCAAATGGATTTATACAGACAGACAGTATACACACAAATATTTTTAGTGATAATTTAAATTTTAGATAATTTATATAAATAAAAATTAACATAATTAAAATTAATTAATTAACCAATGAATTTTTATACGCAAATGCAACAAAAAATAAACACGTGAATGATATACTACGTTGTTTATGGCACATTTCCAAAGGCTTCGTAGTACGCAGGCGCAAAGACACGTGATAGCATAGAGGAGACGAACATTACAGAAAACACTGTAAACTTGTAATCTATGTCATTCTCTCGCAGGCTAAATCCTATTTATTAATATTTTTGTCTCTTTTTACAGACGCTTTTTCGTTTCATCGAATTTTCAAATCACAACGGTGCCAAAGAAGTTGCACTTCAAAGTTTTTATCGTTATTAAATTGGACTAAACTGAGAATGCTAAAACTTTAGCAACTCTAAATCAGTACGATTTTATTCATAATTCACCAAAATTTTTGCTGTTTTTTATACATGTTTTAAGATGTATTCAAACACGGTTTAGTTAGTACATCTACGATTTAGAATTTCCAAAAAGATTTTTTAGAAATATCCATATATATTTAACAGTCAGGATATTCACTATAAAAAAAGTAACTAAACCAACCTAATCACGCTGCCAAAAGGTACAATACAAATTATAAATTCAATTACTAGTTTAATTGCAGTGTAACAGAAGGCGCTCCCACTTTAATGCCCAACCATTACACTATTATGGCACTAAGGTGCTTAATTAGTTGTTACTGTAACTTTTACGATGTTATAATACATTTAGACGCTTGATTATGGGCAGTTTCGTTTTAAAAGTTCATTATTATAGACCAAAATTATATATAATAACGTGTTATATTATTTGATGGACTAGTTGTTTACGATCTTTAACTATAATAATAATTTATTTAAAGTTTTAATTTTTTAAAGGTGGAATCATATTTATTGAAGTATTAAGCAAATTAACTCATTTTACAAAAATAAAATCATAGGTGGTAAAATTTACTTCTTACAATTTCATGGACATGTCATACAGAGATGGACTTAATGCCGAAACAAGGTAAAATGAGATGAGAGAGACGGACAGAGAGAAAGAGTGATCTCTCACTCTTTGTCTCTGTCCGTCTCTCTCGAGAAAGTCGTCGTCGTCGAGAAAGAGTGAGAGAACATTATCCAAAAGCTTGTTTTTTTTTTAATACTTGGTTTTCATGCTTAACGTACGTCACTGATGTTTACCACACTAATATAAATTTTGTACTTTGATATCTCCTTTATATTTTAACTATTATTTAAAAATCTAATTTTGTACCTCAATCACAAAAGTAAATAAGAATGAAGGCGTTTACCAATTTGCACCATATATCTAACAACTACTCTATAATTATATTAAAAAATATTTCATCATATTATATGTATATTGAAGTAAATTGAAAAAGTATACTTTTCTAATAGTTCTTTAGTGTTATGTAATTAAAAGAAAAAAACAACTATGAAAGAAACTGAGACCGATAGGTTTAATGTTGTGAATAATGTTCTCGTTCTACTCTGGGTTTTATTAAAAAATAAAATATGAAAAAATAATATACAATGTACGAACTAAACAAAAAATACTACTTTCATTATTCAAAGCAATCACTTTTTAAAGTTATCTACTTTAGAAATGATTTATTGCGAGCAGGAAAGAACTAAACTCATGAGAAGACTCATGTATTTGAAATGGTAATAGCAAATCGATAAAGGAAATCTCTATGTGTGCTTCATAATCTTTTGTTCGTCACTATCATCTTGTAGAAAATAAATCGTTTGTCGTACCATAAATTACTTAATGTAAGCCCGATATCCGGACACTATCTCTTGTTTTCCGTGGGAAACATTATCAGCAGAACCCCGGTGCATCCGATAAATGGCGGTTCCCCCATCGCATCGATAGTGTATCAGTTCCTTATAGAAGGGGACCACCCCCGCAGTCTTTGTTTGCAAAAAAAGTTCTAAACAGATTACAACTTGTTTTGCTGTAAATCTATCTATGAAACAACAAGTCCTGTTTTAGCAAACATTATTTTGACACATATGTGTCGAAAAGAATATTTGAAAGTAAAAATATTTAAATACATATGTATCTGCATACTTTCCTTACCTTTTTAATACTTTGATACTACCTGAATACTTTTATCATGCTCATATTGAGCATGATAAAAATACAATAATACAACTTAAAAGTAATCAGCTACCCTCTGAGCGTAATCATATTGAAACCTATACTGAATATGTTTCAGTATATGTATATATTATATATATATTTGATTGTAATATAAATTTCCTAAAAATTACAAGTTTAATTAACTTTGACGTTACGTAAGGCAAGAAGCTTCCACTCTTATCTATCTCTATATATTTATATTGATAATGTTAAGTTAATTTGTGTACGCTTCAAAAACTCAAAAAGTTCTGCACCGATTAAGCTTCAATTTTGACACGATATACAAACCGCTTCAAATATTGTTTATATCTAGGTATTTTGCGTTTAGTTTTGTTCTATATTTCTCATCAAAGCAAACTACAATACACGACAACGAAGGTTGGTAGGGTACAGCTAGTATTTAATAAAATCTCATAAAACTTTCCATCAAACAAAATTCATATACTCCTTTTTTTTTCAGAATGAACATAAATTATAGAAACAAAATGCTTTTTTTTACAAGTTTGTAACTTGTACATTAGACCACAAGTAACAGTTACATCGCTACGTGATTTATCGTCCTCTACGCCACGCTAACTTATTACCCGCGCTTATGTCGAGCGAATATGTACGAGATCATGTATTTTGTACATATTACTTGATGTATGTGACTTAAGATCTACATTGAAGCTCATAAACAACACTGATAAACATTTATATTATTTTTTCTACTACATTTACATTTATGTTTATCTCTGGAGAGAAAAACACGTAAAGGCCTTCAAAAAGATGATAAGTACAATGTACTTGTGTCAGTCGCGGTTTCATCTATTCTATATACTAACTTTTGACCACGACTTCGTCCACGTGTTGATCGATATCAGACATAGTAGAGGATACAATGAATCAAGATTATAGGTATATGTATAAAAGAAGATAAAAATAACTGGCTGATTGATTTTCTGACTGATCGAATAACGTTCTGGTAAAGTTTCTTTATAACTACTTTTTTAGATAATTAGTAACAAAGTTTCTTGAAAAGAGTATTTACTGTGAGTTTGAATACGTTACAACCAAAAATAACGAAGTTTCATATAAATTTCCAACCCCTATTTGACACCCTTAAGGATAGAATTTTAAAAAATTCTTTCATAATACACACAAATTTCATGCTTCACGATACGATAATAAAACATATGATATGATAATAAAACTGCATATTTTCTTATTTTTTACATGACCTTTCTTTTCTTTCTTTAAAAAGACAACTCCCGCACTAGGAATAAATCCTGTGTTGCGGGGGACTTTACAAACATACATGAAACGGACACAAAGTACACCCAGACTCAGAACAACAATTTGTGGAACACACAAAGTGTTATCCCATGTGGGGTTTGAACCCACAACACTCGGCGCAATAGAAAGCGGCGTGGCGACCGCTTAAACCACTACGCCATCCGTTTACCGTACCTTTAATTTTTTGAGTTCCAGATTTCAACGCACTTGGCTAAATATCGATCGAAAGTCGGAGTCGGCCTCTTATAAACTTTTTATGACATACCTACTTCAAAATCACGAATGTAGTTTATAAAATTGGGAGTACAGTATCCGTAAATTACAAGAAATGTTCAAGCATATCTAATGCCTGTTAGTAACCTCAATTACAAAAGAAAAGAAAAATACTCACAGATCCATTCCCAAAAGCACTTACATATAAGAATACATATTTTTTCAAACAAATGTGAGGTAATTTCTTTATTGGAGATCTTTGTTGTAGTAACGAACGTTTTTACTTTGAATAAGCTTATTAGATTAGATAGCAAAGTAAAGACACGTAGGTAAGAGTATATCGAAAAGTACCAAAAATATTAAATAAACACGAGAAACATCTCTCAGAACCTTAATATACAAAAATAAAGATCACGATAAGCATTTCAATTTCAATTTTTCTGCAGAACATCGATGATTAAAGGGTGCCTTTTCCGATGGTTCCTTTCATCATAGTTTCTAAAGTTCTTCTCAAAATAACATTATATTGAATAGGTGAAATCAGTAAAAGGCTGTGTGTATTTCTGTTTGTACACTTAGTTGTGTGTAAAGGGATGACCCAAATTTAGGAAAGTAGTTTTGCCAACATTCTTATCAATATTCGAATACTGTATTAATAAATTAGATTTTAGAGGTTTATTTCACAGAACAGATAGTTTATTCAAGATTTTGAACGTCAGTCCGTAATGGAAATCGTCGAACTTATAAATTCTTTATTATCTTATTCTTTCTTTTTTAAATCTTAAAGGACCTAAGGCTGTGGCGCACATTAGGAGACCTACGTTTAGCGGTAGACTGTAACAGGTGATTGGTTGATATATGTAAATCAGGTATTTCAATATAATGAAATTGTTTATTGTGATATATATTTTATTCAGTTCCGATATTTTTCTCTATTTAGGTTATACATAAATATTCCACTCGTTAATAATAAGCGGGAATTTGAGTATATTATATACACATGAATACATTATCCAGTGTTTTTAAATAAACACACAAACATAAAAAGCCGTCAGTCGCAAAGGTTTTATTATATTATTATTGATAATAAGACCACGCAATCGTTATTTTTCTTTAAACAATAACATTTTTTGTTTCTTTTGCAGGTAAACATAATCTCAATAATAAAATTACAAAATATTACAGCACTAGTGACAAGACATTATTAGTGACGCAAGAATCGTAAGTGCTTATTCCTTTGTTTTACATTTAAGTTTTATAAATTTTATTCAGTTATACCAAATACTACAAACAAGGCAACTAAGTTCCAATTATTTTACGAATACATAACTTAATATGTTATTTTTTATAAAGCTAGTTTTCGCGACAGAATTCAGATATCTCCGTGAATAGCACTTTTCATAGATATAGGCAGGTATACATAGGTCGCTTTCCTTCAAGTAACTTGCAAGACAAACTCCCATCCTATTACTCCCTAAAAATATATTTCCTAGAAGTATTTTGTTCATTTACCTTGAAGGTACATGAAACATAAAGTGTTTTACATCGAAAAAATGAAATTCTTGAATATTTATTAAATTTATAGATACCGAGAGCGTTTAAAGAATATCTATGTAGTAATACAAATCACAAAGTTCTCTCAATTGCGTGAATATGACAAGTATAAGTGAGTCTTAAGTAGTGTATTTACTATTCATTTATGCTAATAACAGAGACATCTGGTTGGTGAACAAAGGCGGTTATTATCTTCTGAACCAATTGCTTCTAAGATGTTAAGTTCTGAATCTGCCTATTTATCAAATAAATAGACTTGTGTAACAGCAGCTGAGATTTATTATGTATTAATTTGTTATTTAAAAATAAAATAAATAAAGATGATTTACCTCTTTAGCTATACCATTATACAATTATACCGAAAGGAGTATGCAAAGACGTAAGACATCTACATTTTACATTGCAGACTCGTGGTCACACCAGATTGCCTGTGTGACAGCTATATTTTTGGTCTCGTCTTATAAAGAGCCTATTGCCATACTAGACCAGAAAAAAAAACTTTACTTCATTAAAATTTACACAAGTCTGCTGCTGATTAAACTTGATTAAACATTTGTAGAGGATAATACAGTCACACCCAGACTTATATAACTACTAGCCGTAACCTCTGTGTAAAGATATATGGTTAATTCAGCATAAGATTTCACCAAATAAAGCTTTTAAAAATACTACACCGTGCTACATGTTAAGCTACCCTTCTACTATCCAAATATTAGGCCCACAATACTAAAAGTTCCACATGCTCTCCTGAAGATGAATCTATGGTAGACTAACTTCCTAATAGATTATTCTCTAGCTTCATGATGATTTCAGTAAGTCGTAATCTGCTTTTGACTATAACTAGAAGAATAGTCAAAAGCTAAATTTAAAGTCGTGATTTTTTGGTGTAGAATACTAATCTTTATCGTTTATACCTCAACATAATTTAAAATTGAAACAGTATCGGAAAGTAAATCGTAGTAAAAATAAATTCTCACAATGCATGTCTGAGAAATGGATCCATAAAAATGTTTAATATTCCCGCACAATAATTTTGCTCAAACCTTCTGCATGGTTATAACGAGAATAATGCTTGTTAAACTCAATAGTGTTATAAATAATATACTATAAACAGTTAGCCATAAATCCCCGGATATATGTAAGCAGTTTGACGGGGCCCATCCCTAAATAATGGTCGGAATTTCGCACCATAGACCAGAATATAAACTATTAAAGAGGCGCCACCAACCGACTGTGTTACGGATTTTATGACCCGTTTTGCATATTGAGCGCTATGAAGCTAACGTTTGGCTAATAACAGTTTTTTCTTGTTTTGCAGATTAGCGTGCAAACTTTTAGTCAGATGTATACCTGTTAACAACAGTTTTAGATTGATTTATTTTATTTATTTATCTTAGGAAAGCTTACAGACTAATATTAACATATACAGCTGAGTGGCGCTTAAATTGCTAATAAAAAGCTTCCACATTTAAATTACCTTCTAATAATAAACCACAATTATACACAATATTTCCAGTTGATCTGAACAGCAAATGTTAATTTAAAAAATGAAAACTAAAAACTAAATTGTAAACAACACAATAAAAATGAATAATTAAAACAAATAACAAGGTAATTCAGTAGGTATATCTACCGGTCGCTGTTCACCGCTGACATACCCAATTGTATATTTTCGGCGTGTAAAGGAGATATAGCAACATTTAGCCACGTTTAAGTCAAACTTATTTATTTTGCAATAGGTTACAAAGCTGTCTAAATCACTTTGTAGCTGCTCGAGATCAAAGGGATTATGAATTGTTTTAAGAATTTTAATCGTCAGCGTATAAGAGTATTTGAGAGTTCTGAAAACAGTGATCAATATCTGTAATAAATATTATGAATAGCAGGGAGCCCAAAAGTGATCCCTGAGGCACCCCAGATGGAATTGAACACCAATAAGAGGTAATACCTTGGACCACTGCCGCCTCAGACCGTTTGTCAATATAGGAACAAAACCAACAGTATAAATCGCCAAGTATTCAGCGGCAAGAATTTTTTGCAATAATATTCTATGTCTATCAATACGGTCAAATTCATGTAACATCATACATCTACTATAGGTCCGTGTGGTGATGGATTAAGAATACAGAGTGTCACCACCCCTATTCATCCCGTGGGTGTCGTAAGAGCCGACTAAGGGAAAAAACTACGCAGAACAACAGCACTGCAGAGAAAAGGAAAACTTGACACAAACCCTATACCAACCCGTCTGGCCAGCGTGGTATAGTAGGCCAAAACCTCCTTTCTAAGGAGAGGCTTATGTCCAGCAGTGGACTATTAAAAGCTGTTGATGACATACATCTACTTGTGCCCCCTGTTTCACACCCTTGAATAGAATCGTGAGAAAATATTAGATTTGATGTGGTAGCACGTTTACAAAGGAAACCGTGTTGTTCACTACTGAACATATTCTGGATCACCAAATAAACCTCATTAGTTTCGATGTTAGATTTATCACATTTCTTTAATACGGGCGTTATGAAGACAGATTTCCAGATCAGTGAAACTATGCCCTAACTATATCAAAGATCTACTAAAAATAATAGAGTAGTTAATATCTAGCCTTTTCGCTAAACTAACTATAAAGATCGTTGGAATGTAATCGGGACCACCAGATTTGGAAAGGTCTAGTTTTTTCAGGAGGTTTAATACCTTATCTGCAGAAACATTTATTGAACTAATATAATTTGTACAACTATGTATCTCAGTGTGGTGATGCGTACGATTCGTATTTATATTTTGTCGAACTTGAAAAGTCGATTTAAAATACATAGCGAATAAGTTACTCATTTTTACACTAGCTTCGCAGTTACATCTGTATAGTATAGCGAACCAGGAGTGATGATGTGCTTTTCTTGCTTTTAATAAAAGACCAAAAGGCCCTCGGGTTATTCAAAATAGATTGTTCTACTTTATTTATGTACTCATTGAAACAAGCTTTTTCTAGCTCAATTACTCGCCGACGGAGTAAAGAAAACGTTAAATAGTCACTTTGATTACCAAATAATTTAAACCTACGGTGATACTTTGATGTTTCTTTTAAGAGTTTTATAAGCGCAGAATTATACCAACGCGGGTGTGAATTATGTCTTACAGATTTAATGGGTATAAATTTATCTCTTAGAGCATATAATTTACTATAAAAAATATTCACCGAATGCTCCAGAGATCCAGAAGTCAACAGGGTATGTCAGTCAGTATCATCCAGTGCAGACTTAATAGCGTCGTAATCCCTCTTGTGGAACAGATATTAAGATGTTATGTTTTCTTCAAAGCTATGAATTTCCACAAAATCTGCGTCAATATGCAAGGGTTTATGGTGTAAATCTATTGGAGCTGCTAGCGGAAGGTCACATTCTTCGACTATCAGTAATCTATTGGAAAAGTCGAGATCCAACAACCTATCATTTACTTTACGTACATTATTATATTGTGACAGATTGCAGGTATAAACAGTATCTAGAAAATCAGTTATGTATTGACAAGTATAAATCACCGGCACTAGACTATCACATGCGTTTTCTATGTTCCAGCTCACCTAATTACCAAAATTAAAATCACCCAATATAATAATTTTGTCTAATAAATGGGACATCATTGGTCAAGTTTGGAGATAAAGTTTTGTAATTGAGTATTATAAGAATTACCTGAATTCTCGTGACAAAGGTAAAGAGCACAAATATGTACGTTATATGTCACTGAAGGTCCAGTTCTTTCCAAAACAATTGTTATCCATAGATTTTTTCCGGAGCTACGCCACTCACACGTTTCCGTAACGGTTAGATCTTTCCGAACTGCAATTAACACTTCACCCCCCTTTTCTGACCCGTACGACAATAGTAGCGATCGCGTTTCCACACTAAATAACGCTTATCGAACAATTCATCATTACAGACAATTCGGCACAGGCACCACATTTATAATTCATAATTGAAAAAGAGCCAAACAACAACACAATATAAGATGCTTGAGATACACTGATTCACTAAATATGTTCACCGGTGCGATGCAATTAGCTTAGATCGACCAATTAGTATGGTACGAGACACACGGGCGTACTGATATGTAATACTTTTCTATTTTCATATATTGCGTGTATTTAATCATCCAAATCTGCCTGTTGGTCTAGTAGTTAATAACCCTGACTGCTACTCCAGAGCAGTGTCGTGGATTCGATTCTCACAGGACAAAAAATTGTGTGATAAGCATCGTCATCGTCATTTGTTATATGCCTGGGTGTACTTTATCTATGATGTGTATGTATTTAGAAATAGATAAGGATGTTTATCAGCATTTTGGCTCTGCCTAGTTTGGGATAAGACAGCCGTGCGAAATGGGTGAAAATATAAAAAAAAAACATCAGAAAAAGCTACTAAATAATTTTTACATGGTACTAGTTTTTCAAAAAATGCCTCGTCTGATTTACCTTGATTATCAGTCAGGACAGATGAACCATGAATTTCAAATCGTTTTTGTCTTATAAATTTAAGTTATAGATATAAGTAAATTACGCTTTCCTTTCGTTGCCCTCCTTTCTTATCTACCTTTCTATTTTAACATACGTCCAAATTTCTAATAATGATCCTAAAAAGCCTGTAGCAAAAGGATTGGCATATTGTAGGACTTAACTATAGTAGTTATTATTCAACACGCCTTTGTCTACCTATAGATAATACAACCCCAGGTTAGTATTAGTGAGACTAAGTTTTAGAATTCACGAAATTCACGGACATCTCCGTCGTCCATAGTAAGATTTGTAGTATAAGACACCAATTTCATACTGTAAAAGAAGGAATATTTGTCAATAAAGGGCTTTAAGGCGTGCTTAAAGCTTGCTTCAAGCTAATAGCCCGCATTTCTGTTGTGGCCATCTACTATTCTTATCCATGTCTATTAGTGTGCAATTTGTAGCTGACCTGTGCGGGAGCAGTGTCATACAAATGAACCTTGAGGACGCGATTATTTGATTATTCGTGCAGGCAAAATACATTTGCCGCGAAACCACGCTATTACAGCAATATAAATGCATATTTTAAACGCGTTATTGAAAGGCAATGAAGTAATTCTGACAGGCTACAGAGGATCGATGCAATAACATAAGAACATAAGAACCCTAACAATGGTTCTTCAGTAAATATTTTAAATATTTTTATGTACCTGTTTTCTGGTCCTTTTTTTTAATAATATAGCAAAATTACAAGTATAACATTACTGATTATCATAAATACGTAACATAAGAAAACTAAAACCAATCAAAAATACTAAATGTTGAAACATCATTTATCTTTAGTCCCCTTCTGCGGCAGCTTCGGTATCTGGTTCTTCTGCTGGTGTTTCGCCTTCATTTCCAGACTCTGCTGCATTTTCAGGTGCATCTTCCGTAACTTCTGCTGGTGCCTCGCCTTCTATAGGGGTAGCTTCACCTTCAACAGGAGTTGCATCTCCCTCAGTTGCACCTTCAGTTCCAACGTCAGTTCCAACCTCCGAAGGTGGAGCTTCAGGCTCTTTTTGTTCTGCAGTTTCTTCAGGGCCTTCTGATTTTTTCTCTACCTCTGCTTTACTGGCAGCTGCTACTATCTTTTTAGAAGATTTTGCTGAAATGGTTGCGCCTCCTTCAGGAGGTGGTTCTGCTCCAGCAGGAGGCGGAGCTGCTCCTTCAGTAGGAGGTGCTGCTAAAGGAACTGGAATTGCTGGCGCCACCTGTTCTTCTTTCTTTTCAACTTTACCCTTCTTTTGTTTTCGCTCCAAAGGCAAATATAGTTTGTAATCTTGTGGTAGTTCATCTTCAGAATAAAGTCTTTCGCTAAAGTAAATTCGTCTCAATCGCGCATTAGCATGGACTTGAACGCGTAAAGTTTCAATGAATTGGGTTCCGTATGCTCTTTTCGTAAAATCGGCAAGATTGAATTGTATCTGATTCCAACCATGAGCCAAACCTATTGGCATAGTTGTACAAAAAGGTTTTATTTTAGTCGTAGATTGGAAATTTGAGATCCTAAAACGCCTTCTCATATTTTTATCATCTAGAACAGTTATTTCAAATGAAAAGTATCGCTTCAAATTTTTGATTATCATTACTAGGAAAGGTAACTTTATTCCTAATACTTGATTGTTCTTGGGGCACACTATATATGTAGTTGCTACATTTGTACTCACAATCTCTAGCACTATAGAATTAACTTCGTTATCCGTCAGCCGTTTTATGTGGCCATTTTGCACTTCCATATCCCATATTGCTAGGGGATTTGATCCACAGCTGTAAAAAATAGACAGTAATCCATTTTGATATGAGTTTTTAAACATTTTTTAAACAATGCAATGAATAACAATAAATCTGTGTATGACTTATACAATGACAGTTACTGTTTTTCAAAAAAAAAGTATCAAGCATGGAGGACGAGATAGTGAGTTTTTATGTAATTCAATTTTGGTAACATTCTTTTATAACTTTGTTCAGGTCTTGTTTTTTTTTAATAATTTAAGTTATGTTCCTTTCGGTTTACGCATATAATTATGATGGAATGGTTGAAACTTGTTTAAAAAAATGTAAGTTTCATTCTTATGTAATGTTTCTTAGTATTCAGGGTTAAATTCATAAACTTTATTTTTCAAATAACCTTGAACTTTCAGTGTCAAGGCTTACGTGCCCTAATAGATCAACATATACTGGCAGTGTATAATGCGAATAAGTCATTTACATGAACTTTTTAAATATGTATCACAAAGTTCTTTGTATGGATTATTAAGGAACATTCTTAGTAATCCATACAAAGAACTTTGTTCGCCTATTAATATTTAGATTAGATTTAGAGAAATCTACGCAGGATAACAGCAATGCAAAAGAAGGAAAACTTGACACAAACCTACCCGTCTGGCCAGCCAAGAAGAGACATATGTCTAGTAGTGGACTGTTAAAGGCCATTGATGTGGTGATTATGATGATGTGAAATAAAAAAAAGTTTTCTCCAAATCCTGCGTGTGAATATTGAATTTGGGTGTGTTTGTGGTACAGCTTGTGTAACTTAAGAACTAAATATGATATTAGATTTTTGTCATCCTGTTTGGTACTACATGGCCCTCATCGCTTAATTCGAGGTATCAATTTGTATTTGTATCTATTTACCTTTGATTTAATGTTTAGTGATATATATTTTCTGTGACACTAGATGGTGCGCATCCATTTAAATTAAAGATATGGTTGTTTGCAAAGGAATGTTTTTTTTATTATTAAAAGTGTTTCTCGGATATAAATGTTTGAATTATTGGCAGTAGTGATTTGTGGTTGGATTTACTCTGAAAACGGGTACAGTTTATACTATTTCACTAACCACATTAATGACTTTACCTCCTCGTTTCCAGATTAATAGGGTCTTTGTAAAGATACGCCATTGCACTCTATAAATAAATATTATAATTTCCTTATCCATAATAGAATATATATCAGAATAGAAAATACTACTTAAGACAAAAACAGATTTCTTTAATCTTAAAACAGTAATGGGAACATAATTACAAGACAGCGTCATCAGTAATTGTAATTATCGAATGTTAATAAATAATAGACCTTACCAATTTTCATACAAACATAGAAAAATATTACAGTAGAGAACAACGACTGACGACGACGATGACGACAAGGTGTTGACTCAAATTTAAGGTTAGCGTAAAAAACATCAAATCCATCGCTTCATGGACTTCAAAATTTCTATTGTACTCTAGTGTTCTCTTGTGCCTGGATCTGGTCCAGTAAAACGTGGTGTAGTTGATTTTGAAATTAAATCACATTTCAAGAAGATGTTTATTTACATATTTATGTTTAAAGAAGAACCATACATAAAGACCTAATATCTAAAGATAATTCACGTATTTAATTACACGCTAATTATGCATAATACTATCAAATGAACGTAACAAAAGTTTACTCTTCAGGATTAGCTCCCTCCACTGATGATGCACCTGCGTTTTCACTAGCATCTCCCACCGTTGATTCGGCTGTTGTAGGTGGTGCAGTATCACCAACTGTAGAATCAGCTGCAGGTTGTGTTTGTTCGCCAGGAGCGTTTTCTGCATTGGGTACTTCTTCTGTGGCTGGTGCTTCTTCTGCGGCTGGTGCTTCTTCTGTGACTGGTGCCGCCTCAACATCCGGTACCTTTTCTGTGCTAGGCAGCTTTTCCGCAGCCGGAGTTTTTTCTGCACTAGGAACTTTTTCCGCACTTGGCACTTTCTGTGCAATTGTGACTTTATCTGCACTAGGTACTTTCTGCACACCTTCTTCTGGTGGTTTTAATACTTCTAAATTATCTGCAGGTAAATTTGACGGGATATCTGCTTTACTTGGAGTTTTTGGAGCAGGTTGATCAGGAGCTTTTTTACCGGATTTCTTTGATTGTAAAGGAAAGTATAATTTATATTCTGGTGGAAGTTCGTCTTCATTCATAAGTCTTTCTGTAAAATATATACGTCTCAATCGTATGTTGGCATTTATTTTTAATTTTTGAACTTCCTGAAACTCTTTCTTATAAGCACGTCGAGTAAATTCAGCTAAATTAAATTGAATTTGATTCCATCCATCTGAAAGACCAATTGGCATTACAGTGCAAAGCGGTAATATTTGAGTAGTGCTTTGAAAGTTAGATACTCGAAATCTTCTTCTAGTCCCAGTATCATCTAGCACAGTTACTTCGAAAGAAAAATACTTATTAAGATTCTTAACTACCATTACCAAGAAGGGCATATGTATTCCCAGTACTTGATTGCCCTTAGGGCATATTATATATGTTGTACTGATATTCGTTCCACGTATTTCCATCACCATTGTCTTTATTTCTTGGTCCAAAAATCTTTTGATATAACCATCTTTCGTTTGAGTGTCCCAAATTTCTAAGGGTTTGGATCCACCGCTAAAGAAAACGGTAAGCATACCACGTTGATATGCAGTTCTATACATTTTACGTGTACCACAGTGATAATGTAATTTTAAATATAATAAATAGGTAAAGGATAAAGTTATCTTCGATTATTCTCCTTTAAACTTCTATTTTTGACATCTTCTTGTCAAGTTTCTGTAGAATCACTTGTTTTAAAAAGTTTAAATAAAAGAATTAGTTTTTGGGAAAGGTTGGTTAGAGGAAACCATAAAATACAAAGTTGATACAAAAGCAGCTATACGAGTAGTTAGTTTAAAAACGAAGACGATTCGATTAAAGAAGCAAACTCCCTTGCCCTTTTCAGTATCGTTCTCTATATCCTTTATATATCAGCATAGTATTGTTCCTTGTGATTTTGCTAACTAGACAAAACTATACAAACTATAACCACTATTTGAAAAGGTATAAGTTCTTATTTCATAACTAGTCTATCATAATTTATCCCAATTCGCTTAACTGTTTAACCGTAAAAACGTAACTAACAGTTAACAATCACGTTTATTTTGCCTTATATTGTAACATTAACATTACTGGAGTGGTACTGGCTAATCTTTTCGCCGTAAACACAGAATATTTTATGGAAACATAAATGAATCTATCTTCAACTTATCTTGTGAAATAAATCTTACGTATAACAGTTTAAGCTTACATACCTATAGCTATGTACCTACTAAATACTGACTCAACAGAACAATTTCAGCATTGTTATAAAGACCAAATTTGAAGTACTTTAGCCGCGGCGCCGGCGGAAATTAGCGTTTTTGCTAACCCTAGGTAGGGCGGTGTCTCTTCCCACAAATGTCGTCGATTTCTCCTTATATTTTCAGTGATAAAATTTATAATAGAAATTAATCTCAAAAAGTTAGTTTGGAATCGTTAATTTGGAAGTTTATCTTTTACTATCTGACTAAAAAGTAAACAATATAATTTGGTACTTGTTATTTGAGTTAAACTTCAATCATCTTTTGTCTCGAAAGTAGATATTGCCGTTGGTAATCAAAAACTCTGAATCTGTTACAGTGATATACTAGTAGGCTATTAGTTTAATTCAATTTCAGTTAAAGACATGGAAATAAAAGATTTTAAGTAGGTATGATCGTCGTGGGCTTTAGTTTTTGTTGTTTGTTATACCAAGGTTTCATGCACCTTAGAGTAGCAAATAATTATTAAATAAATAATATTTTTTTAAAGACAACTCTCGCACCTCCGTCATACATCCGGCATCGGGGATCTTACGAACCTACGAGAACCTCGTACATGAAATTGACGCAAATAACAGAGCTTAGAGCACTACGCCATCCTTAAAATTAATTTTTAGTCTTAAAGCTTAATTGGGCTATAAAAGATCAGTGCATAAAAACAAAGAAATAACTTTGATTTTCATTATTGGTATTGATTGAAAAAATATTGACCATGCATCTCTATATTATACAGCATACATCTCCAAAGATCACAGTAACATTCCCACGTAATAACAAGTCAATTGAGTAAAATAGGCAAATGCCCTCGATGAAGACGATGATCTCACAATTTGTCGCCACTTATACACTAAACTCGTCCTATCCAATAAATATCCGTAGACGGTTAGATGTGGCTGATAGAAGCCATTTGTATCGTATATAATCTTGAGATTTATTTTTCTAGTTGTGACTTGACTTGGTTCTTATGGCCTGTTATCAAGTTTATACAAGCTACGATGTTATAATTGGATTAGCGCTTAATTCTACATTAGAGTATTTTATAGATCTGGGGCACTATTATTAAATATGTAAAACACATATTATCAGTTTAGTGGATATTTAGATTAGGTACACGATATCGTAGTTATAGTACATGTAGACCCTAATTGGTATACATGTATATATTTTCTGGGCTGAAACAACATGTGAATTGTACTTAAATAAAAACAAAAAGCTAGCGGTGTATTTTATGATCTTAAACATTTTCAACACTAAAAGTATGACAAAGATAGAACGTCAAAATAAATGAGGCATTCAGCCGTAAACACAAAAACTTGTAACATATCCGAAGAAATAAAAGTTTTGAACGAAAAGCTCGCTTTCTGTGATTTATCTAGCCATTTGTCATCCTCGACACTAAGAAAATATGTCACGCAAAGCCACAAGCAACGCACACACCGGCTGTGTAACGAATATAACATTTTTGTCGTCGTTAAATCATGTGACTTTTCCACTATACGGGCCGCCCCACCGCGCCCTTAGAGACACCCTGCACACTAACAAAAAACATGAGTAGCTGGAAACAAAAGAAAAATGAAAAAGTGCCTTTCGACTGTCATGATAAGGAGTGCATGGGCGTGTTTGTGTTGTTATTGCGACTACACTGACGCCACGTTACTTTTTTTATCATCAGATAAAGCTGCGAACACACAAACCGACTTCATAAAGGCACTCGCCACTCTGACAGTATATATATATATATATATATATATATATATGTATATATAGAATATATATATATATGTATATATAGAATATATATATATAATTATATATATAATAATAATAAATTTATTTATTTTCAGACATTAGTCCATAGATATGTTAGTAACAGTAATCTTACAACTATGTTAGTTCTACATTAACACAAAAACAAATTAAAAAATAAATCGTGGGGATGCGCTAGCATGCAGACGCATCCACCTTTGTAGGATTGGAAGATCCCACCTCTCGGACAATACTCTCAGGATGCCATTGGTGCTGCTTAGCAGTCGATTGGACATTGACGCGCTCCGCTTCCTTATGATTGCATAAAAGTCATCGCAACGTGCCTCCGCGAACATGTTTGATGCACTGCAAAACCTCGACAGATTCAATAGCATCCTGAAAGCATTGTTGTACTGGACGCGTAGTGCGCTGTACGCCCGCTGCGTAAAGTTAGTCCACAGGCTGCACGTGTAGAAGGACTGACAATATGCTTTGAAAAGAGTAACTTTTACTGGTGTGGTACAACGTGCGAACCTGTGAGCCAACATATTACACCGGACAGACAGCGCCCTACGCTCCCTCTCAATATCAAGGTCATCTGATAAGTCATCGGCGACCCAATGCCCAAGGTACTTAAACTTATAAACTCTCTTTAAAGGAGTTCCGCAAAGAGTGACTGGAGGTACAATTGAGTAGCATTTGGTACCAGCTTTAAAGATCATAAACTCTCTTTTTGGCATTATACTTGAGACCATGACTCGCCGCATATGTCTCACAGATACCTATCAACCTACGTAGTGCACCAATCGATGGGCTCAGCAGCACCATGTCATCAGCGTAGCTTATATTATTTATGCACACACCGTCAATAGAACAACCTATGTTTGTGCTACTAAGCTCACCGATCAGCCCATTCATATACAGATTAAAGAGACGAGGCGAGGATATACCACCTTGCCTCACGCCACACTCCAACCCGTACATTTCCGACCGCACATCCGACCATCTTACCCTATTTTTCTGCTGACTGTACCAATATTTAAATAGAGATACAATCTCACGTGGTAGATTCGTATCACATTGTAGCTTCTGCCACAGCCTGTCATAATTAACAAGGTCAAAAGCTTTTGAGAGATCTAAATAACAAGCGTATACAGGTGTATTTCTAGCTGTATATAGAAGCTATATATTTACGACACGACCACTCTGTACGGTTTCTAAATAATATAATATTTTTGACATAATTATTCCTCTGTTTTACATCAAAATGAACATGGGTGTTAATTTCTACCAATACGTAATGGTCTTACATATTATCAGATAAATATTTTCTATTAATTTTGTTAAGGACTAACTAATCAATAGCAAACATTGGAAAGGTGGCAAATAAACCGGTTTCAAGAGAGTTTATGAATTAAAATTGATAGAATAGTGGTGCTCTTGGATGCTACGTATTCATAGCTTAGAACCTTTGTTACTCTGTAGAACGCAAGGGGAACTCCATATTCAGTTAAGAAAATCCAATTTTTCGAAATTAATGACGTAGAAAACGTTAAGCCGATAGCGCTAACGGATGTCGGAAAAGAATAAATGAATTGGATTTGTTTACGTATTTTCTTTGACAGGAAAAGATTTTACATGGATTGGCACATGATAGATGATGTTTTCTTATAATCCTGATTGACTATTCGAATTGTAAGTTCTAGCTGCAACAACTATAGCAATTGATATAGATTTTATAAATATTCCAAAGATGCCTCTTTGAATTATTTATAAAATCTATTCACATAGAAAGAAATATGCATAAGCGAATTAATTATTTTTTTAATCTATCGATTTTATTCATGTGAATAGTAAATAAGTCATACGATGCTTCAAATAAAACAGATTAGCAAACAATTTATTGTTAATCAATTCCAAGCGCATTTTAAGAAAATTTGAAAATTTCAATAGATGTAATATAATATTGATTGCTTGAACAAAGAGTCTTCTGTACAAAAAGTCACAGAATAGAATGTACCTATCCTATACTTATATTTTACAATGAAATTCTGCACATACTTAAATTGTAACAAGAAACAATTTGGTTTGAAAATATTTTACCATTGAATGTACAACTTGCGCGGGCACAAACCAAACAGAACTGAAGTTGCACCGAACTGAACAAGTCATAATAATCACGTCACCCATCTGTACGAAATTCACCTCAAGTCTCAACACTATATCCTTAACAAGTTGACCTAAAGTAAACAACATGATCCGTAGGTGGAATGAAAAAGTCGTTATGCATTAAAACACCTTACGAAAAGTGCAAGCTAAATGAGACAATATCTGTGACTTGCTACTCTGGCATAGCAAGGCGCAAATATAAATATTGTTGACTTGATTAACATAACAAGTCAGGTCAAGTCAACATTAACAAGTATGTTTGAATTAACTCTTTAATTTTCTTTATTAAATTATTAATTTATTGCTATATTTATTTTCTCACAGTGTGCTTTAATAAAAAACAAACGATGAATGTAAAACTGAAATGAAATATATATGAAAATATATAGTTTGTATTTTAGTAAGGCAAGCCCGGGTTTTTGTATGTATAAGCAGAACACCACTGCTCGTTTGTGACTACCACTAGATTTATATTAGCTTCAAAGTACTTGTTGGAATCATTGCGATTCGCTAAACGTAATTTGTAGCATATAAACTTAAACTCATCTCAAATCGAGAGACATTATTGGTAATCTTGTTTGAAGTCTAAACTTGATATATGAATATGTACAACTTTAGCTTTTTATTGTAAATAAAACGACAAATCTAGCGTTTTTAAGCAACCGTCTAATCATTTATTCCACGCTATACTTTAATACAGTTATAGTTGGCAAACTTAGCAACACAACTTCCACTAATGCAAATTATAAAGGGTTTTCCAATAAGAGGTGTTATTTTAGTATTCAAAGAAAAATGCAAATTTTTTAAGATAAATAATCGGCTGTTTATTTTATAATAAAGAGGAAGGTATGCCGTTAATAATGGAAGATAACATCAGCCAAATGGCAACCGCGACCACGCTTACAGGACCATATCCTTATAATGAAATTTTGCATAACCAAATCGCAAAGTGGCTGCCCTATGTCCTCGATAGCCTCACGAATTCCATCTTTGAGGTCTTGAATCGACGCTGGGCTGTTGGCGTAGACCTTATTTTTCACGTGGCCATAAAGGAAGAAGTCGCAAGGTGTTAAATCACAAGATCTCGGTGGCCAATTGTGATCACCTCTTCGAGAGATAACACGGTCAGGAAACTTTTCCCGTAAAAGAGCAATGGTTTCGTTGCTTGTGTGGCACGGAGCGCCATCTTGTTGAAAGTAAACGTTGTCCAGATCAATACCATTCAACTCCGGCCATAAAAAATCATTAATTATATCTCGATAGCGCAATCCATTCACCGTAAGTGTTGATCCAACCTCATTTTCGAAAAAGTAAGATCCAATGACCCGGCCGGACCATAAACCGCACCAAACAGTCACACGTTGAGGATGGAGAGGCTTCTCAACAATAACTCTTGGGTTTTCCGAGCCCCAGATGCGACAATTTTGCTTGTTGACGTAGCCCCCTAGGTGGAAATGGGCCTCATCAGTCAAGATGATTTTTCGATGGAATTCCGGATCATTTTCATGCATTTCAAGTACCCAATCAGCGAAGACACGACGTTGTTGATGATCGGCCGGCTTGAGTTCTTGTGTTAACTGAACTTTATAAGCCTTAAGACCCAAGTCTTTATGCAAAATACGGTGTAATGACGTTTGTGGAATGCCCAATTCCAAAGAACGACGAGGAATGGACAAACCTGCGTTTTCTTCAACACTTTGGGCTACAGCAGCAATATTCTCAGTTGTTCTTAAGCGACGTGCATGGGTTTTATACTTCACATCGCTAACTTGTCCCAACAGCTAGAATTTTTCCACCAATTACTGTATTGCGGTCCAACAAGGTGCTTCACGACGACCAAAAAATGCTTTAGTTTTGCGAACTGTGACTGCAAGATTTTTACCATTTTTGTAGTGAATTTTAATAATTTCAATGCGTTGTTGAAGTGTGTATCGTGCCATTTTTAGTAATGGCGTAGTTTCTACTTGTCAAATGTCAAAAAATAAAAGCTTCAAAAGTGACAGCTACCGAAATACCGGTGATTCAAAATAACACCTCTTGTTGGAAAACCCTGTATTTCTCCTAGTATATAGGATTGACATTAGGTTATCCATAAGTTACGTCACATAAAATTCAGGACTTTTAACCCCTTTCTTCGTCCCAGCTGCAAGTGTCATTAAAAAATTAAACAGTGGTTTTCATTTTTAAAATAATATTGTCATCAAGGTAATAAGGTAAAAGCTAGTTAACCAACTATAAAAGACTATATTGTTGTAAAATCTAACAATGAAAGATTTAAAATAACGATAGGCTGAAATTTAGGGTTAGTCGATTATAGTTAAATGTTTTAACTATAATCGATTGAGAAATTTACGACTTATTATCACTTGTTCTAAAAGGCAACAACGCGAACAAAAAAAGTGATGATTCAAATGTGCCTGGTGTATTTACAAAGCTCATTGCTTGGCGCAATGGAGCGTGGTGTGCATAAAGTATTGAACGTTGCGCGATTCCGGCAGAGCTTTGTCTGTCTTATTTACAACCGACCCGTGTATTCACGCGGAAATTGGATTTGTAAAATAAGACACTGTATAAATAATCTTTATCTAAAACATATCTCAGCGGGGTCGTTCTCGGCCCGAGTTCCGCACCACTGTGCGTTCTGATTCCCAGAGAACGTTTGTTAGGCTATGTAACGGGAATTAACGCTTCTTTATGTGCAAAATTGTATATGATAATATTAAATTTTATAAATAAGAGATAAAGACGTGCTTCATTTTAAAATTCTCAGTTTACTTTTTCCTTCAATGAGTAAATAATTATCACTCCTGACAAAATGAGCACATGAAGAGAAAAGTTTTAGCACCTTCATTATTTTTATATTTTAGCAATTGCAAGATCTTAAAAAATGTTTGACATACTTTAAATGATTCTTGATTTATATCTGAGAAAGATATGATTGCTGGATAGTTTAATCTATACTAATATTATAAAGCTGAAGAGTTTGTTTGTTTGTTTGTTTGTTTGTTTGTTTGAACGCGCTAATCTCAGGAACTACTGGTCCGATTTGAAAAATTCTTTCAGTGTTAGATAGCCCATTTATCGAGGAAGGCTATAGGCTATATATCATCACGCTAAGACCAATAGGAGCGGAGCACCAATGAAGAATGTTTCAAAAACGGAGAAAATTTATTACTATTGAGAGACGCAGACGAAGTTGCGCGGGTCAGCTAGTTAAAAATACAATTTAAAAAGGTTAAATTAGAATTGATATTTCGACTGTGACCTAATTAAAATCAAGTAATTTAGAAATTAAAAACACCCTACTCTTATGAATGAAATAAAGAAAATCATAATCAGCAAGTGAAAAAATAATATTAATTATCTGAACAAACCGTAATTTGATATGATCTGATTAATTTTTAGCTTTGTTTCTAAATTCATTATTTGATAGTATGGTTTACATAGTATAGGCATTTTTTATTAAACCGCTGTTAAGACAATAGTACACTAGAAAACAAATTACCTCATTAGGGACAGGAACATGATGTGTGCAAATATAATATAATCCTTTAATCCAGAAACGACAGTGTAATATTAAAAAAAAAAATATGATTTTATTTTTTATATTACAATTGGCCAGAGCAATAGTTCAGTTTCGCCCAGGAAAGCGACAAAAAATGTTGCCAGAGCAATGAAGTGCAAAAAAACTACAATCGAATCAGTACAAAAGTCGATTAGAATAGACTAAAAAATCTCGACTGTGGCGCCAACTCTCGGAGCTCACTGAAACGTCAGAAAATCAAGCTGTCAAACGTCGATAATTAACTATTCTGTAATGGTGCAACGTTACAACAGTATTTACAAAACATCATTCCTCTTAATTAAATCAATTTGACTAATCAGTTCTCTAAAGAGTAGAAGAGATGAGAGAAAACATATAGTGACAATAATGTCTCCTAAGCATCAAAGCTCTCACACACCTAAAGTGCAGTATACAATAAATATCTTATTGTGTCCATCTTCGGATTAAAACTATCTGTTGTAGGTAATCCTTAATATCCCCACGAATACACATATTTCAATTATAAAAAATTATAACGAACAAAAAACCTTACAATATCCTTGTTAACAACAGTGGCTAGCCTTACTGCAGACTTTCCGTCGCAGTCGCTTCAGCTGGTAGAGACAATGTATCGAAATTAATATCCGAGGACGTAGCGAGGAACAATTTGTCCACCCGGAATGCGGATAATTAAACCGGCCTGCAGCCGTTTCCTAGCTTACATGAAGCTGAAAATATATGATACCGTATCAAGCTGGAATCCAGTTTGTCTAATAAAAGTAGACAGATACTAACGAGTGCTTTATCGTCCAATAATTTAGGAGAAGTAGATTCTGAAGTTCAATTTCGGTCTGCTTATTTTTTTTTTTTAAAGTGTTTGTATTCGCACTTGTTTTAAAAATATCAAGAGTTATAGAAATCCTTAATAGCTAAAATTTAAGTCCGGATTTTAATGCCTTAAAGCCAGAAAAATCTCTTTGCCTCTTTGATGCTAATGGACTAGAAACGGTATGCACTGGCTATTCCCAAATCTCAATTTTCAAATCAATCGGTGACGTTTTACATTTAAGTAGTCCAGTACCTGAACTTTAAATACTAAACTGCTAGCGTAGTGATGTTCTGATCGTTTCTAGGTATGGTTACCCAAAACTTTATAAAGAAAGTAAGTACTGATGAGGAATATGTAACGCCATTTGCAACTATTAGGCATCAATAGTACTATTGCCCAACAAACGAACGGAATACTTTTTCAAAGTCGTCAGAAATCTAAACACCATTAGATTAAATCAAACGGTCAAAGCAGTGACTAACTTAATATTACCAGGAATTGCAAAAGAAAATCTTTGTTGTATTATCGACGAAATGTGATATAATCTGTAATTTATGGTGTCGTGTTATAGGCTTATTTTTAGCAGAAATGTAAATAATATTCTTTTAACATCGAAATTAGAAACATTGATTTGTTATATTTTGTTCATATTAAAACATTCGTGTTATTTTGTGTAATAAATGCTATATTATTTTTAATAGAGTTGATTATAAAAAGATATTTAGTATTTTCAATGTATTTAGGATAATTTCATATAAAAACAACATATCTTATACGCTGCTAAAAAGCAGGTATGTTTTTTAGTGTTCCGTACCTCAAAAGAAAAAACGGAACCCTTGTAGGATCCATTTGTTGTTCGTCTGTCTGTCAAGACCCCTTAACTCGGGAACGCGTTGAGGTATCGATTTGAAATAAAAAACATATATTATATTTAGGTCTACAGTCCCTTGAAGCTGTGCAAAAATCAAGGTTATAAGTTAACGTGAAATAAAAGATAGGGCCGTTTATGCCGCAAGAAGCGCATATTTCGACACTCTCAAGGGAATTATAAAATTTATAGGGTACTTCCCGTTGACCGAGAACTGTGAAATTTGGCAAGTAACGTTGTCTTATATTAGAAATACAGGTAAAAATCAGAAAACTATACATTTGTAATTAAATCATATCAAAAATATCAAAAAATATAGTCTTTATTTAATGTACGTAATCAATCATCGAGGTAATTTCACTTTATATATTACTCATAAATCACAATACTTTAAGTAATTATAAAATGGGTAAAACTTGGAAAAAACTGAACCGAACAATTTACAATATGTACCTACAAATTTTTAACCCTCGGTGGGCGAGTCCGACTTGTACCCATATTAAAATTTTATTGCACTGTGTTTTTTTAACAGCTTATGCCAAGTCTTGGCAGTTAGACTCTGTCTTGTACCAATGCCAGATATGAATAACGTATGTTAAAATATTGCCAAGTTTAAAAATACATACATTCAAAAACATTCGAGTTTTGTATTTGTGATTTTTTAATTCAAAAAATGTAGTTCTATTTATATGCAGCACTTTTAGCATTGTTCGAGGTACTTCTACTCGTGTGTGTAAAACATATATACATATATGTATGCCTACATCAATTCAAAAGAAATTATAAAAAACTTGTTGGACTACACTTTTTACATTAACGGCGATGAAAGCCGGTGCTATTCCGTAACATTTTACTAAGTACTGATAATATTACTTTTTACAGTTTAATTCAAATGTTGGTGTTTGAATTTAAGCGCCAGTATCGTTGTGGTTAAAACGTAGGACTTGTGATCAAAGTCGGTGCGGGTTCAAACTTCAGCCCAGTGCAGTACGCACCAACGAGGAACAAATTGGGGTTAACCATAAGAGTAGAACTGTAATACGTAGTTAATCTATGTTTCTAATACTGTTTTTTTTTTGTAATATATTTGAAATATTACATTGAAATCAAAAAAAATAAGATAGCTTTAATTTTTGTCGCTTTCTTTTAAAACAAGACTATAAGCAAGCCCTTAATCCTTTCTTTCTAAACATCCATCATTGTCTAGTAAAGACAATTTATAAAGCGCGTCGCACTGTAAAAAGTTAATGATATGTGAAGAACCCTAGTAAATCCTTCGTATAATTGTTAGTAAATTAAATGGGACGTATTAGAGGGCCCGTTCGTTGTGAAATGAGATAGGACAAATTTTGATGCGGTCCGGTCCAATTCACAAACTCCTTCGATATGGGGTGTACAGAATTGGACGTTCCGTTATTAATTTCGGATTATACTAAAGTTCATTCTAAAGTCTAATGAAATGTAAAAATACGTATATTATAAGCTTGTATATTGATATCAATTTGGAAATAAGTTAGTATTTGGGTTATTAAATTTCTTACATGAATATTCTCCTAAACCATAATTTGTGTCAGAAATAATATATTAAATTATCCTTGCATATTCTGTGCTACTTACCACGCTAAATTAGCATCTTACAAAACATAACAAAATAAAAATAACTTTAGTATGTCATCTCTATAGCAACCTCTTAATCTGTCATAGACAAATCATACCGCACAGCTTTTGAACTAATTTTATATTATAGATATATGCATATCGTATGCCTAAAACTATTTTAATAGATGACTGTACGTACTATGAAATACAAAGAACTAAGCGATATTAGCACAATCCTCCAGGATTAAACCTCTTACACCGACACTTACTACAGAAAGGCCTTTAATAAACCTAAGTGTGAATATAAAACCTCCTTAATAGCCCCAGTAGGGGTGTTTACAGTCACTACTTACTATCACTAATGGGGCATGTGCACTTTATTGGCGAAAATTGCATTTTCCGGACGAAATTCCACCATTCTATTTTGTCTTTATTGCTTGACTGGGCGTTAAAAAGAGTATGTGAAAAAGTTAACGGCCCGCTGCAAGTTGAATTATTTTAGTGTGTTTGAACAGTGTTGTGTTGCAGAGGAGAAAAACCGTAAGTGAAAATCTTATCCACGACTATTTTGACTGAGAGCGTTGATAATGGGCAAATAAGATGGTGTGGATTGTAGCATGTTTATTCGTTGACTCTGAATATCAATCCAAATTCAGGTAACATATGTTAACTAAATATAGTTCAGTTCAGAGGAGGAGAAACTTCACATACTACTTGTACCATTTTTACGAATCAGTTTATCAATCAAAAATGTTGAAAAACGGGCAAAATGTATTCCTTTTGAGAGACGCAGACGGGTCAGCTAGTATCATATATATTTTACCTAGAATCACAATGATGTAGATGTAAGCAAAACAGATATGTTTGGATTTAATTGCAGCGGTCGCAGATACGATTGAGTATAAATGTTACTCCGATTAAATCCAATAGCTCGTTCCATAGTAACATCGAGGCACACTCAATTAGAGAATACATTCTTCTCAGAACAAGGGTCGTGCTTTCGCTAACTCTAAAAACAGCAACAATAATTATTCACTTTTCTAATTTCTTGAACAGGTAAATATATATGTTAGCACATTACACGCGCACATTGTTTTTTTACAACTATATATGTCACTACATATATTAAATCAGTGACGTAGCGGTTTACTGAAAACCTATTATTAAATAATAAAATAAAGTGTTGTTCCAAAGTCATTCATTTCACCAGTGATTAAGATCTACAATCGGGGTTCGGAAAATGGAAATCTATCGGATTGCTTAAAGCCATCCCTTAGTTTACGTCACACTTATCTCCCGGATTATCCCTGGTAATGACCGTCTCATGTATTTTACTTACTACTGCCTTTCCTACGAATATGCGAATAAATAGCTTTGAACTTTTACAAAGATTTACTAAACTACAACTAAATTTTGGTTACCCGGAAATAACTTTCTATCTTTAAAATTTGTTGGCATACGTGTACGCTTAGAGGCTCCTAAAAAAAAACAAGCTAACATTTTTTATTGAATATACAAACTACAATATAATAAAAACTACAACACACCTAGTGTTGCTAACTATTGATATTTACATTTACGAAAGTGACTGTAATAATTTGTACTTTTGTACGCATAGTTCCGTTTGGGCTACGGAAACATTTTGTAAAAGATACTCTTAGTGGCCATTTTAGTATTTCTTGACTTAATAATTTCATAAACCTGCCAACATTTTTATACAAAAAATGAGAGGAGGAAAAATATCTCGCAAGATAAATTACAGTGTCAAGTTACAATCATTATCACAGAAAACGAAACGTGACGAATCTTCAAACATAAAAAATAATAAGTTTCCGTGGGCCAAAAAAAAAACACTCCATTTTGACAGAAACGAACTCGGAGATGACTATACAAAAGAAATTCCATATACGGCGGACACAAAAAAAACATATAATGATGTCTGAACCAAAAAAGGCCGTCAATGTCCTCGTAAAAAGTCGTCTGTGCGAAATTCCGTTACGCTTTATCAGCACTAATGGCTTGCAAATAGCTCCAGCAATCGTCTTACACTCTTATATCATTCGCAGTTCATCCGCTGCATTATTCAGTATTTTGCTTTTTAATATTCAGACGACATATTTGAGTCTCCTTTCAATTTTTTCCCGTACCTCTCGTGTAACGGTGTGCGCTGAATTTTGAAAGCTACTTATTGATGTTCGTTGCTTAATCCCAACTCAACATATCACGTCGAAGACGGGTAGCACCATTCATTTTTTCTATCGATACCGCTGTTTCCCCTCTTGTTCTCCTATCCTTTTTTTTCATAACTTATAGATGCTGGATTTATCGTGGTTGATTTTCACCGATATCGTTGAAGTCTCTATCGGGACGGCGCTAGTAATTTATACAGGGAAGGGAATGGATTCATAGCCGGATGGATTAAAAAGAAAATGAAAGCAAGATATATGGTTATGTCGATCGAACGCTGAAATAGCTAGCTGTAGGTTGGTTTAATTATGGACATTTCTGCACCGGACTCGACAAATTGTTTTTGTCCGATAGCGTATGTGAACCGATATTTCAATATTATAACCACAATATCGTGGTCGCTGATATGATAGATACATATTTATGGTTTCATTATGCATTTATTGCGGCAATTATAGTATTAAATAACTTTTGAAAAGTTGATCATTTGTGTTGACGATGTGTAAGGCATTTATAAATTACAATGAAGGTATAGTTGTGAAGTGCAAACTATGTGTGCAACCAATGTTGCAAGTTATGTGTCTTCCGCTTAGTAATTACGTATCTAGGTTTTTAATTGGCAATGATTTGATGTACACGGAAATGGCCTTGGGAAACAATAATTATAATTATCAGGATTGTACAAAATAGTAGACGTTGCTAACAATTAGGGGAATATGCACAGGAAAAAAGGAGAATATGTGGCAACAATTGAGAATTGTTGATTTATAGAGATACGTACACGATTAAGAAAAAAATGGAACACAAGGAGTCTGTCTTTCTTTTTAAGACTTAGAAAATATAGTAATCATCTTTCCACTTGGATGTATGTGTAAGGCATATTTTATTTTTGCAAAATGTGGCCTTTACTGGAAAATGAGTAGCGTATACTTTACCTATTTTTTGAGAAATGCGTGTCACAAAGAAATTTTTGAACCCCCGCAAGTCAAGTCCGTGATTGTCCGTTAGAACAGTTTGAAATATGACTATAAAGATAATTCAGTGCAATAAAAAATAAAATAATGTTGTCTCACACGTTTACTTTAATCGAAACATCTAAATTATTTGAAAAAAAAAACAACTAAACAATCGGTAAACAGAGATGACAAATAACTCCTTTTCCTCCATTTAATGTTCGCCCAATCTAGCTGCAAATGACGTTACCAATAGCCACCGCCCACCTATAAGTTAGAAATATAACAAGCATGAACAATGGAACAGATTCTAGGCCATTATCTATATATAAATCAGTGCTGGGTCCATTCTACTAGATTGCCTGCAGTTAAGGTTGCACTTACATATTACCGATTTCCCTTCTCCAATCCGGCCCTTAGACACTTTGTCACTGTGTGACCAGCCCCACCCGGTCCCCTTTTTAGCTCTTTTAAACCCCAAGGCTCATCTTAAACATGGATCCTTCATTTAGTTGAGATCGATAAACGGTTGTAATATACGTTTGATGTATTTGAGGCTTACGAGGTTACAAGATGATCACGCAAAATATACATTGTGGAGGCTGAAATATGAATTTAGTGATCTTTATACTCTTGTTTAAGAGGTATAACACTTTTTCTACATTACACTTTTTGCTTTTTACCAAAGATCTGTAATGTAATCCTTTTCTGAGATATTTAGAAAAAAAATGGCATTTATATAAATAAAAATTGATGTATGGGATGATAAAATGGCTCTACTAGTATACTCGTAGTAGTATACAGGTTTCAGACTTATTCGATTTATTTTAACAAATCACACACATGACACATATTGATATAGATTAAAAAAAATGTTTAATCATCACTGTGAATTCGAAGTTAGTGAAGGTAAAAGCACGATATAATTTGTTGAAACCTTAGAATACGTGCTAATTGTCTTAAACGGAAAACATGTGTATCGTTTCTGTAAATAATAAATGATCCAAAGTTGGAGTGGTTTTATTGTAAAATTTAAAGTACTTTGATGTGCCATCTTAATTAGTGTCAAAACGAGCATCTTTACCCCACTTTCCCGCCCACTTACCCAATTAAACTTTTACTACTTTAAAATTAAAAATTACTGAGGTATCTATATAATTTTTTTCGTTAAATGGGCCAACTTTTCCACTCTGCCCATGGCGCTTAAGGTAAATATGACCAATTACCACCACCACCCATTTCACGGTTCTCACTTTGAGATGCCGCTTAGAAATATGAAAATTCATATAAAATTATGTTGCGTGATTGATAAACATGTCTAGCAAATTGTTTAAAATTGTCAACACGCAGCGACTGCTGGACACTGAGTGTTTAACTGTTTTTTTCTTTGCAAGTTTATGGTTTACTTAAAATTAAACAATTGTAAGTATTATTATCATTTTCTATGTATGAATTTATGCTTATACATCCCCGAGGAGATAAGCAAACGTATTCACATCCGGAACTGTACAATATTATATTTCTTTTAATTTTAATGAAAATAAGTAAGTAGTTTATCTCTAATGTACTTAATTACTATATTATGAACCGGAATTGTGTCTAATAAGAGGTATAGATTAGTAAAAGTAATAAAAGGGTTTCATAATTCGACTCCAGACTGCGGCACTAGATTATCTAGTTATTTATTGTCATCCAAACTGCGTACACATACAAACGTATAAGTTTCATCAACAGCCTTTCCACTGCTAGATATAGGCCTCACCTTAGAAAGTAGGTTTTGGCCTACTATACCACGCTGGCCAGACATGTTGGTATAGGGATTGTGTCCAGTTTTGCTGTGCTAGTTGCCTGCGTTGTTTGCTCCCTCAGTCGGCTCTACGACACCCACGGAATGGACAGGAGTAGTGACACTCCGTATTCTTATCGTTGATTGCGACAAAATCATTATACGTAGGTCAAAATATACTTTCAAGATTACACTACATAGTTACCTGATTAATTAGTTAGTTACTTACAAATGAAGATTATAAAAAGGTATTAATAAAAAAGTCAGAATTTTAAGACCTATTTTTTCTCAAATTTGTAGGCAATAATAACAAAGTATAACATAATCGATAACTTTTATTTCATTATGCACTTTAACTATATAAGATAAAAGCTACGATATCCAAATATAAATATTTTCTTATAAATAAATATTCATTCTATGTTTGTATCATCTACATATTTACATACAATCCGAGAAGTAAACGACACTTTTTTTATCTTGCAATCAGTACTTCTATTAGTAAGATTGTGGTCGGGATACGTGCTCCGCTTACAGAGACAATAGACGATTTTCTTCTGAACAATTTAAAATCAAATCTGGTTTGGTTTCTCATAAATACAAAATTAGATTGAACGCATGAAGTACATCTGTATTTGAAATGTTATTACTTTTCGTTTTCTATCTATTCACCATTTCCAAATTATATTCTTTTTTTTCCTTAAGTTGCTTCCTATTTGTTTTTTTTTTTTAGTTTTTTATTATAAACCGTATTAAGCTCTTTATCCGTATTTCAATTATAAATATGAGTTACTGTTAAGATTTTTGTTTACTCAATCATACATTATTGAAAAAAATTGTTTCAACAGAAAATAGAGCTATGTCAAAGACTCTTTCCAGGATGTTTCTAACATAGCTACTAAGTATTTTAAAGCTTTTTTTATCGGCTTCTTTCCAGGATTTTATCCCTAAAATCTCTCACGAAGTTTGTACGAAAATCGTTACAACAAATTAACTTTTTTATTTCAATTGTTTGTAGTAAACGAGATTTTGCAGTCTGCTTGTGCATGTAAACTCGGCTTCAACGAGACGCAGCAATTTCCTTGCCAAATCGAGTGTGAACGAGAAACCACCAGTTTGCCCATTTTAAGCGGTATTCCTGTGCTATGTTTTTTCAAATATCAACCATTTATTTTGCAACTATAGAAGAAGTCCTTTCAAAATACAACTCTATAGCCGCGTTTTTATTTTTGAGGTAAATATTTATTCAGAGGTTTTTGATATTTTGTTTTAACCATTCTAAAAAAGTTTTAGTTTTTGAAAAGCGCCAATTATTTTAACTTTTCATGTTTAGCTTCTATGCCTAAAACCGTTACCATGGCAATGAGTAAGTATATTTCAACGTGTTTTAATATTAATTTTCGAAGTACGTGAAAAATACTCGTTTACGCTTTATTAACCGACTTCAAAAAGGAGGAGGTTCTCAATTCGATTGGTATTTTTTTTTAATGTATGTACACCGATTACTCTGATTTAATATAAAGTTTGGAAACAAAGGAACTAAAATTACTTAATAACAATGTAATTAATACTATTTACTGATTTTGTTATATTCACCGTCCTATATGCAATATTTTACAAATATATATTGGTGATTTAACATATAAATAAATATATATTAATTCAATTTTATTTCATATAAATTTTACAAGAACATCCGAAATCCCTGCGTATAACCGAGGGTTAAAAGACAACTGAGTTGAAGACACGATAATGCCGGCGGCGAGGGGTTAAAAATCTAATTTGCAAATGCATTTCCTGCCTTTCAGGCTGCAGTGATGTGAACCCGCTTTACATTTTTAAACAGAGCGAACAGATTCGATCGTTTCGTTTTCGGGCTGATAAAACACTGTGAGGGTGGATCTTTCATATCACTGCGGTATTGAGGGTAAGGTGTTATAGAAATGAATTTGTATGAAAAGTTTACGATTTGAAACTGCTTTTAATCTCCAAAGAACATAAAATAAATAAATTGCTCTTATTTCGAAAAGCGAGTTTTCAATATTTTCATAACTCAATCCGTATTTTCATTCGCAAAGTTTTTGAATCACATTAATTTTATTGAATTTGTAAACAGTATTGTTGTTATAAGTTACCAATATCATTTATAACCGGATAATATTCAGATCTCTTTTAATATTAGTTTCTTTTTCTTGAACACTGGACTTGACAATTGTCAAAAAATAACTTACAAGTAAGTTCAAGTTCAGACTCAGATCCAATTATTTGGCAGTGATCCATCACGAGAAAATATAAGTGGGAACGGGTCGAGCGGCACTATAGTCACGCTGGCTAAAATAGAAGTTGGGCAGTCCATCAGAGTATCGATCGTTACAGACAACTCCATACCCCGGCACATGTGCCTGCGGACCGCTTAATAACGCCGATTGGTAGAATTTCGGAATTTCACCAGTGTTCACGGTCCATTGCCGGCGGAAATTACGATGCGTAGGTAGCCCTAGACCTTTTTTGCCGGCTTGTATTGTGTGCGTATCGATTTCCTTTTTTTTTTTAATTTGATTGAAATGAAATGTTTGTTTACAAGAAAATGAAACCTTGGGGAGGAAACAATAATGCTTTTTCGAAATGAAATAAATTTAGGTTTGTCTTATAACCAGCTAGGATTGTGTTGGCCAAAAGTCACTGATATCCGAATGTTTTTTATTTCTTATAGCACGTCGATTCGTGTGCAATAACCATACGACACGTCTGATGTTGCCATCTTACTACCATACTTAGCGTAGTTTATGGTTGCTTAAAATTTTAGGGTTAGGGTAATTGCATCCAGTTCATTATTTTCTTAAAGAACTCTATAAGGTATTCATATGAAAAAACTATAAAGACACTTCGAGTTGCAGTGATGATAGTAGAGAACATCAGAACTTTGAGAATGTGTTGCTACCTACGATTATTAAATGGAGTAACTTTGAAGCGAGTAAGTTGTTGGAATTGAAAAAGAGGATGACTTTTGTATGTACTTACGATAAATACCACATTATTAAAAAAAAAAAATTAGTCAGTAAAGATATAAACTTTTTGTACAAATAATGAAAAGTACTTAAAAATATTGGAAAGATCCCTACTGCAACACAACTGAGGCAACTAGAACTTTGACCCGATGTTAACGTATGTACTGAGACAATCAATACTTTCTTTAATCAAGCGAAAGGTAAATTGAAACCGCTACCACCTCCATTCGTAACAGATAACCCTTCAATCAATTACTTGGTAAGTGTAACTAGCCTTGAAGCATCTAATCGACAAACAGGAGCAAAACTTTTCAATTACTGTTGCCACAAAAGTATATAAGTTCTAAGATGGGATGTCTATGGTCGTTGCACACATCACGAAGTCGCCGGCAACTTCTGACACACCCAGAAACTCCAACTAACTTGTACATTAGAGATGAACTTTCTCTAAACTTGTACCTCACTCCTTGACTCTTCACGCAGAGAACAAATCTTTAAAAAATACTTAGCAGTACTTTCGAATGTTTGATTTTTGATAAACACAACGTTGAAAAATTTAAAACAACTTATTTCTTGCAAATCATTATCTGTATGTTTCTGCATTGACACAATTTTATTTGGGGTTGCCTCTTTTAATATTTAAAACATATATGATAAATCAAACATAGTCCTTGTATATATGATATGTAATAAAATATTACACATCGTCATCACACATACAACAACCCACAAATTATTATAAAGATAATAAATAGATTACGTAGATATATGAGAAGCAATAACAAAACACAAACATGGGCACTCTTCTCTAAGTTCTGTGCCCCGAGCACGAACAACTTGCGAAAAAGTATTCGTATCGTCTTCGACAAAATTTGTATGACATTTGTGCAGCGCCCCTATCGTGCGTAAAAGTAACTAATTTTGGCAGCACGAACGTTTCGAATTTACTTTCGTATCGTCAACGTATCGTCAAGCATTCGATACGTTACACTTTATAAAGAAAATTGGCAGCACGAACGAAATTTTGACGTACGTTCGAAGGCTAGCTATCGAGCACCTGTCGAGCTTAGTCGAATGTTTATTCACCTAAGATTTGGCCGTGAGAAATGTTTCGAAACAATCAATTTCTTTTAAAACTATTATTTTCAAGTATTAACGGTTAATTTTTTGTAGAGATAAAATGCAAAGACCGCCTCTTTAGTCCTATGTATGTTCTTGTCGCAAGTTGAATTGAAAATAAGAGTATTCAACAACTAGATTCGAGGTTAGCAAATCTTGTTTTAACTATAAAGTGTAAACTAAAAATTTGTCAGAAACATTTGAAGAAACTTCTACTATATTAATATAATGTAGTATACTAGTATGTACTTATATATATTAATCTAATTAATTATTTTTTAGTGAAATAAGGCGAAGAGATAAACAAAGAAAGATAAAAGTGAAGAAAAATCTGTCTGTTTGTAATATAAAATAATAGGTTTTTTTCATGCTCACACGGTTTTTTGCAATAGACATCTTGCCTAAAAACCAGTCTAAATATTTTTTGTCTGTCTGTTTGTTCGGGTAATGACAACGAATTTCAAAATATGTATATCGCTTGAAGCTAAGAAGTACTTTGACTAAACAAACGAAATAACTAAAAATGGTTATTTCGTTGCGTTGTATGCCGTGGAAGTGGGTGCGAGGGGTATACCAGTTAAATCCCTCTATAACCTGTTTAAAGACCTTGGATTGCTTCAGTAAGCTTTTTGCTTGAACAAATTTCCAAAGCGGCATTGCTGGGCTCGTACCAAATTTGGTTAGATAGAGGGAGTTCCACAGCAGACAGGGATGAAAGGCATATAGTAAAAAATGAGCTAGTATGAATATTTTTTATTTACCATAATTTTAAAATGAATTATACAGAGTTGGTTTTTATACATTACATACATACATGTTATTTACAGAGAACATTATTTACTTTGAAAAAAAATATATGTCTGGTTAATAATTTTAATTTTATTTCACACGATTACGATCCAATTAACGGTTAAAATATCATTTCTTTTATGAGTTTTTTTTTTCTGGAGGCTTCCACTCCTCTGCCACTGCGGTGACTGGAGAAGACTGAGAATGAACCTCAGATGCTGGTAAAGGAGGAGCCACAGTTGGTTGGCTGCTTGAGCCCCCAGTATTCCAATCTACAACAAAATATTACAACATTTATTACTTATATAATAACGATTAAAATATTTTCAGCCATCTGACACACAACACCATATACATAGTTTCAAACTAAGTAGAACTTGTACTATGAAACCTAGATTGACTGATATGAGACATTAGTTGTCCCTGGTATGTTTATCTGTAGGATTGCTGTGGTGGTGTTTTTAATTTCTTTTCATTTCATTTTTCATTTATAAAGTGACAGATGTTATCTATATTTACAATTGAAACTTTATTTTAATGTCAAGTAGCAGTGTAAGTCTCATAACAACGAGAAATTGAATTATAAATATGAAATTTATCATATTCTCAAACATCACATCGTTATTTTACATTACAGTACCTTGAGTATTGCAAATAGTAAATTAAATAAACTCACCTTTCAAGAAATTACACCATAGCCACGTATTGTAAATGGCTTGTTGGCACTGACTTTTTTGATGTTGGGATTTTTGGCGCAGAGGATGATGAAACACGTCTTCGTCTGTGCTGTTCAACAGTTCGATTTATTGTGGCACGACTTACTGTGGTTTATTTTAAAGAAATCTTTATCAGTTTCTTTTCACATACGACAACGGTCTAGTGGTATACGACTAGCTATTATTGGAAGCTTAGATTTTTGTCACAATCGACAGCCAACACGACGTAATAATACAAATAATATTTTCTATAAAATGCTTCTTAAAGTTTACAAATAATCTTAAACTTGGAGATGAATTTACAATAAAAATAATAAACAATTTATAGACATAGCGTCGTATCTATGTCAATAAATTGTCAAGTGGAGACGTGTTATTCAGAAACCGAAAAAAATGACATAATAATTATTTTAATTCTCCAAAATATACTACATTTTAAAATCTCCCATACCTAATTTAAGATTTATTATGTGTTTATATAAGTAAATTTTGTTTTAATTGTCAATAAATAGGAAGTTTAACCGAAAGTAATAAAAAAATCACTTTTTCATTATGTTTTCGAACGCATAGTTCATTCAATAAGATGTTAATTCGTTCTTAAGTGCACATCCTTATTTACGTTAGGATGACGTCACTAACGTAATCGTATCGAGCTCTCGATACCTTAACGTTAGTGCTTCGTGCTACCGCCTATCGTAAAACTCCGTAAACGTATCGAAGACTCGATACGTTTACGATACGCATTCGACATTTTTTCGTGCTCGGGGCACTGTTAAGAATGTTCTATTCTAAGTTAAGAATGAAGCTTTAGGCAAAAGATCTGTGCCCCGAGCACGAAAAAATGTCGAATGCGTATCGTAAACGTATCGAGTCTTCGATACGTTTACGGAGTTTTACGATAGGCGGTAGCACGAAGCACTAACGTTAAGGTATCGAGAGCTCGATACGATTACGTTAGTGACGTCATCCTAACGTAAATAAGGATGTGCACTTAAGAACGAATTCAACATCTTATTGAATGAACTATGCGTTCGAAAACATAATGAAATAGTGATATTTTTATTACTTTCGGTTAAACTACCTATTTATTGACAATTAAAACAAAATATACTTATAAAAACACATTATAAATCTTAAATGAGGTATGGGAGATTTTAAAATGTATGTAGTATATTTTGGAGAATTAAAATAATTATTATGACATTTTTGTCGGTTTCTGAATAACACGTCTCCACTTGACAATTTACTGACATAGATACGACGCTATGTCTATAAATTGTTTATTATTTTTATTGTAAATTCATCTCCAAGTATAAGATTATTTGTAAACCTTGAAACTTTAAGAAGCATTTTATAGAAAATATTATTTGTATTATTACGTCGTGTTGGCTGTCGATTGTGACAAAAATCTAAGTTTCCAATAAATAAGTCCTATACCACTAGACCGTTGTCTTATGTGAAAAGAAACTGATAAAGATTTCTTTAAAATAAACCACAGTAAGTCGTGCCACAATAAATCGAACTGTTGAACAGCACAGACGAAGACGTGTTTCATCATCTTCTGCGCCAAAAATCCCAACATCAAAAAAGTCAGTGCCAACAAGCCATTTACAATACGTGGCTATGGTGTAATTTCTTGAAAGGTGAGTTTATTCAATTTACTATTTGCAATACTCAATGTACTGTAATGTAAAATAACGATGTGATGTTTGAGAATATGATAAATTTCATATTTATATGAATATGGATAACATCTGTCACTTTATAAATGAAAAATGAAATGAAAAGAAATTAAAAACACCACCACAGCAATCCTACAGATAAACATACCAGGGACAACTAATGTCTCATATCAGTCAATCTAGGTTTCGTAGTACAAGTTCTACTTAGTTTGAAACTATGTATATGGTGTTGTGTGTCAGATGTCTGAAAATATTATATTCGTTATTATATAAGTAATAAATGTTGTAATATTTTGTTGTAGATTGGAATACTGGGGGCTCAAGCAGCCAACCAACTGTGGCTCCTCCTTTACCAGCATCTGAGGTTCATTCTCAGTCTTCTCCAGTCACCGCAGTGGCAGAGGAGTGGAAGCCTCCAGAAAAAAAAACTCATAAAAGCAATGATATTTTAACCGTTAATTGAATCGTAATCGTGTGAAATAAAATTAAAATTATTGACCAGACATATTTTTTTTTTCAAAGTAAATAATGTTCTCTGTAAATAACATGTATGTATGTAATGTATAAAACCAACTCTGTATGATTCATTTTAAAATTATGGTAAATAAAAAATATTCATACTAGCTCATTTTTTACTATATGCCTTTCATCCCTGTCTGCTGTGGAACCCCCTCTATCTAACCAAATTTGGTACGAGCCCAGCAATGCCGCTTTGGAAATTTGTTCAAGGAAAAAGCTTACTGAAGCAATCCAAGGTCTTTACATAGGGTATAGAGGGATTTAACTGGTATACCCCTCGCACCCACTTCCACGGCATACAACGCAACGAAATAACCATTTTTACATACACACATATTTATACATACATATTTTGAAATTCGTTGTCATTACCCGAACAAACAGACAGACAAAAAATATTTAGACTGGTTTTTAGGCAAGATATCTATTGCAAAAAACCGTGTGAGCATGAAAAAAACCTATTATTTTATATTACAGACAGATTTTTCTTCACTTTTATCTTTCTTTGTTTATCTCTTCGCCTTATTTCACTAAAAAATAATTAATTAGATTAATATATATATAAGTACATACTTAGTATACTACATTTTATTAATATAGTAGAAGTTTCTTCAAATGTTTCTGACAAATATTTAGTTTACACTTTATAGATAAAACAAGATTTGCTAACCTCGAATCTAGTTGTTGAATACCCTTATTTTCAATTCAACTTGCGACAAGAACATACATAGGACTAAAGAGGCGGTCTTTGCATTTATCTCTACAAAAAATTAACCGTTAATACTTGAAAATAATAGTTTTAAAAGAAATTGATTGTTTCGAAACTTTTCTCACGGCCAAATCTTAGGTGAATAAACATTCGACTAAGCTCGACAGGTGCTCGATAGCTAGCCTTCGAACGTACGTCAAAATTTCGTTCGTGCTGCCAATTTTCTTTATAAAGTGTAACGTATCGAATGCTTGACGATACGTTGACGATACGAAAGTAAATTCGAAACGTTCGTGCTGCCAAAATTAGTTACTACTACTACACGATAGGGGCGCTGCACAAATGTCATACAAATTTTGTCGAAGACGATACGAATACTTTTTCGCAAGTTGTTCGTGCTCGGGGCACTGATCAAAATATTGACTATATTTTCTTCCGAAAACGGGCAAAAGCTGAAGATAATGACTCTATTAATCACCTATCTGACGATCGCAGATTTACCGACTGTAGATAACATTTTAAATAATGTGTAGTTTTAAAAATATCTCAAATCTTGTGTTATGTAAATATGGATAAAACTTAATCGGGTAATCGAATAAAATTTTTTGACGTTACGTGATCAATTTTTATTTACCATTAATATATTATTCATGTACATTTTCTACGTGCCTTTAGATTTTTTACCTGTGAATGTTCAACCCATATGATATACCACTATAGATTGTGATCACCTCGACCAAGAGGTACAGAAAAGTAAGTTAGAGTGCAAAAGAAAACAAAAATCATAGGTGGATACATATTTGATTGAAATGTACGTATCTTACAATACAAAACAAAAAATATTTTATCTTTTTGACAAAAAAAAATGGGCAGTACTAAAACTGTTAGACGAATTAAAAATTTGAAATATTTTATAACCCTTCGATGGTACAACATTTCTGAGTTACAACAATTTCAGCCTTTATTATCGAACTTCTAAATTTATTGAATGTTACTTGGCACGTAATCGGGTCTTTATACAAAATTAGTATTAGTATCGAAAGGTACTACTAAACTTTGATCGTAATGTAGGGAGACAAAGAAAGCGAGCTGAGGTTGTGCCAAAACTGAAATTAGTACCTTAAAATATTTAAACTTTAGACAGGTTTATAATGCTTCTTGCCATAAATTAGTCCCCTTTTTATCTGCGGATACTACAAAACTTATTTCCCTAGTAATGATCATAAAATGCACCGGAGTTTAAAACTTACTTCAGCAATATAATATCATGTAAATGTTCATAAGTATCTTATTTGGCTGGCAGGAGCTAGATGCGAGAAGCCGAAAACCAATAGAAGTGGCGTGCAGTGGGAGACGGCCTATGTCCAGCAGTGGACTGCGATAGGCTGATGATGATGGTCTTCTTTACATAAAGTCTGCATATTTGCTGTGTACTTGTAGTCTTGGACTTATTAATCCCTGTTGACCTTGCATCATCTCCTAAACATTGCCTATGTCCTACTCTAAGATGTCGTATATCTGTAATAACTTTGTTAAAATTGTTTGAGCGTGACAACGGTGACAGGAAGGCAGAATAAGTTCGTCTTAAGTAAAGATAGATTATGTTTTTTTAGTAATACCTTATTCGCCTTACCTTTTAATTTTTCTTTGAAAATTAATTTAATTGATTTGATTGACGGGCCTGTTGGTCTAGTGATTAGTGACCCTGACTGCTAAGCCGGAGGTCCTAGGTTCGATTCCAACCAAGGACAAAGGTGTAATTTATCAATCAATCAAATTTATTTATTGTTTGTTACAAGGTATATTGTTCTTATAAAAACATTAGGTACATCCGTAACATGCCTTATTAGCAGTTATCTGTAATATGTATGTATTTAAAAATATATAAGTATATTTATCAGCAGTCTGGTTACCATAGTACAGTCTCTGCCTAATTTGGGATCAGACAGCCGTGTGTGAGATGTGTGATGTTATTACTATTATTACACACAACCGGCAGTAGTACAGTGACTTGGGACTTATGAAGAACGTACGTCTAAGACAATATACCTAACAGTGTTCGCAAAAAAACTTCCCATACTCGTTCATTTAAATTGTTCACAAAGTAGGATCGTATCGTGAAATAAGCGATACGATCCTACATTTAAAATACCTCAGAGTTAACTTATCGCAATGTAAATTTTTTTTTTTTTTTGTTTTCAGGTAAGGCACTGTCTTCGCATTATCATCGTTACACGTAAGTTACATCGTTACACAGAAGGAACAGAATACGGACATCCTGATTTAATGATTGCTTTTAGTCTAGACAGTCTTTAAATCAGATTAAATGCTGCAGTAGAGGGGTTCCTTTACTGTAGGTGATAAAATACTCATGAGCTGTAATCTGAGTCGTAAACGTATACTATGTAAAGACTGCCGTGGATAGTAGTAGTGATAGTGTGAATCGTTGCAATTACGCCTAAAATATAAAACCAATTTTCATTTATCGGTGCATTCATGTAAAATTGCTCTTTTTGATTAGACCGGGTTCATTTTGCCTAATTTTGAAATAATTATCTTAACAGTTCGATAATTTTTAGTGGTATGTTTCTAACTGAATACGCGAAGATATGTCTAGGAAGGGAATAAGCAATGAACTGACGAGTGATAATGACAAGGGTAAGAAAGATGTAAGAATATCATAATGTTATTATCAAAAAGTACTGGAGGATAAAGAATAATTCGTAATATATTTCCGCGTGTCCGTGGAACGGAATTGCTAAAACATATTTTTTTAAATAAACTGTTATAAAACTATAGGTTATAGTTAAATAGAATATAATAAACTCGGTTCCAAAAATAACGGGTCAGTCACATAAACCCGAATATCTCCCGAACTACGTATGCCATCCTAATGAAACGAAGACTGTTCAATTGAGAATTTAATTATACAGATAAAAAGTAAAATAAAACTTAAATCTAAACTCTCTAACTCTTAACTTATCTCTAAATAAAAAAAAAACTAAAGTAGTCATATTTTTCTTAAGATTACATTTTTTTATGATTGTTTTTTGCTGTTTTTCATCACTTTCTTCATTTAATACTTTGTATTGCCTCCACGAGCTCTTCTGACAGCTTCCTGGCGATTAGGCATGCTGTACACCAAATTTCGGAGCCGGTGCTGAGGAATACCTTCCCATTCCTCCACCAGTGCTTGTTTGAGCTCGGGAAGCGTGATTGGTGGGGGGTTTCGACCTTTCACGCATCTCTGAAGCTCGTCCCAGGCGTGCTCGATGGGGTTTAAGTCCGGGCTTCGCGCTGGCCACTGCATGAGTTCGATATCGACCTCTTCAAGGTAGTCATGTACAATTCTGGCGGTATGGGGGCGCGCATTATCATGCATTAATATGCCATGCCGGTCCATCCTGGCCATGAAAGGACCTACATGTTCATTAAGGATCTCTTCCACGTACCTCTCTGCATTTAGAGTTCCATTTTGAATGAGTACCAGCTCGGTGCGGGCCTCAGTAGAAATCCCAGCCCAAACTTGTACGGAGCCTCCACCGTACGCCACTTTTTCCTCCACACACGCTTGATGGAAGCGCTCATCTGGTCTTCTGTACACCAACTGCCTACCATCATGCTTATAAAGCATGAATTTAGACTCGTCCGTGAACATTACCCTAGACCAATCGTCTAGTGTCCAGTTTAGGTGCTCGCGCACGTATCTCTGTCTTGCAATTCGATGTCTCCGTTACAGTTTGGGGCCATTTGCGGGCCTCAATGGTTTCAAATTTGCTTCAGCAAGACGTCTTCTTACTGTTTGAGCGCTTAAATTGCCACCTCCAAAGCGAATAAAGTGAGTTTTTAGACCAACAGCAGTTTGAAAACGATTTCAGAGAATTGTAGCCACCAGTTGTCTGTCTTCCTTGGCCGTTGTGCATCTTGGTCTGCCATTTCCTGGTCTTCTAAGGTGTGATCCGGTCTCTTGGTACCGCTGGACTACCCGCTGAACAGTCGACAAATATACAGCAATGTTTCTGGCTGTTTCACGCTGGCTCCGCCCAAGTTCCAAAAAAGTTAGGATTCTGGTACATTCCTCTAGCGTGACTGCCATGCTTCACCTCACAGAATAATAATTATGCACGTGGAAGACGTTCACGATAATTTTTTTTGTGACAGAATAGAAATGGAAAGCATCTATAATGAAATGAAACAAAAATTTTGTTTTTAAAAATAGTCATTTTTTTAATTTTGTTTTTCTAATGAAGTTTTTTTCATCAACCAGTTTAAATAATATGCTATTAGAAGCGCAACTAAAAAGTCTTTATTCTGTTTTTTATTTCATTGATCTAACTTTTACAGTTCTGGAGGTAGTTCAATTTTTGTGACTGACCCGTAATGTTTGGAACCGAGTGTACATATCTAATGAGTTCCTTTCTATGCGACGTTAGTATGAAAATGGTAATGTAATTAAACCATAGATTGTTACCGGAGCTACAGTACATTTTCAAACGTTATAAATAGATTACACAATGTATTTAATAAAGTTACAAAAATTTGCTTTGCTCTAAGAAATATTGACTGAGAATTTATTAGTACTTCCTTAAAAATTTAATCTGCTGATGGAATTAATTTTAACCTACTTAAATTAAAGTTAAATCTACTTAATTTTAAACTATCGTGTTCCATAATATGTATATATTTATGTTTACTCTTAGTCAGCCTGTGACCAATGCCAGTACAATCTGGACGGTATTGCAAAGGTATGAACTTAATACCTATCGCGAGCGCATCAATTCCCGTAAACATAATTACGAATTTAAATTTGACAGATAACAAATGTCTATTTTTTTTCACTAGTTGTCTTCCATTTGACCCTTAAACTTTACAGTTAAGGCTTTACAAAGTGAGATTAATGGTTGAATGTAAATTTTAATGACTTAAATATTCTATTTGAAATAATATATTACGTACTCGTACTTCGTTAAATAAGGATTGGTAAACTTTCTTATAAAAAAAAACCTGGTACAGTGAACTATAACAACCAAGACCTAGGATAAAATGAATTCACTTTCTTTTATTTTACTACTGTCTTTCCAAACGTCAACAAGTATCTATAGCGGTACATAAATATAGGAATAATCGTATGACGTCATTATCCTCCACCCTAACTTCGCATAACCATTTTATCGATATAATAAAATATCCTTAGTATCGAGTACTTGATTTTATTAATGTACAGAATCGATATGGATAATGGAAGTGCTTCTGTAAAGAAGGGCCCTTTAGTCCGTCAACAAGTTGGAGATGTACATGTGTAGGTTCTCGATATATCATAGGGGATTTACGTCATAAAAGTTTTTTAGTATTTGCAGATTCTCAAGCGGAGGCTCGTGGTCATGTGGCGGATGCGCAGATTGATTATTGAGGGCTTGAAAAGTGGAGTGGAATCTCATTTGTAAGAGTGGGATAATGGCTACCTTATGCACACTTTGAGGCTCGAATAAAATGAGATTTCATAGAATGTTAGGTAAAAACTTGTTATACATACTAAATTGTGTATATAATGAAAGCCACTAACTGTAGTTAGACATAATTCAAGTTTAAAGATCGCTAAAAGGTTATTGTGTCATATCTACACATTAACTTCGCAATATTAAATGTATTTTTTTATAAATAAACATCAATACTAAAGAAAGTGAAAATTATCATTATAATTTGTAAACTTAGAGGTAACGTATAATAAGTATCTACTCCTGACCAGTTACATGGATATTTCACAAAGACTTATGAGTCATATCTGTGAATGTTAACGTATCAGGCTTATATCGACAGGATAATTTTAATTTAATGCAATAATAAAATACCTTAGTTGTAAAAATTCATCCTCTAAATTTTAATCACCATTTAAAATACTTTACAAAACATAAAGGCAAAAGAAAGGCTTATATCCATAAGAAACATTTTATATAATTCATAAGAATTAGCACAAAATAAACCCATAATTAAAATTAGCGCTTTGAATCGTTTCTATACAATTTACGAACTATGTATCTCTCATCCTTAACTTGTTATCATATTACTTTTATATGTTTCATACGACTGACATTGATCACAGTGCCAGCTTTAATAAATGTAACAGCATCCGATCTTATCGGTCAAGATTATGTTTTATACCAATCCTCTCGCAAGTTCCCCTCTAATGCGGTCTGATATATTACTTTATTTGTCAAATATCAATAACAGGATACCACTTCGAAGGGATGAATTGGGACGCATGAAGTGAGTTTCACATTCACTGTTTATTTTGAGGATTGTTGTTGTCGCGTTTTAAGTTCAGAACTTATTAAAATTGGCGAAGAAATGAAAGTATGGATCACTTAACTTTCGAACATGTTCTTTCTTGTAGATCCAGTTATCTTTTGTTTAGACGTAGAGGGAAAGACGTTTAGTGGCTTTCCCTGAGATAGGGCCTAGTTAGATCTGGGGGGACCTGAAATCACATGGCTCTGGTTCTTTCCAGAGCAGGGCGTCTAAGACTGGCCGTTGGGGTGGTTTATTGTTAAAACACCACATACTCCTGGCTCCTGTATCCCCAAGGAGACTTAGATCCGAAAGGATTTTCCACCCCGTCAACAAAAGAACAAAAAAGAAAATGGTTGCAAACTACTGGAAAGAAATGTATTAATCTAGATTTTTTCTAGACATCAATAAATCTCATCAATTTTTTCGATAATCAGCTTACTAAAGTATGCAAAGGTTTGTTATGAATTTTACATTCGCTTAAGTTGTTGGAATCAAATGAAGGTTTTGCGAATAAAAATCAGTTGCTATGTCGTCACGACTGGTGTTATTCTTTTCCTTTATTTTTCCGCTCATCATTAAAAAGTTTAACTTTTGACAAAACATTCTTCAAATATATCCTTCATATATATTTATATACAGTATACAAATATAAATCGTAAAAAAAAAACGACTGTCCAAAAATATAAATATTGCAATGTGTGGACATATATAAGTGGACACCCTAGCGAGGTACTTAGGCCCCTATTCAGGCATGTTCGCTCTCGATTGACGGATTAGCAAGGTAATTGCGGCGTTGCGTGATGTTATCAATGTAATTGAATGTGGGACAGTCCCGGACCGCACTGTCGTTCTACAGTTGACACGTGACTAGCATTGTGCAAGTTAGATTAACTTTTTTAAAGATAAGGGTGGAATCACACTCTCAAAGAGGATATAAAAGTTATTCTAATCCGTACTTGCTTTTAGTATTTCACTGATTGTCGTTTTTCTGCAATACTTCACATTTCACATTTGTCGCATTCTCTGTCAAATTGAGTCCTTTGTAATTATCCAATGTGTACATCTATGTTCCTGAGTATCATAGAAGCATTTCACCATCTACGTAATAATAATAATAATAACTTCATACAACTCACACACGACAAATCTGATTCCAAACTAGGCAGAGCCTGTGCTATGTGTATCAAAAATATATTCGAAGTATATAATTGACTTCACAATGAAAGTACATACGTCAAATAATTTCGAAACAAGTAATTATTTTAGTGTTTAAGATCTTAGTTGAAATTTAAATTAAGATCATGATGTTATTTCAAGAGAAATTTAATTCTTCCTACATTCTATAACTTCCGATTCTTTTAATTGATACCACAGTTTCATTGCCAAAAAAAAGAAGTTTCAATTCTGATAATTCTACTCTTAGTACCTAATAATTTATAGATTTGTTCCTTCAAATACAAAACAAAATAATTGCATTAAGATTTGAATCAGCAAAATGAATAGATAACGTTAATATCCAAATTCCATTACGGTATGATTAATGAGCTTATATATAAGCGTAACCCTATACTAAAGGGTCCTTCTATGAATCCAACCCCCTAATTCCCGAGTTTATTTAGCTATTGATTCATTATGACGTTACATATGATGCGTTGAGTTGGTAATAGAATTGGGTTATTAATTGGTCGAATCAACCCTGTGGCGGCCAATCGGTTAGCATTGTATTTGTGTTAGATATGTAGATCATAATCTGATTGATGAATGATATTACATGTGTACAAAATTTATCTGCCAGTTAGGATCGTTTAATGTTAGTCAATTGATTTTTCAATGAGTCCAAATTGCCGGTAACAATATTTTACGTAGTTCCATCGCGCGACTGAAAATCAAGTTAATACTCTAGCCACTTTTTTATATTATACAGATCAAATATAAAAATTACATGATTTATTTGAAACATTCTAACAAAACTGTGTTTCATTAATAGCCTGTTCATGAAACCACATTTTGACATCAAAACTTTAGCCCTAACGAGCAGCTCTGTTTTTATTTTACATTTCTTTATTCATAATACACATAGAACATTTAGATTAATAGATTTCAACAAGACAAAATAGACTTGACATGACCGTGATGACCTAAGCGAAAGGTCATAAAAGTCACATGCACATATAAGTATTGTTGATGTACTTAAATAAACTTGATAGATTTATCATTTTAAGAAATCGGAAGACTTTAAAGTTAATAAAATGACATTACTTAGGCTTTACCTACAAAAGTATGTCTAGAAACTAAGAAAACAATTAAGTTTATATCATATTAAAATAATTTTAAGGCAAATGAGGATAACGATTTTAACAAGAGAGCTACTTGAAGAGCATAATAATATTGCATTTCATAGGTTGGAGACAGCAGTAACTCGAAGAGACCAAAGTTTTGCACCTGTATGCCTGCTTGCTGAACAGAGAGATTATTTCTTAGATAAAGATGACTAACTGCAAACATCCGTTAAGAAAACTGTATTAAATGTTTAAACAGATTCAGAGATGGAACACTAACAAAAGAGAGTGCCTTTTATTTAAGTATACACATAAAAAATGTACAGTTTTACATTATATTATGGAAATAAATTCTTACGGCTCTTTGATTTCAGCTATAACATTAATTGGATCAGACACAATACATAGAGTATTTTCAGTGCTGACGGCCGTCGGGCAAACGTTGCACAAATTTACATAATGACCAATGTAGCATTAATTTATCCAAACCCAATACAGTGTTGGCACCTGCGGCCCACAAAATGACATTACATACGAACATCTGTACAAAAGGATTTTTAAAATTGCTTTTAGTTTTGCTATGTTGGTTATTCAAATAAGATTGAAAAGAATTCTCACATGGTAAAGAAGACTGAACCCAGGTAGAAAACTCGAAAAATTGGAGACTTTCATAACCAAAATCTTCAGTACTCGCTATTTATATCGTTAGAATTTTATGTATATTTATCGAGTATAAATTTAAAGCTATCTGTTAACTAAAAGTTTCTGGTAAAATTAATAGTAAGGAAAACACTCTTTTATATTTTGTTCCATATTTTAACGAGATAAATTAAATTAATAAAGGAAGCTTGAATAGAACAATTATATTAAATTATTGTAATCAGTTCGCACATAGAATAAATATTGAGTTGAAAACCTCCTCTTTTTAGAATTGTTTTAAAAAAATGAATATACCAACATGGATATTTCCAACAATCCAAATATAAACTAACACTCGGTCTAATTATACATTTTTACGAGCAACTTGTAACTGCTACAGGAAGAAAAGAAAGTGGAGCATCCAACGATTGCAACTTGTAAAAATAATCCAATCTTCGACCGTGGTGTCATTCCAAACTAACAAACTAGAAATTTTCAAGTCGATATTTCCGACCTGATTCCCGACGCTGTGGGTAAAACGAGCAAAGGAAAATTTTCCGACTTGTTACTCTATCGCTCGTACTCTTATTGTAGAAACTTAGTAGACTCCGAACTGCAGACTGTCGACCCCAGCACTGCCGCCGCACTGACACTTAACACTTTTTTTACATTGACAACTTGGTAACTGCACTTGAGAATTTTAAGACGGCCTCGTTACAGTAATCGTGTAATCGGATTCAGTTGTGGCTATTTCCGACGATTATCGATAACGAAGTCAAGGGCCCGTCCTAATTCGAAAACACGGTTATTTGAATTTACCCTATTATTGAGAAATCAAAAGACAACATGGCTGCATTATTTGCAAAACGATGATAAAATATAACGATGTAACAATTTGTTAATCCATATAGGGACATCCTTTACTATTTGTTGAAAATAAATAAAATATTTACCCACTATGTACATACTCGTATCTGTACAAACTACTAAAGCTCTGTTAGTTATTTATTTCTCGCTATTTTTCGTCCATCATTTTTAGTCTTTAAAAGGAAACTTTAAAATTACTAAGTCTTTATGCAAAATATATCCTCCTAACCTCTAAAATTAAAATACTATACATAATATAAATACTAACCAGCTATTTAAATTTACAGAAATATATGTAAAGGAGATAGTTACAGAAAATATAAGTATATTCACGTAAATTACTGCATGTTAATATGGTGGTGTATATTGACAAATATTCTAGGAGTGTTCATCCCAAATATAAAAATGAGTATTCTGGTGGAAAATCTCTTCGTTATTACCATAAGAATTATGTGAAATAGTTAAATCGAATGTAACAAACAAATTACTATAGTTCTTAAGCGTCTCGATCGGTATATCTGTTCGCTCATTATTCAGCAAATCGTCTTATTATTTCTGTGAGCTTAATCTTTGGCTTACATTTCGCTTTTTAATTGTATCTCTACTGTCTGACCCTCATCGGGACTCGCTTGTTTTTCAGAATTTGCCGTCTCGTTAAACCTCGCCTTCGAGTTAGATCGATGTTGGTACAATATGTAAGAAATAGCGACAAGTAGAATGTTTATGATGACTTGGTAGGGGTTTGCCAACTCACTTCTATTGGTATTCCTATCTAAAATCATGTTATTAGGCGCATACGACCAAAAAAACGATAAGTAACCTCAGTCTGAATAAAATGTCTCTGTTAGGTTACATATAAAATGTGAATGCAATTTTGGAGAAATGGAGCGACTATTTCTGTGATAAATATTGTTTTGTATCCTGAATTTCAATTGAGTTTATCTAGTGTTGTGTTTATGAAATAAGTAAATACCTACTTCAAGCGCGTTTATTTGAACCTACGACGCGTTGAGTAGACCTGAGGAGGCATAGCAAAAATCGACCTTAAAGCTATAGCTACTAGTAACCGCATTCCATGTGCCAATTACATAAACTAGACTAACGGCGACCATCAACGCTTGACAATCAACATATTATGGCAATGGAATAATTGTTCCTAAAAATATGCAATTTTAAAATAGTTTTAAAATTTACACAAGTTTTATACACTACAGTCCCGGAGTTAGGGAATTTCACTTTCCTCCCCTAGCATAAGTTACCTAATAATTAGAATGAAAATTGTTTTTTTTTTCTTTGCTTTAACGTATTTACTATTCGTGATTCGTTCATGTGCAGTAGTAGCCCCTTTCCATCAGGTGACCTGTCTCCTCGATTGCTCCCATATCAAAAAATCATCATCATCATCAACAGCCTATACTAGTCCAATGCTGGACATAGGCCTCTCCTTAGAAAGGAGGTTTTGGCCAACTATACCACGCTGGCTACTTAACATTATTTACTTATTTTAAAGCTTAGTGTACCTTAAGCGCACGAGTAGTTATTACATTTATTATTCTAAACAAAGTCAAACATATGAAAGGCGAATATTTTATAACATACTAGCGATCGCTTCGCCGGGAGAGATCTAGACCTCTCCCGGTCCCGCTCCGCCATCTCCTTCGCAATCATAACTTACGCTCGCAGAAAGAGACGGCGGAGGCCCACCATGGCCGCAATCATGTTTCCGAGCGAGAGAACGCCCACCCTGATGGCCGCCACGAGGTCACGCCTCTGCTCCACCCACGCCGGGCATTCTGCCAGCGTGTGTGGTGCCGTGTCCACCGTCCGGCCTACGCAGCGGTGGCAACCAGGCGTTGGCTAGTTGCGGATCAGACACAGGTGATCCCCGAAGCATTTTCCACTGATCACCTGCGTCCCACCAGAGGGTCCCGTGATGCCTCTCGAGCCAATCCGCCATAACGGGTCTTACCGCTGCGATAAGGGCGTGCCCAGTGCTAGGTTGCCCAAGTCATTCCTTCTACTCCTCTACGAGGACCCGGTGGAGTTGGGATTTCTGATCCTCGATTTCTCTAGTCACAGGACTCCGACCCAACCCCCGCGCCTCCTTGCGCCACTGGTACAGAGCCGCAAGGGCTCTCGCCTTCAGGTCCCACAGTGGAGTTCCAGCCAGGAGACTCACCGCCTCAAAGGAAATCGTGCGGTACCCGCTCATGATCCTGATGGCCAGCACTCGCTGCGGTCTTGGCAGTAGTGCGACGTTGCTGGCCTTCAGGGCCCCACGGCCGTTGCCACCCGGGACGGACGTACAAATCGACGGTCGTTGGGCTCCCGGGTTTTTAAACCTCTAATATCTTCTAAAATATTCATATTAATGGTATGCTGTAAAGTGCAATTTTAATTTATATTAAAAGGACAACGTATCTAGCTTATGAAATGGGATAAGGAATAATAATGTATAGTTTGAAATAGCAATAACCCATTATTTTTTTGTAAATTTTAAAAAATAAAAATATAGTTTGCCTTTTGCAGATTTTTTGTATTTTTTTATAATTCCGCAGTACATTATTTTGGTCTATCTCGTATATATATCTGGTTTAGCAAGCGTTTACAATGTAACCGCACAAAACATGTTTTTTACGACAAACCTTTAAAATTCTAGCATTTTCTCTACTGTTATACGCATGTATTATACATGTAAACCTTCCTCTTGAATCACTCTCTATATTGGTAAAAACTTCATTAAAACCGGTCGCTTAGTTTTAAAGATCTAAGCGTACAACACAAAAAAGTGACTTTTTTTATACTATGTAAAGATGTAACGAATTCTAAGTAAAATAATACGAAACACAATCAATCATTTATTTACTTTCCAAAATTCACTGAGTAGTGCAAATCCATGCGAGGTCGAGGGACTAAGGACTCTTTCAATTTGCACCATCATCTCCATCTGTTATCACGATCGCGCATCCATGACCCCGACCCTTTCGCTCCATAATTTTGTGATTAATTAAATCCAACGATCGCGTACATCGCTAAGATGGACACTGTAATTTGCTACACGGCTTTTACCGTAACTTTTCATAAAAGAACATTAGCATAACTTTAAACTAAAAAGGCTTCTCTATCTACGTAAAAAGCTTCGAAGAAATTAAACGGGCTGTTTTAAACGAGAGACGTCGATAGTTATAATTTGATTGTTAAAGTAGTAGTTAGTTAGAAGATAACTTTGGAAGACAAATAACAAGAAGACAAAAGCGTCGTCATTCCGATTGTTAACATTGCCTTGTTCAAACTAATAAAAAACTTGTACCGAAAAAGATGTAGATTTTGAAAATCTGAATAAAGTTTTTATAAATAATCCTAAAAAGTTTACAAAGGAAAACAATACACTTTGATCTAGTTAGAAATCTGGGAGAAGTTAGGAAAAGTGTTTATTAGTTGGGAAAAGAAGGTAACCTTCTCCCCTGGTCGCCTGGATGAACGGACAAATTGTCAACTCTTTGTTAACTGTACAAACAAGCAAACCTTTCGTGCGAGTGCCTTCTTCTGTATTTATATTTCTATTACTACATATGTTTCTACCAGCAACTTCAACTAAAACAGCAACTCGCAATGCTGCGCTATTATCGTATCCATCCAACCAGTCTTCAATATTTTAGCGATATTATGTTTTCCTTTTAATCTACAAGTATTTGTGTCATATTAAAACACTCATGCCATACAAGGCTCATACCCAAGGACGTGAGATACATCGTCTAATCCACATGCCGGTCAGAGCGTACCGATATGACAGGCTGTAAGCCCATGTTCAATGCTATGATGAGGATAACCCCAACAATATAACACGTAATATATTGCTACATTTACATATTGTTATTTAGAAGTCGTAGCGAAGTTGAATGATCGTTTACGCCTACATCTGAAACACAATTCATATTAGATATCACGAACATATTTATCTAAATATTACGGTACGGTAACATTAAATGTATACAGCAACATTTGCACAGAGGATACTTTCCTTATAGATACGTTGCATCATTCACCTCAGTCGATTCAGTGATCGAATCGATTCTATAACCAAACAACGCCACTAACTTCCTGATCAGTAAGTCTTAAGATTTTTTTATTACTCGTAAATTCCATATTAAATTCAAGAGTTGTGACAACTATAGGATTGTGATGCTTCTGGCTTTATCAATCAACTCAAAAAAAGATAAGAAGAAAGATAAAAAAGATAAAAAATTATACTACTAGTGGGTTAAGTGGCAGATGTATTTCAAACATAAAACTATAAAAATCAGATCGGGTACAGTTTAAATAAACAAAGTAGGTAATTTCAAAATAATATGTAAGTTTTTAGACGAACAACTATTCCTAGAATCTTGATCTTCAAAACATTACATTAAAATATAGTAAAAAGGAGCTATACCAGGAGCGAGTCTCGAGAGTTTCACAATAAAAGAAATTTTTGTATTAACTTAGGACAGCAAACAGAAACATGTAACCTTGTAAGATCATACGGGCTACTAAAACATTCTTATCAAAAAAAACCTTATACGTTTGAAGTTCGCCATATTCGAAGAAAAATGTGACCTAAACTATCTACCTACCTATAATTTTGTTTCAATACTTTATTTAACCATTTTACCTGCGTGTCGGTGTGTAGTATGTATTTATTTCTATGTGGTTTCCTGTCGTCATCTTAAGTCATTGATAAAAAACATCAGAACAACTACTTAAATACTTGCCATTGTTCATCATAAAATGTACTAACCTTCCTTGTACTCGAAAACATTAACAATATTACCATTATAAAGTCCCGATTTTTTCATCTAATATGTAATCATTCACGTTAAAATACAATTACATATAATACAACAATTAACTTGATATGACAGAATAGCATTAATACATAGGGCATACTGAAAGTTTCTAAATTCTAATAAATAAGACTAGATATAAGACTAACGACTGCACGGATGGCGTAGTTGTTAAAGTGGTCGCCACTCCGCTTCCTATTACGCCGAGTGTTGTGGCTTCAAACCCCACATAGGACGACACTTTGTGTGATCTACAAATTGTTGTTCCGAGTCTGGGAGTTCTTTGTGTCCGTTTCATGTATGTTTGTAAAGTCCACGCCGACACAGGAATATATATTCCTAAACCCGCATTACGCGTTGTCCTTTTAAAAATAATAAATATATTGTTTCCAAAGTATATTACATCGCAATTAATGCATTTTTGCATTCCCTGAAACCACTGTACACAGCAGTTGGACCAGTCTTAAATTATTGTAAAAGTTAACCCATGCACATGTAAAATGTTTTGCACTTGCAACAAAGCACGAATTTGCTGGCAAGTAATTTTTTTCTCAGTTGCAATAAGTTGTCATACGGTGTCAATGTTAGAGTCTGGAACCGCAGTCGCTGGCCGACCTTCACATGGTCATGGAGATGATCACGTCCATGTCTAAATTCTCCAAACCTCGAATACACAGAGTTGCGAGATGGTGCTTCATCACCAAATGCCAACTGAAGTCTCTGGAAACTCTCTTGTTGACTTAAGCCACAATGAAAATCACAAAAAAATCATTGAACGAAAATGTTTACGAGTTAAATTCATTTTGATAGCGACACACAATTTTTGAAAGGACATGGCAAAATTAAAAATAACATGTTCCCAAATAGCTCCATTTTCAAATTCGATAATTGTTTTTTCATTCTTTTATTGTAAGTAGCCAGATCCAGAGACTTTCAGTATGCCCCACGTATATAGCCGTAGTCCATACATCAACAGCCTTTAATAGTCCACTGCTAGACATAGGCCTCTCCTTAGAAAGAAGGATTTGGCCTACTATACCACGCTGGCCAGACGGGTTAGTATAGGGTTTGTGTCAAGTTTTCCGTCTTTTTGCGGTTCTTACGACACCCACGGGATGAATTGGGGTAGTGACATTCCGTATTCTTAATCCGTCACTACGTAGTCCAAAAATAAATGTCTTTCTATCTTAAAACCTTGAAAATCCTTTACGTGGCAGTCATTTCACGAATAGACTAAAAAACTGAGCAATTCGAACGTCAAACTAGTCAATCAAGTGGGAGTCAGCTCATTTATGCTCTCTCATATTTGTATGTCAAACTAAGTATGTTGAAATTAGCTTCAGAGTTGAATTTCATTTCTAGCTCTGTGTCAGCCACCAGGAAACCAATTTTGAATTTCAGGATAAATCTCTACGTTTTAGAATTAGAATGATTCATCATTTACTTTGCACAAACGAAAATAAGTAAAACGCTAGGCTATTTAAAATTAGCAATTCAACTGAAAGTGCCCATTAAATATGGTAATATTTACATGTCCGCTTTTTACAAAGAAATGTTTTTTTTTCTTAGATGATAAAAAGTAACTTTAAGTTAAACCACTTGAAATTGTGGCCAATACGTAAAACGAAAAATAATATAACAATACCACAAAACACGTAACTAAATCAATATTCCGAACGGACCAAAGGTTTGCAAATGTTATTTGAACTCACTTACCCAACATTTTGCGTAAAGTAATAAGAACACAGAAATCAAAGTTTCCAAAGCTAATATATATTGAATCGTAGTTCGATGGGCCGCGATGCAGTACGCGTACGGCCCCGAGTGGCAAAGTTTCCCGAATGTATTACTTTGTGACGCTTTCCCGGTTCCTAGTTGCCAACAAATGCTGCTTACGGCGCGGCGTGTGAATTGGATATTGCGCCCGTTTGATCAAACTTCATTCGGCAACTGTATAATAATAGCCTTTGTTGATCTGTACTGCATTTGACATCTCCATTGTATACGAAGGTGGGAAAAAACATCTGAAATATAAAAGACAAATTTTGATACAATGCATTGTTACGAGTATCAAAGATAATTTTTCTTTAGGAAAATATCAAAAGATTTAGGTTATCAATCTTACCTTAAAATATTATTAACACCTTTATACATACAGACAAGATAACTGCTACTATATTTCAACCAATTGCACAATTCGAGCACAAACAGCGAATACAAGCTTAGTTTCAAAGGCTCATAGCTTTATAGGCAATATCTATATACAGGATCAGAACAATCCATTGAACAAAGCCGCCTTATAATTCAAATTATCTTTAGCTTGATCTATATGTATCGGCGTTTTCAGTACAAAGGGAAGCAGGTGCGAGATGAAGCGGGAGGTAAAGAGGATCATCTTACAGTAGCTAATGTAGCTATCCGCTATCGTTCGAGCTTCTGAACGCCGTTTGAGATAACCTAACAATGCAGACGTTCACTTCAGAAGCATTTATTTTACAGTGTTACCTCTATACCAAGGTTCTAGGTTTACACGTGCGACGCGTAATTGTAACATAATGTGGCCTGAAAATGTATAACAAACTTATTGTTTATGCTTGGTGTTCTATATGCTTGAGGCCACAAAATTAATACTCCCATTACTATATTATAATTAATATTTTAAACGTGAAAGTGAGTTTGTTTGTTTGCTTATTTATTTGTTTGTTTGTTACACTAAACCACAAAACCGATTTCAAAAATTATTTCATTAATAGAAAGCTATATTATCAGCGAGTATCATAGGGTAATTTTTCCGCAAGAACCGACATGCACTCGGACGAAAATATGTAAAAAACCAGTTAAAAATTTGTGTAATAAATAATATTAAGGGCTGTATAAGTAGTAAAATGTTTACCTCAACATCTACGTTATTACAATATAAATTTACCTATAGGTTGCATACACTGTTTGCAAAAACTATGTACCAGATACCGCAATTCACAACTATTAAAATTGTAAGACAGACAAGGCTTTACAATCAATCAAGATCAGAGGCAGATCAAAAAAGACTGTAATAATAGTGTTCTAACTACGTGATCCTCGTTTAGCTTTTCTAGCAGAAATATTGCAAAATTAAGCTCAAATTTTGGCTTGAGAAAATAAATATTTTTTCTTACTACTATTATTTACCAAATTTCAATTTATGTAGTTAATCTGTCTTACACACAATAAAGACCGGGCCGGTCCGGTCAATCATGATCATGGCTAAATTGTTTATGGTGATCAAAAACAGAAAGTTGCTAGAATGACAATCGGTGCCGATCCAGTATCACATATCGAAACAATGTTGTGGTATATTTAATGATGTACATCAAAACAATGTTGTGGTGTATTTAATGATCTCATTGTATCAATCTGTTAATTCAAACAGAGTGGTCGTGAGTTTGTTCGTCCTTTCTTCTCATAAGGCTTACCCCTTGAAAACGGGAGGTTGTAGATCGGCACAGGCATATAATAGTTTTTTTTTTGCTAAATATTAGATATATATAGAAAACAGATATTGTTGCTATTGTGTGTGTTTACCTATGACTTTAGAGTCTACATAAGAGACGATATCAAACAAATAAAAAAATATTGAAATAAATATATTTTGAGTTTGAGTAGCCATAATGTTATGCTTAAAGTAACGAACATGAGATCGTCTTGAGACGGTTTTAATATAAATCATGGCTACATACAATTTAAAAGTAATAGTGACTCTATTTCATAATTAATTTAAGTCTCATAAATTATTCATTATGGGTATTTTGTTCTGTTAAATAACAAAATTGGTAATAAATAAATTGATTATATTCGTTACAGCTACATTCTCAGCATATTTAAAATGATTTATATCGATACGTTTTAATCAATAAAAAGCCTTAATTTTACGGGCTATATATTCAGCCCCTGATTTACATTAATGTAATCAGTTTTAATGAGACACAATAGCTTTCTCATCATTAATCATGATATTCTCATTGGATATTAACAGCCCATTAATTAGACACTAGCCGTAACTAATGTCATACGTAATATAGTTTCAATTAAGTATGTTCTCCTCTTATTGGTTTCAAGAAACAAAACACCATTAACTTTTAGTTAAGGCAAGTTCCTTTTAGAACAGTAAGACAGTCACAAGTGCATGCCCTGGAATCAGAATAGAGGTGAGATGGGCCTACAGTGGGCCAAATGCGAGTTTATTTCACTTACTCGACTTGCACTTGGTCCTCTGAATCCGAAATTGACTCACTCAGTAAAGTGTAATGAATTAATTGCTTAACTTTCCCGAAGGCTGTGGTATCACTCCCGACTAGCTGGAATGAGATATACCACTTCAATCAGTCGGGTACGCGGTCGGATCAACTAGTCTAACAGATTTTTAAACAATTTTGTTACGTGTCGGCCATTTTGCAACGTAGCCATTGCCGCGCGACGTTGGCTCGTTTGAATTCGGAATGAGCGCGCGGGCGCGGGGCCCATCAATCACCGGGCCGCACTAGCCTACGCTTGACGGCTCACAAATTATGATTGAGATTTATGCCTCTCTACGAATAGAACGTAATGGCAATTATTTATTCCAGCAACTATGTATAAATACGTTATTTATGTTTAAATTTATCATACTGTATTTTATTAATTATTTTACACTTATCTATCTAACTTTATTATTCTCACATTGCAATATAAGAACGCTGAACAAAAAAGCTGCCAACAGGAGAGTTGTATTACAGCAGGTGTATTTAACAAGATTGGTGAAGCACAAAGAAGGACTGTTGCATGAGCCATTAAAAACTATACATTTATCATTGAGTATGTAAAACCGTAGCGTTCTCTGTAAATATGAAATTATATTAGATTTCGCAGGAGTTATAAAAAACTTTATTAAAACATTCACGACCGCCTACTATTTTATAATAAGTTAAGGCGCCATTTGCTTAAGAAAACTCCATAATATATTAACGGGCTCTCCCCTACAAATAGTTTAGCTTTATAATATTTGAGGCACGTTCGGCCGATCCCAAAGGTGAAACCCTAATTTATTAATAGATTGTTTATAGCCTTCGCACAGGGTTCTGCCTAATAAATAGATCGGTCTTAAAATAATAATGCTCTTCATTGAACAGCCTGTAGTTCCGTACAGAGACATAAATTTTAAGGGATTAAAAGGGGGATATGGCGGTGACGGGTTCGTACATGAATTGTAAGCTGTTTTTATATGGGTACTTTCATTTATTGGTTTGAATTTTGTAAAGGATTACAATTTCATTAAGGGTCATTTGAAATATAAGTAAACAAATGAAAAATATTGTGAAGTTCAATGTCAACATCAAGATGGGCTTAATATATCAAACTACAAATCCATAAGATACTATATTATATTTAAATTTAATTCGTCCGTTGGGTAGCAGCCCACCTAGCATGAGTGGGATAGCGGAACAATCCACTGAGTGGGACAGCAAGTCTCAGTCCTTTAAATCTATTTATCACAAATCAAGAATACGAGATTTACTATATTTTCAGTATAATACCTACTTGTTAAAAAAGGTACTAGAATTTGTAAGTTACAAAGGTGACGAAACGTGTCAAGTAGACTTGCTAGTATATTCGGCAGTATACCGAATACCGAATATTCGGCGAGGCCCCTGACCGAATAGCCGAATATTAGGCAAAAGTATTCGGCTGGATTTTAGCGCCAAAAACTTGTACAGACGTAAATTAAATTATGTACCTGTTTTATGTACCAATGACTACTTAATAAATGATTATAAAAGAAATGGGAACCTTACCCTTCTAAATTTTGATTACAACAATAATTCAAATACATAGAATCCTCCATTTTTCCAATTCAGAAGATGATTATGTACCTGTGTTATGCACCAATGACTACTTAAATGATTATAACAGAAATGAAAATATGAATATATACGTAATCAATCGATTTTAATTTTTCATTTTACCAATTATTTCTCAATGACAAAATATATTATTTAAGTATTCGGTATTCGGCCGAATAATATGTAGATATTCGGTATTCGGCCGAATATAATAAAAGCAGCCGAATAGGCCGAATACCGAATAGTAACCGAATATTCGTTGCAAGTCTAGTGTCAAGATATTTCCAATTGAATTCCTCGTTTCATATACTTTTATAATGCCGAAACGTGTCATACATAGTGAGTTTTAACCTAAGAACACCCAAAGAAAATGAACCATTGCATTTACTAGGCACTATCCCAATTCTTCGTGTTGCTACTAAAATTTTCTGTAAAACTCCAAAATCAATTTGCCTGAATCGATCCTGTGACCTATCAAAGTCACAATCCCAGAAAAATTTACACAAAATTTTACTTGGAATCAACCATCTACTTTACTACTACCCCTTTCATACATACTCGAGTTTATAATAAAAATAATAAATAAAACATTTAAAGATACTTTTGGGTGTACTTACGAAACAACAACTAGGCAAAATAATACAACTAAATTCAAATCAACAACACACAAACAAACAGATCTACATTGTAATCATGCTCAAAGTTAACACTATTTAATTCTAAGATATGAACACGTTACTAAATGAGTGAACACCAGCGTACATGAACACAGCCAGATAAAGGGTTTACATGATAGAACAGATAAATATATGAAGCTGTTCGCTGTTTTAACTTATAAACAAGGATACCTTAACTGAGCAGCGCCTGTTTGAGCACAATCCAATAATTCACACGTCTGTATATTTACAACAATGTCTACAGAGACTACGGCTAACCATCTTATGTATTCATGAGAAACGAACATTATATATGCTCTAAAAAGTTACTTCCAATGTGAATCTGACACAATGAAAAACAGAGCTAATATTTTTGGAAAGCTTAAATAAACCTTATACAAATCCGTCTGGTCAGCGTGGTGTAGCAGGCCAAAACCTCCTTTCTAAGGAGACTACAAAAGACTGTGGTGACTACAAAAGACTGTTGACGATGATGATGAATATTTTTGGCGAGTTCAAAAGAATAAAAGTTTAAGTTTTATAAAAAAAGTATACAAAACAAAATATATCACGTGTAACAGAATATGTAGGAAGGAATCTGAATAAATATGCATCACAAGGGTATTATTTGTTTTAATAATATGTAAACATAATATTAAAGTTATTACAGTATATTTTTTATGTTAACATGAACAGTATAGACACAGAAATATGAAAGACCGCAATAGTTGAATATTTGTCTAAAATAGTTTTTCGTGAGAATGAACAAGTACTAGTACTCGATTCACATTCGTATTTTTTATGATTTATACATTAAAACGCGTTAGAGGTGTTATATATCGAATTACATGACGTGACAAACGGTCAAAGATATCTACTACAGTAAATGTTGTGTATACTTGTAATGGGCATGAACACCAGATATTACCTGTTATTTGCAACCATTATAAGAATGTAGTGTATGTTTGCTCCTTGGTATACCAACCAAATAAATAAATTAAAAAACATATCCACTAAAAATTATGGTTGATGGGAAAGTTTGAAAGTCAAAAGTATACCAGTTTAATTTGCTTCTAGTTTTTCGGCGTGTGTTGGTTGTCGCGGTAAAAAATAGCATATTTTACTCGCTGAAAATGAAGCTTTCCATTGGTGAAAGAATTTTTAAAATTAGTTTAAAGGTTTCGGTGTAAAAGCATAACAAACAAACAAACTCATTTTCATATTTATAATATAAGTATGGAAGTATGGATAAGCTGACCGCTTATTGGTAGCTATATATAGCTGTCAACTTCTTAACTATAAATTAGAATGGCACAGTCATTACTAGGGCTCGGATTAATATGTAAATACAATATTTTCAATTTATATATGACGGAAAAAGAGTTACTTCATAAAAATAGGTATAATATGTAGTGCGTTCTCGCCACTGAACTGCTGAAGTGGCAAAACAAAAACTAAAGTATGTTTTGGAAAAAAAAATAAAGGGTTTGATACACAAAACAAAATTAATAAAATGTTGTGCGGTAATTTTGAGGGCACTGTAGACGTAGCTTACACCCTTCTAGAATTATGCATGTTTAAGTATGCTCCAGTCACATCATGTGAAGTGGAGAGATCATTCAGCCAATTTAAGGCTATTTAGACCGAACAGAATTTTAATTTTGAAGATTAAAGAAACATGTTATTTTGCACTGCAACCAATATAAAAAAGTAATGTAATGGACGTTGAATAAAACTATTCATTTTTGTTGAATTACATATTTTTTTAAGCTTTTTAATATAACTGTTACCATAGTTTACTAAGATATGACTGCATCGATGGCGTAGTGGTATAAGTGGTCACCACCACTTCCTACTGCGCTAAGTGTTGTGGGTTCTACCTCCACATGGCACATCACTTTGTGTGATCCACAAATTGTTGCTTCTGTGCTGTGCTTGTCTGCTTGTTTATTGTGTCAGTTTCATGTACGTTTGTAAAGTCCCCGCGATACATTATAAACAGTGGAGTTGTCTTTAAAAAAGAAATGTAAATGATTATTCACAATAAACAAAATTTAGAATGAAATGCACTGTTATTTTATACTCCATATTTTTAATTTTTTGGGCCACATTATATGTACATATTTTGTATTTTTTAATACATATTTATCAGTGCCCTATTCGTTACATAGTTTTTGAAACGTAATATAAAGCCATATTCGGACAAGTATACTTTAAAACTTCAAATAAGGGGGAGGATAAAACTAAATTTCATTTGAGTAATAACACTTCTATGTATCACAGTAAATTACATCAGATTGTCATGAATATCGCACAATGACTTTATTACATTAATTAAGAGAACCCGGTTTAAACTTACACATAATGACATTTGCGAAGCCTATATTACCATACTACATATTCCTTAATATTGTAATACATATGCAAATAGGCTTGACTATAGATATGAAACATATTCGTGATAAGGTCTCGAACACACTAGATCGTCACGGAGAAGATTGTCGACATATCTAAAATTTATCATGTGATTAAACTAGATTTTTTCACCCATGAACTTCTGAGTTAAATTGTTAGGCACACCGCGTTTAAATGAAATACCGCAGTTATTCTTAAAACGCCAGAGACATTAGGCTTTTTATAAGATTTTACAAGATAAGCTATTCTTTATTTTTTAAATCAATATCGTAAAAGAAAAGAAACTTTCCATTATTAATTATACTAGTGAATAGAATTGCAATAGCTTTATTGGAGACAAGGTTAGCGTGACTGTGACAAATGTTCACAGTCATATCATAACAATAAATCTTGCATTCTTCAATATATTAAATAAAGGCAATTATGACACAATTAATGGAATGGTTTATAAAGGGTCAGAGCTTTTTTGGCATTACTATCGTTCATAGGCTATGTTAGTCTCGATTTACACGGGTCCGGATGTTTTAATAACAGCAGTGCCCGGATCACTCCTATAACAGGCGCAGAGGCGCACACAGCGTGTGGTTTTATTCTGTCCGATTCCGACCACCACCCGCCGTATACCCCGGTGGGGTGACGGCCCGAGAGGGATTCCGCCCATAAAAAAATAATAATAATATTATTTTACTAATACTTTGTCAACTTTAAAGTTCTTAATCATACTTGTATCAATAAAAATAGAATATTTCAAGAAAAAGAAAAGGCAGTGTATCAAGAAGAAAAAATACTGACATAATTTTACAGTGATGTGTGAGACCTATAAAATATTTATTTAAAATTAAAACTTCTATATAAAATGTACCTATCCTTTTCAAAATTTCTTTTGCAAACGTAACTCTTTACATGCCCGTATTTATTTTATTTCATCAGGGGGTCAATAAAAAGCATAAAAATAGGTGGGCTGGTAGAGAATGCCCTGGGCATTAAGTCCGCCGATGTACACAAGTGCACAAAGTTGTAAATGAAATAAAAATAAAATAAAATAAACATAGTTAACTCGAATAGTTTCCCCTAGACGTCTCGATAACAAAGGGTACTAAAACTAAATAACTAATACAAATTGCAAGATAAATCCCACATTGATTTAATATTTCGCCTACGGTACAGAAGCCATTGTCCCACCATTACCGACCCGAGGCGCCAGACGTTGGAATACATATTCATGAGTATACCTAATTCGACAGATTCCCTTAACAATGACACGTCAAAAAGCGAGCGAAGCCGCGCGACGAAACTGCAAACATATTGGATTATGTATTGGAAGTATTTTTGTTCGATTTTACATTCGAAAAAATTTGGATGCGTTAAAAAATATGAAACGCTGCAATTTTTTTTTATAGCTGCAATACTTTAAAGGCTTGTAGCTAAAGCTTGTTACACAAGTTAAGTAATCCCAGCGAGGTCGGTCTATGGATGGGTGACCATTTTTAACACATTGGAGAGTACGTTATACCGTGAGTCACGGTTGCTATAACGACATCTGTGGAATCCAACCTAGTTTGGCAATAGGCTCAGATAATGCTGAGCTGCAATACTTTAAAATTAGAACATCCCTCTTCAAGCTTGTTTACTGATACTATTTTTCAAAAAATGTGTTATTATGTTTTAAGAAGGGTTAAAAAGGCAGTGTCAACGTTTCACTCTGCCAAGATATTAGTCACCGCACCCACAGTTATTGCGACTTTCGTGTAAATAAAACGTCTCGAAAACGCAACGCATTACGTATATAGCTCTTTTGACGTATGAAGGAAAAAAGGGAAACCGCTGATTGCCCTCGTGAAAAATTACACATCATCGTATGCGTCTAAAAGCTCCCACATATGCATAATGTAATGTGCCATATTAGGCTTCTGTTCTTATAAAACAAATTGCGACTGTGCAAATATACTCGTACTTCTAGCTTTGTTTTGTTTTTTTTTCCTAACATGGAATGAACAGTATTGTTGAGCCTAGTAATCTTTGTTCTTTTCTGTATATCTAAGTATAATTTAATGAATATCTCTCAATAGTGACTATAATAATAAAAACCAGTACATAGATATATTCATTCATACAAATATTTCCATTCTGCGGGTATTCAACTCACTACAATATAACTTGCCGCCTTTGTTTATTTGTAGAGCTAAAATTTAGAAACTAATATAATTATTTCTATAAGTAGGAAATAATAAAAGTGCAAAATAAGGCACACTGACTGCTTTTTATTGCCAATGTTGTGTTTTTTAAAGCTATTAGCTTTTAGTCTTTTAGTCGTTTAGATAGTAAAACTGCTCAGTACGAGAGGAACCGCGGTTTCGGACATTTGGTTCATGCACTCGGCCGAGCGGCCGGTGGTGCGAAGCTACCATCCGCGGGATTATGCCTGAACGCCTCTAAGGCCAAAGCCAGCCTAGCCGAATCCGGAAAGGATATGCTCACTGTGGAGCCCCGAGAGTCGGGAGGCTCTAAACAATGTGACTTTACTAGTCGCGCTTCACCATGTGAGGTGCGACGTCTAAGCCCATTTGGATCGCGGAGATCGATGCTGTCCGTTTAACGCGTCCATCACGACTCCGAAGGTCGAAATCTACCTCAGTTCGATGTCAGGGCTCGAAATAGTAAGCCAAGCTTAATAATATATAAATTTTTATACTTCATTATAAATCATTTGCTTACTATTGTCAGTATTAAAATTTTAAAATCTTATGTCAACAAGTTTTACAAGTACCCTCGTGAGAAAAATATTTACTGTAACAATTAAAACGATTTTATTTAAAAGACTGCTGTAGTAGTAGTAATCTAACACTACATTACCTATGTATAATACTTTATACAAACACATTGAATAAAAATGTAAGTAAATAAATAAATGCTTTCGATAAAAAAACTTCGCAATTAGTCGAACTTGTTCAACCAAAACATGGGCCTGCGCAAAAATAACAAACTCACAAAATAAATCAAATGAATAACTATTTTGGCAGAAAACAAACTGAAAAGCTACGATATAATACATAGAGGATATAGTTGATACGGAGGCAGTAAATGGGGCATAACTAGACATTAGACAAATTGGCCCGCCGCCAGGCCCCATGGCGCGGCCACGTATAACCATAGCCTGGCAACACAATATGTTGGAAGCTTTATTTGTTACATTTATGTTTTCAGATTACCTAACATTTGTGGAGTTTGGCAACTGCCTTATAAAAATTATACCTCAGAATAAAGATCACTCTACTCTAAAAATTATCCGTTAAATGTTAAAGGAACTAAGTGAAAAATAAGGAATGATTTAATTTCTTTGCCAAGAAATTGCTGCTACAAGATATTGTTTTTCTGGTGATGACAAGAAACACATTGCTTTATCGGTAGACGATATGTTTCTGTATACGGTACAGATTAGATTAATAAATGGCGAAAAGTTAAATTGTTTCCCTTTCATTATAAAACAATATTTTTACAAGGAAATAATACCATTCAGTAGGTACATGGGGAGTCAATACATTAATTTATAATGACTTTGCTTTGTAACAGATTAATAAACCGTTGGGTGATTTAATCAAAATTTAAAAAATAATTACACAATGGCATCGAAACGGGTCATTAAACTGCATTAAATAACTGGTTACGGTAACTAGGTCACACTAATAAAGTTAACATAAAGCCGTAAACGTTTAAGGTACTATGAACAGTATTTACTCTGCTGAACGGGTTACAATCGCTTGAAATATTTTGACAAAGGCTTTGTACTGGCGCGCTGCAATGTGCAGTAAGGTTCGGTCCCACTACAGGTTTTAGTCGTTCATCTTAATGCAAATTCGTGCCGAGCATCCCTAATGCCACCCGTATTTACTATTTACGTGTCTCATTCTTTCGCGTTCACTACTCTTTTCGTAGGGGGCTTAGCCCAAATCTTGGTCATATATTCTAAAGCTTAAAGTTTTGCTACATATCAGGAATACATTTTTAACATAGATAAATCAAGGGAGTCTTTACAAACCCAAAGTCTTCCTTTAGACCCAAGATAGTGTTTATGGATCGGTACAATGAATTCATACATTTATAGTGTAAAGTGTAAACTATTAGCTAGAATGAATAGGTTTACATGCTAATACATGTAATTTATTTTTGTTTTGACATGTAAAATTTATGTACAATCTTTGATTCCCTTCGTCTCCAAGGAAAACAGCCATGACAAGTAAATAATTTTATTTAAATGGAAAATAAAAATCATTCTGAATACATAAAAAAAAATCAAGACATAATTTTCATGTGCAATGTGGTTTATCTAGATTCTAGATATTTTAGCATAAAGAAGAAGAAAAAGAAATGTAAGACATTAAATATTCTGCTCAAGTAACTTTTGTTCTAAGTTTCAAGATATTCTACATTGATCTACACAAATTATCGTCTTAAGTCAATTTCATTATTCACATTCAGCAGTATTTTAAAATAAATGTAAATGTTGTTTCAATGAAATATGCCTAAATCTGTGGTTCACGTCGCAACGGGGTTGCTAGTGAATATTTCTGCAAGAGAAGGACCCAAGTAATAATATTTCTTTCACATTTAAATGTAACGTGTGTTTGCACAAGCAGTAGGCATTGTGCCAAGTTCACTTAACGACTCTAATATAACAATATTATCGTATTATTTCAAGCATATCTATAGTCCGATGGCGGATAATGGCGTCAGTTCCTTTATGTTATACATAGGACTGATTTATATGATTATTATTAACGCATTAAACTGAATTTATTAGTTAAAATAAGGTTAGTACTAGTAATTTACCCACTTACGGGTACTCACAGAAGAGTCTTGCTTTGTGTGAAAGCATTGGAAATTTCTAGCACATTGTAACTTTCTGAAAATATAGTTATTTTTTTAAACTGTTGTTCAAATAACGTCGTCGTTGTATTCTGTTAATTTTTCGAAGTACGAACGTACATAACTAGCTAAATTAATCCACACTATACCGTATATAATCTCTGAGAAAAACTGCTATTAGATGAAGGCGGAGAAAACAGAAGTTTATTGAGATTTCCTACACCAAGGTCAACCACCTACATTTTAATTATACGACAAATAAAACTAAATTCACTCATATTTTAAAACTATAATAAAAAGTTTAATAGTTTCAACATTGGAAAGTAGTAATGTAACATGTAGAATTTTTCTTGTTCTTTACTTTCAGTTAGTTTCTTTTTAATTTCCTTCAATCTTAAAGTTTAAAATTAATCAGAGATCCATCATCATTATCATCAATCATTTTCATCAACAGCTTTCATCTTAATCAACAGAGATCCCTGTGGAATCTAAACTATATGAAATATTTATTAACTTTCTAACGATCCCGAACGAACGACACTAACATGCATACGTACATTAACCAATATAGATATCAATAAATTTTACTAATATCTTTATTGATCGTTGTTGAATAACCAGTTTTAATCAATAAAAAATATGTGTAGAAATACACGTTTTACAGTTACCGTCGATGAAGTATACAAAGAGAAACCTTAAGCATTTTAATACGCTGCTGCTTCAGTCAGATTAATAAAAGAAACAAAATCATCGCGTTCTCATTATAAAAGTATCATATCTGCATCGCATTTAAATACAAAAATGTCACGACCCTATTCTGACATGAGTCGACGTGACGCAGCATTAACGCCGTGACGACCCTCTTTTTCTAAAACAAAGAACACCGAGCGCATCCCATCTCCTAATTACAATACAAAGACTCAAAAAAGCTTCACGCGTTTTCACGTCGTTCAAAAACGAAACGAAAAGCGTGACGCATTTAGACACTAGTGAAAAAATGTGATAATTAATATTATATAACGGGAATTAACGCGATCTCTTATTTAGGGTATTACATACCTCTGGTTTGCCTGACGTTTCGACCAGGTTGCACCGGCCGTGGTCACAGGCTGACTGGCTCATCGGCGCACGCCCTCCGTCGTCGAATCCGTGAAGTAGAAGGCTCTTCATCTACCCGCACATTTTCGATATTGTTTTTGTGTCGCCATGTACCGTCACATACCACACTAACAGTGTCCCTATTCTGTAAGCAAACCGATGAGTCCCTATTCTGGTGTTTAACCGATTGCGCAGAAAAGCGAGGTGGTATGTTTTTTAACACTGGATTCCACGCTGTAGATAATTTAAAACCATCTTCCCGATTGAAAGTTTTATGCTTTTTAATCTCAATCGCTTCACGTACAACTCTTGAGTAAAAGTGACGTTCGGTGGAGAGGACTTGCGTGCGGTGAAATTCAATCCAGTGGTTGATGCCTGCATCGAGTGCATGTTCTGCAATCGCTGATTTGCTCGTCTGTCGGTTCTTCACAGCAGCGATATGCTCTTTGACCCTTTCTGCAATAGTCCGCTTAGTTTGGCCTATGTATGAGCTTCCGCAGCTGCAGTCTATTTTATAAACACCCGGAGTTTGTAGTGGCAATGTATCCTTCGGTGTGCCGACGATGTTGTGAACCTTTATGCCTGGTGTGTATACTGTCGGAATGGAATATTTCTTTAGTACAGACCCGATCTTGTCCGTAACTCCCTTGACATAAGGCATATAGGCCGGTTGCCTGTTCACTTCTGGATACTTGCGTCTTATTTTCGGTTGCTTCCGTCCTCCTTTCACTTGATATCCGTTACCTTTGAGTACCTCCTGAACATGTTTTAGCTCCTGTTCTAAATGTTCAGGGTCACAGAGATCGTAAGCTCTGTTTTTGAGTGAAGTCATAACAGATTGCAAGTGCCGGGGGTGATGATGAGACGTGGCGTGTAGGTATCTGTCCGTATGAGTAGGTTTACGGTACACACAGTGTGACAAGGACCCATCCGATCCGATAAAATAGACTGCAGCTGCGGAAGCTCATACATAGGCCAAACTAAGCGGACTATTGCAGTAAGGGTCAAAGAGCATATCGCTGCTGTGAAGAACCGACAGACGAGCAAATCAGCGATTGCAGAACATGCACTCGATGCAGGCATCAACCACTGGATTGAATTTCACCGCACGCAAGTCCTCTCCACCGAACGTCACTTTTACTCAAGAGTTGTACGTGAAGCGATTGAGATTAAAAAGCATAAAACTTTCAATCGGGAAGATGGTTTTAAATTATCTACAGCGTGGAATCCAGTGTTAAAAAACATACCACCTCGCTTTTCTGCGCAATCGGTTAAACACCAGAATAGGGACTCATCGGTTTGCTTACAGAATAGGGACACTGTTAGTGTGGTATGTGACGGTACATGGTGACACAAAAACAATATCGAAAATGTGCGGGTAGATGAAGAGCCTTCTACTTCACGGATTCGACGACGGAGGGCGTGCGCCGATGAGCCAGACAGCCTGGGACCACGGCCGGTGCAACCTGGTCGAAACGTCAAGCAAACCAGAGGTATGTAATACCCTAAATAAGAGATCGCGTTAATTCCCGTTATATAATATTAATTATCATGGAACGCGAAAGTTTAAAAGTTAGTAGAAAAAATGTGATGTTCTTCGCATCATGACATAAAGGAACTAATAATTTGTATAAACACGAAGTACAAAGCCGAACAAATGAATCGCACGATATGAAAGCCGGTCTAAAAATCATGAAAATACTGTTTTTAGAAACGTGCAGAGCATGTGGTTGTTATTGAATTAGTCTTCGCTCGGCGCAATGCAGTCTTTTGACTCGCCAACGGAAAGTGGAGTAGCTGAATTGAACAAATTTAATGTTTTCTCTCTATGTGAATTAGTTTTTGAACGCTAACAAAGAATTTTGAGGTAGCTGGAATTTGTGTTTTATCTATTTATTCCAATTGAAATATATGGAATAGAACTTTTAAATAAATTATGTTTTATAAGGCTTCAAGGTACCTCAAGTTGCTTCAAGGTTGTAAGTTATGTTGGATGATGACAAAAGTAATAAGTCAGATTATTCAGTCTTATTGAACCTATTGCCAGACGACTGCAAAATAAAGATGAAGCGACCTTCCGTATCTTTATCAGGCTTCAAACTCGGATAATTTCTAAACGTTGATATTAACATAAACTATAGTATACATAAACTAACATAAAATATATCATAATCATAAAAGGAGACAGTTCAGAGTGAGGTTTTACCTCCCAGATTATCAAAAAAAATTCTCTGAAATACGATAAAGCAACAACAAAGGTATATAGCGGTGACCGGCTGCCGGCCGCGTTTGTTTACGGCCATTCCATTTATAATACGAGTATTCATCAATAGAATTCATATTTCGCGTTATGTTATGCTTCACATGAGACAAAGAAAATAGAATATAGGGCTGCTTTCATAAAAAAATGTAAACCAAAAAGTTTTTATTATATAAATAGTTTATTTTGTAGGGTTTATTGAATGTTGTTGTTAGCACGCTGTTATTTTTACGATGCGTTTGACAATAAAAGCAGCAAATGAATGAGCAGTTAATATAACATTCATATGAAATAGCAATTTTTTAAAGAAAAAATCCGTAGATCTATAGTATATTAAAGTCTAGGATATTAGTAAGTATTATTAATATATTAGTGTCATACTATAGTACAAGTATAACACCAAAATATTTAAAAAAATTGAATACGTAACAAACTACTTCACGTAAAATATAAATACTGAAAATAAATTAAATTTCAGATTTTGTTTAGTAATGAAAATTGTCGTAGATAACCAAATAAATCTGTCAGAATCTAAGTACTTCTCCGAACAGGTAAACCAAAATATAGCACGGCATGAAAGACTTGCGAGTGACGTGACGTGATAACCCGTCATAATCTCCGCCGGCAGACAATTATTGAGCCATCGCTAAAAGCATTTCACAACAAGAATTTCAAATCAATAAATGTTCGTCATAAATTATTATGTATGACTCGAACCGTTACGTGTCTTGGTTACCCAAATACAATATTAATTAACCTTATATCGAGACTGAACAGTAATATAATCTATTTGAAATGTAATCAACGTCAAATTGAAATTCAGAACTGTCACAAATATAATTTGTTTTTACAAAAGCAATAAATTATTAAAATTACTATACGCCTTTTATACACTCATTCATAGTTCCCTGGTGACCTTATTAGGGTATAATAACCCTCACCATCCTGACAGAACGACAGATGTGTAAATTAAAACAGTGGCCTTTTGAATTTATTTACATCACGACATTCGACTATTAATCCGGGACTATGGGTTTAATCCACTAATGCTCACTTTATTTGATCGTTGTCAAAATGCAGCGTGCATGGAAAAATCATCTTTATTGCACTAAATTTAAAATGTGAATTTTCAGAGAAAATGGTCACTGGCTTTGTATAGAGCTGCGAAAAAAAAGTGATTCTTATTCCAGTGTACAATAGTTAAGTATAGATTAGACGAATATTTTCTTTTACTAATTATGGGGAAAATGAGCACAAATATATATTTGTGTGATGGTTATTCCAGACGTTACTGCTATTATTGTTTTCATACAAACGACGAAAGAATAGAAGGCATATGTATGGATCCAGGTTGACCTCAAAACACATTGCAGTTTTAAATGAACTGATTAAATTAAAGAAAAGAGAAGTTAGAACCCCTCTCTAATCTAATCTCCCTAGGATATAAAAACTAATTTAAAAATGTAGAACAAAAAACCTTACGCTTATCCATTGGTCCTTTTCACCTAGGTGAAAAGATAAAGTTGGCCATTTCTTTATTTTATTTTTCTTTTAACATTTGCTACTTATACTCACACAAAATTAAATTAAAAGACCCTCATATCATCTTTCGCAAAAATAAAATACTACCACAATTTAATTCCTAATTTCCTTATTAAACGTTTTAGAAGGGATTTACTGTGTAACATTTGACCAAATTCTTATCCTACCCTTTATGAGACATTCATGGCGTTAGGGAAGAAGCTCCTTTTATGAAGTCCCTCCAAGCAGATCAGGCAATATTTTCCGCCTTACTCCATAGTAAAATATTTATAGATTAATTCGGTTCTTATTCGACACTGACTTTAAAAACTTCTGTTTTTTTTGTTTTTATTCTTTTAAAAAGACAACTCCCGCATTAGGAATGTATCCTCTGTCGCGGGGGACTTTACAAACATACATGAAACGGACACAAAGAACACCCAGACTCGAAAAACAATTTGTGGATCGCACAAAGTGTCGTCGCGTGTGAGGATCGAACCCACAACACTCAGCGTAGTAGTAAGTGGCGTGGCGACAGCTTAAACCACTACGCCATCCGTGCAGTCAAGTTATTCTAGCTGACCTGATAGTGGGGAGAGGACAGCCCGTAACCCGATTACACGTATAAAGACGGAAATGAAAAGGGTTCACAAAGAAAAGGATACCTTCATCATTTCATGCTGCTCCTATTCGAATGTCAGCGGGTTTTTGAAGAGTACTCATAAAGTTCGCATGAAATGTGAAGTGTGTATTCAAGTTACTTTTTCATATTTTAAAGATGTTAAAAGTAAAAATTACCAAAATTAATATACTGCAATATAGATTCCAAGATTCTTCAACGATTAGAAAAAAAGCTTTCATTACGGCTAAGAACATAATAATAAACAAAAAAAACACAACACAAAACAACTCACTTTTCAAAAACTAAATCAAAATCGGTCATTCCGTTTAGGAGCTATAATGATACAAACAGACACACAGATACACATGTGCTTAAATACAGGCAGTTATTGTGTTTTAGTTTACACTGAAACCCTGTAAATTCCCCTCCTCCTGTACTATTTGAATTCCTGTCTTGTCTTGTCTTAACATAATTTCTAAATGTATAAAGAGGAATGTAAACAATTTTTTCGTTGAATAAAATGCTTGTAAATGTTCTTTTCCATTGTAGAAATCTCCTTAGTGCATGCTCCCTTTTGTAGAACTATTTTTACGATATTATATGCATACATTGTCTTTTACATTCCGAAGTATATGTTATTTTTCAAAGTAATATAAATATATTATTTTTTTTTTTTATTATATATAAATATATTTTTATTACTTACAAATACTTACAATACAACTTAAGTAAAGTGTTTACAGCGCAGATCAGTTAGAGCAAATAATTACTACATGCACTCAGTAGCGAGTAGAATTTAAATATGAAATGCAAAGTCAATAAATTGGCTGATAGTTTCAGATTTATGAAAGTATTATGTACACCCTAAGTTTCCAAACCTACAAAACAACAACTACGCCAAACCTACAAATAGTAAATGACAAAGTAAAATTATTTTCTAAATACGCAACCAGTTCATTTCGCATAAAATCAACAAATATACATTTTCAAATATTCAGTGATAAAGTCAGCGACAAGGGGGAGGGTTCGATTATTTTCAATCGGAGTTTTACCGTAGAGGAAAATACTCCCTGTTCAATCTTTCCCTCTGTTCCGTCGTTTTCCTCAGTTTTGGCGGATACCGCATTGCAGCCAATGTTATGAGAAATATTTGGTTCGGTTTACAGAACAAAAAAAAAATGTGCTCACCATTTTTTCAACGAGATAGAATTGCACCGTGATAGGTTATTTAAAATAAGATCGAAATTTATTCCCACTTATTAATCTCCGAGATTTAAATTACGAGTATTAATGTGAATCTTCTTTTGTTTCAGGTATTTCACCGCTCCAACATTTTCTAAGTATCTACGAGTAAATTTAAATTTCTTCGGAATAAAAATAGAACTTCTAAATTTAACAAAGTTAGACAAATGGATTATTGGAATTAAAAGAGTTTTCCAAGAATAAACGTAATTAGTCTTCATATTTTACTTTTTAAAGCAAAAACCCTGTGTAATCACGTTTACGAGTTATTCAATCACGAGAAGTTTATTGTTTTTTTATTGTTTAATTAATATACGGTAAGAGTTTTACGTTATCTCATTCCCCAGGCGGTTTGTGTTTATTTTTTCACAACTCCTTAATTTTTCAATTCTAGCAATTTTTTCCGTCGCTAACGATGGAGAATTTGGAATTGCAAATGCCGTTAATTGCCCGATGGAAGTTAGCTCTCGCACTTAGAGAACGCGCCGCGACTGATTGTTGAAATATTTAACGCTCCCAAAAGCCAAATAATTCAACGAAATGGTTTTGCTGTCAAATAATCACCACCGTTATTGTCAGACTAATCTAAATTTCTTATTTTGTTTGTTAATCTTTTGACTTTCATCAAAGAAAGGGTGCATGTCAGACAGACTAATGCCCAAATATATGAATTATTCCTTCTATAGGATGTACAGTCGAGCACGAACAGCACTCAAATTAAAATCCTCAGTAATTCTAAATAGGTCAGGTTGTACGCAACTTAAGTAACAGACAGATCCAATTTAGGTAAAGTATCATATATTTGGATTTTCACATATTTTTCTAAATGTGTGTATATATTACCTATTTAATATTCTGAGCATTCATTTCTAAGAAGTCCAACTTATATATTGATATGATCGAGAATTATAAAAAATAAATTACTTAAACAATTGTTGTAGTCTTTATATAAAAGGTTAGATAGACAACCACGTCCACCACCAGTTTAACAATAAAGAATGAGTAAGACTTATAAAAAGGTTTCATAGAGATTTATAATTATTTTTCTAAACATGTGTTATGTTGCGTTCATAATAATGCTGATCTGAAATCTCGTGATTAATATAGACATTAATGATTGTATTTTACTTAAAACGTATGGTTATAGTAGTAACTAATAGTGCTTTACTTTTAGAGGCTTTAATGTGCTGCAAAGTGTTGGTTTTTATCAACACTAAAGAAAGATTTCACAAAATGCCGTAGTACCGATAAATACCGAGTTTTTTTTTACAATTAAAATAATTTTATCGTAAATTGTGTAGCGGAAAGATCGGGCGCCTAGATTAGGTATATACTCATAAATAATATTGTTTTTCATATTTATAACTTCTCTGTTCATGTTGGGTAAATGTGTTCTTGATTTTTAAAGCTCCTGTCGTCCATAAAACGTTATCTTGTACCCTCATCATCCACATTCCATTTAGGAGGGTAAGTAGGGGCTATAAGCGGACGCTAATGCATGGTAATGTACTGGTATTAAGGTGTAGGTAACAAAAAGACTGAAATTATTAAAAGACGAGGATTACTTTCGTCCACGATATTGTACAATAAAGTGTAAGAACTTTATTTTTAAAAAGGAACTCTAAAATAGTCTTCGTTTTAAACTTTAATGCTCATAATTAAAGAATATTATGCTATTCTGAAAATATTTATCGTTACCATTGCTGTACAGCTTCGGATATTCCCCCAAAATGTGTTTATTGCACATGGATACGTATTTTAATGTAGAAGGCTTAATTTAACATATTGAAATAAAAAAAATAACACAGAAAAGAATTAGCAATCTTGAAGAAAGTATCAAACCAGTGTCCCCTAAAATAAATTTCTTGAAGTATCTGCAAATAACGACCAAAGAATAAATTAAAAAGACAATAACTTGCAGATGTAACTAATCTTTGTGTTAGTGTACTTACACTTGAAAATTAACGGTTTCTTCGATAGTATTCTTATAATCACCACCCTAAACCAGTTTAATCCAGTTTGATTTATATCTCCGACACCATGACGGGTTCGCAGACTGATTACTTCCTATGCATTAGGACTGATGAATGTATTTGCATTAGAAATCCGAGGATTAGCTACAGATCAGCTTGGATGTTTGATACAGATGTTAGAGATGGAATTATTAACAGACCGTTTATTTACAGTTAAAGACCTAGCCACAAGTTATTTCAAATTGTAAATCAGAAATTTCTTAGTTCATTTCTATTTTTGATCTTTGTTCCTATTAAAAGTAATTTTATAACATTAATCTTTTGTCGTTTGAGTAACCATATTGAATGAATTAAAATACTTTTTACTAGCTTTCTATATTCAAAGTAAAATGTTACGTCATCACAATGGTGGACGACAGATGGCAGCTGAGTATTGCCAGCTAATCAATTGTTATTGGCAATTGTCCCATATGAGCCAATCAAGTGGAATGAATCGAGTGTCAGCTAGTGGTTTCTGATAATGACATTCAATTTTGTACGTAGGGACGTACATCCTATTTTAGATATAAAAAGGGAGACGTAAAAATCGATTGAAATATTACACAACTAGTCTTTTCTTAACAATATAATGTTCTAAGAGTTCCTAAAAATAATAATTAAGGAAAACCTAAAGAAATGTAAAGTTTATGTATTGCTTACTTCTTTGACTTCATTTTTAAATCTAAGCCGTGTATTGAGACAATTATATTTTCAGTAGAAATAGTAAAACAATGAACACAAGTAAAATAAAGACAATTACTTTGTAATAAGTAACTATGTAACTTGCGGTGTTGGCGTCGCGACGCTTCAACGTGATTTAAAAGTAAAATTCACAGACAAAAACAAATTGCTTACAAAAAGTTTCAAGGGGTACGGCTATTGATTCAAGAGTCGCATAATTAATGTAGATGCGAAAAATAGCGGATATTTATAGTAGAAGTGTGATGTTACCTATATGTGGAAATAAATAAAACTTAAAAGCGTTGTTCGTTGTTCGCTTAAAAGTTTTAATACTAACCTAGTGAGGACATCTTCAAACAAACAAAAATGGGTTTGTTTTAAAGCTTATGATTATTTTATTTTCAATAAAAATGAACAGAAGACAAAACACATACTCGTAACAGTTTGTTTTATATTTGAATACTTTCCTTTTTTTCAGTACTTCTGGTAGGATACTATTTAGACAATATCATGTGTTTTCTCTAAACCTACATACATATAACTCAATTGCTGCTTTTTAATAAAAAAAAAAAGTTTTAATGAAGAAACTAATAACAAACTAAAACCTAAAGTAACACCCAAGAACTTTATATTTCTGATACGTTAATTTTATAGGACCAAATTTACCACATGCGGTTTCGTCCAATCCCATTAAGCGAATTGAGATCTAACCGAACCGCCGAACAGTTAAATTAGTAATAATAATACCATGTAAGCATTTGGGTAGTAGCAATCCAAAGCAGCACGAAATAATGGTCATAGTAATAACATCGAACTGCCATCACACTAATTATATCCTGCAGAATATATACACAGAAATGGAACGAAAACAATCCTGGTTAATCATCTTTCCGGGTGAATTGTGATAGTCTGCGGTGGAAAATTGGACATGTGGTGGCAATTTACAGAGAAAAAAGTCAACTAGCAACAGTCCGAGTGCCCAGTTATCATCTAGAGTATTGTCGGAATAATGCATATTGCTAGCTTTATGTCTCACAGAAACATCAGATAATTAATATTTTTTTTACTTAGAAGGGCTTTTAGAAAAATAATGATAACTTACATTGTTGCCCATAAACTTTGATTTGATTAGTTAAAAGTTAACACTATTGGTTTGAACATTTGGTTGACCAAATATATATCGGGTAATTTGGATTTTAGTGGTAATATATTTCAAGCACCTGTACCCGTTTTTATTTATAAAAGAGGCCCAACTACAAACCTATATAATTCTAAAGTAGCAGAAGGTTATGAGTATTTTACATGAAAGACCTATTATAGTTACTTAATAATACAAAAACATATTAAATAAAGGCTAAAATTCTTAAAACATTATGAATGACATATTGTGCGTTTTAAGGCATGCAGCTATTTCTTTGACTGCAGATATTTTCATGAACGATCAGAAAGTTCTGTCATCAATCCGTTAAAAAATTGGGTATTCTTGAAATTAAATTATTGATTCATGAAGTTATGAATAATAGCAGTTTTGACTTTGCCAGCTACAGCAGAATGCAGAATCGAGGGCAATGATTGCCAAGCCACATCGATGCGCCAATTAATACCGAATCAATAATAGCGATTAATTCGGGACCAGTTGATTATACCGCTGCTGACCGAGCTACACGCTCTGTTAATCCAATCTGGTACCACTCGGCGACCGAGATTTAACATAGATTAAATTGGTGCCTTAATGTATGGATCCTTGGCTGAGTAAGGGAATTAGAGTTATTTACTGACTAGAATCAGTTGTATGCTATTTTAGTACACAAATATTTCCCTACAATTATGTCATCATTATCATCATCAACAGCCTTTAAAATTCCACTGCTGAACATAGGCCTCTCCTTAGAAAGGAGGCTTTGGCCTACTATACCACGCAATGATGTCATAATATACCTATAATAACTATTCGTATACATAATTAAAACCTTTGACTTAACTTTTATACATACGCATTAATTAAAAATTCCACTTAAGTAACTAACAATTTATTTCATCAATGACAAAAACTAAAACACATTTCCTATTCTGCAAGTTATTTATTAGTTTCTCGTGATGAAATATGAGTAGAATACCAGTTGACAGAAAAAAAACATTAATTTCGACACATCGGTAAACCCGCCCCGTCTCGCAATATCCATCACAGCCTCTATTTGCATAGAGGGTGATAAATCTAGGAAAGAAATCTTATATGGAGACGATATTGGCGTGGAAGCCTGCTATGTATCATCGCAGATTCATTTGTTGACTTATTGCCCCATATTCCAGCTTTTGAATCCATCGATTTGAACTCGCAAGAGAGTGATGAAGTTTCTGTACCTTTCGTATCTCATAACGTGTCGCCATATTTTACTTATTTCTAAATAAAATCTCTATTTCGTTACATAATATGTTAAGTTTTTTTTTTTTTTAATGGGACTAATCCCTCTCACACGCCCACCATTGTAACTCTTGTACACTAGGATCAACAGCAGTGACCCCAAAAAACACTGAGTTATGACACTCAGGAAGTCCCAGGAAATAAAATAACTGTCTTGGAACTCGCAACGAAATTAATCAAAAGAAAATATGAGGAGTTGGTAATACAGTAAATCCACTTTCCTCCTAAGCAAAGCAGGAGACGAAATGAAGTAAAATAGCCATACACCCTTTTAAACAGGGAAGCACCACGGCCACAAAATATTATGGGTCCTAAGTGAGGAATGTTAAGATTAGTATGTCATCATATGAAAGTTATTGCCATAATTTTGATTGCTTAAAATTTAAAATTTTCAAGCTGTTCTTTTTGTTATAGAAATCCTGTTTAGCCAGCACCATATCTACCACGTAACTTAAAAAAAACTTATCATCCATTTCCAAAAAAATATATCAGAAAGTGGGCTTTCCAAAGGCTCATAGCGATCCCTTTTTGTCTGTATCTCTAATATACTTACGAACCTTAATTTTGTGTAGCTATTCAGTTTGCTGCATGGAAAACGAAATAAACTAATATGGGTAATGGTTTGCAGAGTTCGTGTACAAAACCAACAATAGCAATCACATAATAGCTGTTCAACCAAAAATGTTCAAACTTTTAGGTGCATTTTGGGAATGTTATTTACTGGTATTGTTTTGAAAATTAACACATATTAATGTCAATATTAGTCATTGCTGTCACTTTAACATATTTCTAATAGGTACTTTATATCCGTTTTAGAGCTTTTAGCTATGGCTATATTTATACGATATTTTGTATTAATATAATTACTCAGTTTCTACTTTTTTATTTAAATTACATAGACTTGTTGATTTTTTAAAATGGTATTTCAAGGCAAAGTATTGTCTTGACTTCTATAAGCATCTGAGTTTTCCAAAATATTAATATTGGACTTCAGAGCCTAAAGTTTACAATTATATCGATGTCGGCGACTCAGTACTATTTTGCTGTAATTGAGTATTACTGTCAAGGCTCGCTGGAGTTATAGAGCAGGCAATAGGTACACTGGTATTGGAAGTGTTAAAAATTGCACTAAGCAGACAGTGTGATTGTTATAGATTACTGTATACTCTTAAAAAAGTGTACACATAAAGAAAGCGAAATCTATACTCCAAAATGATTAAGGTATTCAATACGAGATTTTTGTGTGATTTATTTTTGCACGTGGATTTTTACTAACTTATTATTATATTTTTATAGAAGCCAACAAACCGACTCTTGGTCCAATAGAAAATAAAAATAGTTCACTTTATTGTCTATGCTTTTGTTACCATTTCCGTTATCTACCTACCATTATGTGCCAAAACTACTATTTTATATTATTTAATGATAAATTTCTTCAGTTTCAGGTGAGTCTAGCCTCTAGTCGAGGGACTCGTAAGGTATCAACTGTCTAACTATACGAATGGTTGTTGTATTAATTCATTTTCAAAGTTATTTATTTTCAGTTATCAATTGGCTGACATATAAAAGAAAACGCGTATATAATAATAAATATGTTGGATTTTGTGTTAAGTAATGTTAAACTAAATGATGATATCAACGTTCATCTCTCCTTGGACGATGGTTTCGTCAGAGAGTTTAAAATGGATTTAAAAAGCTCAGAAAGTTAGTTATTTTAAAATGGAATCCAACACTCAATAGCTTTAATTGGAACGATTCAGACAAAAAGAGCTTAGCTCACTTCTCCAAATGCAAAGATTCATCGAAATTTTATTCACTTTTGTTTCATTTCTGTCTTTTTATTTGCTGTTGTTATTTTATTTTATATAATGCATTCACAATCACACTGTGTCCTCAAAACTTTTAATACGTTATTTTATAATTACGTTTCTGCCTTCAGTGTACACATGAAAATATCTGTCTTCTTTACTTTCTCACTGTTAGCTCGATTTCTCTCTCTGCTTTGTGTTTGTATGTCATCATAGTAGCTCTGTTATTGCCTGCAGTGTATTAAGTTCTTTAACTCTTTCTGTTCTTTGCTATAACATGCAGTTGTTTGCATCTAAGTGTCATTGTAGTTTTTAAGTATTTAGATATAAATGTGTAAAGTAGTACTTTGGAAACGATATACAAAGTTTCTAAGTTGATAATGGTAAGATACACTTAAACATACAATACAACTGCATATACTTCGCTTCATTGTTCACTGCTACAAACAACCCTCGCATTTCCATAACTTCTTCCCTAACCAATTTTGCACAACATTATAAAGTTAAAAGGTAATAATTATTCAAGTACCAAATAATTGTCGAATCGTGACGTAAGTCAGGCTGATTTAATTACACGATGAAACAGAAGCATTATGAAACTACTAAAAATTTCATAAGTTCCTGAGCTTGCAGACCTCAAAATATTGATCGTGGCTCTCCCTCATTCATGCTAACGTGTGACAAAGCCCGCTTTGGCTCACTACTGGGTAAGCTATACACACATACACAATAGTCCAACACATACGTACTATTAAAACCATTTCAGCAGGCGTCAGCTGACTGCGGGGTGGTGGGGCATTATGAACAACGCATGCGCTGTGAAGAAGAAAGCGGCTGCAGCGCTTTATTTTGGAGCCAAGTGTTAAACTAACAAGTTGCGATTAGAGCTAGCCGCGCTTGCTGGAGTTAAATCGACACCCATTCAGAAAACAAACTACGTATCACGGTTGTTATACCGTTTGATGTAATTAGTTGTATGAAAATCGCACACTCAACTAATAAGTATTGAACGCGATTTAGTCGACTGCTTTTATTATATTGTGCCTGTTTAGGTAATACGTCTTCTAAGGTTTACTTTATCAATAATATGCCTAAATTACATGATTCTCAAAATGACGTAGACTGGTATTTTAAAAGCATTAAGTGCTTTTGCTTTAGTTATTAAAAATAAACAAAAAAAACTTTTGAAAGGAACTGCTATTATGAATTAAATAGTATTGCTAAAATTAAATGAAGATTGAGTAAGTACAAAGCCACACAAAGGTTTTCATATTATAAAGTCTAATCAAATTACACTTAGCATAAATTTATTTACTTAACTATAAAGAGTGTTTAAATGTATTTATGTTTAAATGTAATTATCACATCATCACACATCACATCATCAGCCTATCGCAGTCCACTGCTGGACATAGGCCTCTCCCATTGCACGCCACTTAGATCGATTTTGGGCTTCTCGCATCCAGCTCCTGCCAGCCATCTTGCGCAAATCGTCACTCCACCTGGCCTGTGGGCGTCCTACACTACGTTTGCCGAGACGCGGTCTCCACTCAAGAACTCGTTTTCCCCAACGGTTATCGGTTCTGCGGCTAATATGGCCAGCCCACTGCCACTTCAGCTTGCTGATCCGGTACGCTATGTCGGTGACCTTAGTTCTCTGCCGGATCACCTCATTTCTGATGCGATCCCTTAGAGAAACGCCGAGCATAGCCCTTTCCATAGCACGTTGAGCGACTTTGAACTTGTGGACCAGCCGTACCGTAAGTGTCCACGTTTCAGCTCCGTATGTCATGACGGGTAGGACGCACTCATTAAAGACTTTCGTCTTAAGGCACTGTGGGATCGACGATGAGAAGACTCGACGTAGCTTCCCAAACGCTGCCCAACCCAACCGAATTCTTCTGTTCACCTCGTCCTCGAAGTTGTTTCTACCTAACTGCAATGTCTGCCCGAGGTACACATAATTTTGAACAACTTCGAGAACGGCACCGTGTACCGCAATCGGTTCCGGTAGTACATGTTCGTTGAACATGACCTTGGTTTTATCCAAGTTCATCCGTAGGCCGATGCGTACAGAAGTGTCAGCTAAGTCATTCAGCATCTGCTGTAGGTCCTGCAACGTCTCTGCCATGATGACGATGTCATCTGCAAATCGCAAGTGAGAGATGTATTCGCCATTGATATTGATGCCACGCCCTTTCCAGTGCAGCGTCTTGAACATGTCCTCCATTGCATTTGTGAACAATTTCGGGGAAATAACGTCCCCTTGTCTCACTCCTCGATGCAATGGTACGGGCCTTGTTTGCTGATTCTGTACTTGGACGGACATGGTGGCGGCTTCGTAGAGACATCTCATCACTTGGATGTATCGCCAATCTACTTGGCAACGCTGCAGAGACTCCAGAACAGACCAGATCTCGATCGAGTCAAAGGCTTTCTCATAGTCCACGAATGCTAGACACAGGGGCTGATTATATTCTTCGGTCTTCTGTATAATCTGCCGCACTGTGTGGATGTGGTCTATGGTGCCATATCCGCTCCGAAACCCAGCTTGCTCCGGTGGTTGGAATTCGTCGAGTCTTTGCGCAAGACGGTTCGTGATGACTCTCGAAAACAGCTTGTAGACGTGGCTTAGAAGGGATATGGGTCGATAGTTCTTCAACCTGGTCTTGTCACCCTTTTTGAAGAACAAGACGACCACACTCCTACTCCACGCTTCTGGAGTTCTCCCTTCAAACAGGACAGCGTTGAAGAGCTTTTGGAGCTCCCTTAGTACGGGTTTACCCCCGGCCTTCAGCAGCTCTGTTGTAACGCCATCCTCTCCAGGGGCTTTTCCATTTTTCAGCTGTCCAAGAGCCATCTCGATTTCGTCAATGCTAACTTCTGGCAGGTCTTCGGTGTAGTGACGTGTTAATGTGGCTCTAGAGTCCTCATTTTCGGGATCAGGTCGAGATGCATGCGAAGCGTACCGTACCATAACCGGCCATAGAAGCTTTCCACTTCCAAAAGGACTGCCGGCTTCGAAGCAACGACTTCTCCGCTTTCTGTAGTCAACTTTGTCAGGTGGCTTCTTCCAAGAGATTGTACGAACACTTTTGACCCCCGATTTTGCTCGATCGCTCTTTCAATTGAAAGAGTATTGGAGCACCGGAGGTCGTGTCGTACGAGTTTACTGATCTCTCGGTTTAGAGTCCGCTTTGCCGACAAAGTGACAGGTGGGTTTTCACGTCGTTTCTTCATCAGCCCTAGGGTCCTTTCTGAAAGCTTCGACTTCCTGCCCTTACGCTGCATTTCACAAAATCTCATACCTTCTTCCCTGAGGATCTGAACCACATTTTTGAGGTTCTGGTTTACGTCGATTGTGGTTTCCACGGCAGCGAATCGGTTTGCCAGTTTTGACTGGAACGTTTCAGATCCTGTCATGGCTTGGAGCCGAGTTGGTCGGAGCCTGGATTTCATCAAACATACACGTTCCGCCTTAAAGTTGATATTCAGAGAGCCCCGGACAAGTCGGTGATCACTACCGGTATTAAACCTATTGATCACTGAGACGTCTCTGAATATGTGCTTTCTATCCGTCATGATGAAATCGATCTCATTTCTAGTCATAGCGCCGGGGCTTTGCCACGTCCACTTCCTTTGGGGCCGTTTCTTGAAGAAAGAATTCATCAAAAACAGCCCCTCCCGTTCGAGGAAGTTGACCAGCATTTGCCCCCTATGATTCCTGCTTCCAAATCCATGGGATCCTACTACCGATTCGCTGCAATTCTGTACTCCCACTTTAGCGTTGAAGTCACCCATAACAACGTTGTAGTGGGTCTTAGTTGTGAAGTGGAGGGCCCTCGATATGTCATCGTACATATCCTCCACCTCGTCGTCCGAATGTGCCGAGGTCGGTGCGTACACTTGCACAACCTTGAGGCTATACCTCTCGGTGAGCTTGATAATGAGGTACGCTACCCTGTTCGACACACTGGAAATTTCCACAACGTTGTCAGATAGGGACTTATTTACCAGAAACCCAACCCCACCTTGGGATTGTTGGTCTCCCTCGCGGAAGTACATTAGGTGGCCTGACTCGAGGGTTATGGTGTCCTCCCCCTCTCTTCGGACTTCACATAGCCCTAGGATATGCCACCTAATCTTCCCAAGTTCCACCTCAAGTTGCGCCAGATGCGAGTCTAGCCGTAGCGTGCGTCCGTTGTACGTAGCCAGAGTCAGTCGGTTGTGGTGGCCTCCCGTAGCCCGGAGATTCTTCGCACCCCCTGCCCCGCCTTTACCGTGGTCGCCACCATGACCAGGAATAGCGGGGCCGCCGGGAACTGGGGGCCGTGGCCTTTGTTGCGTCTGCATGGGAGGGGTTTGCCCATAATCGCCACGCTGGGCAGGCGGGTTGGCGATCGCAGGGCGTAGCTTGTCGCACCGGTAACGCTGCTGCCCGTCACCGGCCTGTTGTATTTAGATACGCCTATTGGGATGGATATACCGCCATCGGTCGGTCGCCAGAGCCTCGTTCGTCGTTCAGCAGGATGCACCGCGGGCAGGTGAGGTTGGCTTGGGGCGAAAGATGGTGGTTCGCCCCTCACACCACCAATGTAATTATATTAAAATAGATATTTGTATTCTGCAAGTTTATAAAAGTTAATATAATTTTTATTTATCATATACTTTATAAATAAGGTAACAAATATGACACATTCAAAAAAGAACATTTCATTGTTTTTACATAAAATACGTTCACGTAAAATTAAAATAAAATATTCCGATGAAAAACGCATTCCACGTATGTCGTCTGATTTTTTATTCGGCATGAAAATTCCCGTCATGATCTTTACTGTAATAAACAATTATTAATACGTGCTCGAAGTACATGTGAACAGTTTTCGGGCAGTGCAGACTTTTTAAGTGTTCGTTAATTTGAAGTGGACCGACAAAGTTCAACCTCGAATAAGGCAATCGCTTTAACAGTTCAAACACTTTCGCTTCTATCGAAAAATCAGCCTCGTACATGATCAATTTCGCCGACTGTATCTAGATAAAACGAGGCTATTTTCGGTCGATTTACTGAGAAATTCTCGGCTTGGGAAAGGCTAAAATAATTTGAACATTTGTTAGACTCGGATTTGTGGTTGCTGCTCTGATTCTTAAGTGTTTGATTTATTGCCTTTTAAGCAGCAATATATCTTCAGGTTTGACCTTAATAGTTTCACCAGAATAACATTTTTTTTATTTAAATCACTGGAAATTTTTACTATAAATGATGAGATTAATTTTATGAATACAATGAAACTTTCAATTATGTCTGGTCTGGAATAAATTATCATAATATTCATCAAGGACATTTAAGTAAAGTTCAGTTTGGAAAACTCATCGAGAAGACCCATCCTTCAAATCCTTTACAAGTTTAAATCGAGTGCCAACCCATTTTTCTATTGTATCCATCTTGATGGTTTAAAACTTCTGTCTTTAGTTAAGTTATCCAAACTGATTTTATCTTTTGGCTACGTCGTCTCAAATTCGAGAACCGCCTCTGTGATCGAAAGCCTCCGGTTAATAAATTTATTACACCATTAACGCTGCTGTAAAAATGTCAATCGGTATTAGAGGGAATAGGGTCGCGAAACATTGACCTCATGATCCGTGATGGGCTTTAAACATTCGTATAATTAAAAAGGCCGCGATTTAATTGGGGAAAGTATTCATTTACAGTCTTTTGTTTTGTGTTTTGTTGTGATTTATATTTGGCAACGTGAGTTAGAATTGGTGAATAGAAAGGTGAATGGCTCGACTTTTTTGCTCCATTACGCAGGATTTTATGTAGACGCGTGTGTTGTTCTGCTATACAAAGATAATAGAATGTGTTATTGGAATAATTTAAATAAATAAACGTTGGATATCCGTGATAAACCTACGTATTCCTATTGTTGTTGACCAATTTTTTACAGTTACATATAAATTTATATGAAAGCCATTTTCATTTGTTTTATTGAATTTATCTGTTTGGAACTTTAAGTGTGCCTTTGGCCATATTACAAGAATAAAGTCAAAAGTCTATTGAGATCACGTTATGTAATTCACACAAAGTATTTTTATCCGTTAGTTAAGGTTCTATTTAAATTCTTTAGTTTGTTTGTAGGCAACACTTTGACGGGCCTATTGGTCTAGTGGTTAATGACCCTGCTGAGCTGGAAGGTCGTAGATTCGATTCTCACCCAGGACGACGAATACGAATAATTGTCTTATGAGTACGATCATTTGTTCTATTTGGGTATAATTTATCTATAATGTATGTATTTAGAAATATTTAAGTATGTTGTGTTGATGTTTTATAACTTTTTTTTTATTTACCTAAATTACATAAAAACTTCCGGGTTACATTTTTAAACTGCCACATTAATACGTCTTATAATTAATTATTACAAGACATAATAATATGGCCGTGAGATTATGCATACATTCTGTTCTATAATTCTTAAACATGACAGAAACTAATATATGCAAAACAATGAATAACTCTTAGGTTCTGTTAACAATACCCACAGCTTAGTTGTAAATTCAGTTTCAAATTAATCGTATAAAAGATTTATTAAAAATATATCGTGACGTGAATTAACGTTATTTGAACACTTTGTTTTAAAGAAAATACGATCTTTTTTTGTAAACTTTCATAACTTTGATTATGTTAATCAGGCTGGGTTTTCTTCGGTTTAATTTAAGTTATATATACATATTTATATGTAGATCTGCCTTGAAATGTTGATTCAACATCTAAGTTGGCTTGTGTACGTTTCAAAAACTCAGAAAGTTCTGCACCGATCGAGCTTAAATTTTAACAATTTGAAATACAACCCGCTTCAAAGCTTTTTTAACAAAAAAACTACAGCACAATCGATTAGTCATTTAATTGTATTTTAAACAGCACAATTATTCTCATTTAATTATATCTTCCTTTCCTTCCTTTTCCTTTCTAAGGAGAGGCCTATGTTCAGTAGTGGACTCAGAGTGATGATGATGAATTATATTTTAAGCCAGCTGTTACCCGCGACTTCGTTTGCTTGGAATTTGGCAAGCCTTTTGTGGGTTCGATCCCGGAACGGGCTAAATTTTATAGGGTTTTTCTAAGAGGAAAAATAGCATAAGCTAGCTCAGCTAAAAATAGCTTTTTATATGGACAGCTACCTGGTAGTAAAATATTATCAAACAGACAGACTAAAAACAAAATTAACTGGTTCCTAGGTATAGTGCAAATAACCGTGTAATTATTTTGACATTACAAACAGTCACTTCGATTTTATTAATTTGTATAAATATTGAAGCGATAAATGTTTGTTTCTTCACAAAGATATAGAGATATAAGAGCGAGCTTAACCCAAACCTGAGCTTTCTTCCAGCCAACCTTTAGAGTGAATAGAGGATAGTAGAGAATGTAAGGGCAAAGTCATGATGTGTACTTAGGAATAAGTAGAAGAAAGTATATTATTCAAACAATAACAATACTCATTTGTATAGCAATATATACTTTATGTATAAATATATATAAATACACACAATAAAATATACATAAATACAGACATATATATATATATATATATATACATACTAAGGGCCTGATTCTATTATTGAAGGGCCTACAGAAACAACAAAATATTTTCTTTTAGATCAAACACAGGCTTTGACTACGAAAAATAAAAGTACTCTTTCAAATGGAAATAGGCAACCATCTAGATATATCTTCAGCTGTAATTATATAAAAAAGAGAACTAAAGATAAGAACTATCCTTGTGGGACAATCTAAAAAATAAGCGGTTTTTTTCCCGAACTTCAATGCATCCCCAAGGGGTATCCCTTATATTGATCATTAATGTCGTTTGATTGCGATATTTACTTTTACAATAAGCCCGATGTTTTTTTGGAATATTTGACTATACTTTTATCGTTATTATTATTTCTGGAAATACAAATATACTTGTTTCTTTAATCAACAATAAAATAAGAGTATTTATAATTTTATGAGTTGATAATAATTTAGTATACCACATCAATAGGCAATAGTTTAATATTCATCCTATCTCCCAACGCCTCTAGAATGATATAAGTATAATATGAATTAAAAGATTACAAATTAAAAAAAGGGTTTCTTCGAAGTTATTCCGTAAACTACAGCACATTTTTTTAAATTAAGCAGACTTAATAATTGTATTTCTATCCAAATTAACACAGTAAGATTACTTGAATATTTAAACCTTTAATACTCGTATGTGTAAGACACAAAGCCAAAGTTATAAAACTAATTACGTTTGTAAGTGTTTTTTTGTTTATTATCTATCGATCTATCTCATTCATAGAACTACAAATTGCTATGTACTAACTACAAAATTATAAACAATAAGTAAAATATAAAAATAGGCAAATATAAAAATAGGCATATTATCCGAGTAATCTAAATATAACTACGTTGTACATTAGATTACATTGATACATATGAGACTTTAAACAACTCTGTATAAGGAGTTAACCAGTTATGCAAACATCAGAACGGAGCCTAAAAGTAATAAATAAAAGTTCACCGTCGGCCGTATTTCAGGAGTTGGTTCCGACGCGACAGCGACAAAATATCTGCAAGTCTAATGTCGGCAACTTGCAGTTGAGACTATGCATTACAAATGCGAAACTAGACGAGACGTGTGTCATTATCGCCTGGATTTTGTTAACTAAAATTTTGTCTTTGTGACAAGATAACACGCGGCTATCAGAGTTGTAGATAGATTTGTGTGTTAATTTTTTTCTTGAATGGTAACGCGTTTTCACATAAAAATAAGTTTGATTTAAATGGTTTGCTTGAATAAAAACGTATTGCTACTTTAAAGTAAGCAAATGAACCCTTTAAGCTAACAGTCAGTTGTCTATTAATACCATACTTACAGAATAGCCTATTTAGTTTTCCTAATCATTGACTGCCTGTTCACTCTAAAACCACGCATACACATATTGTTTTTTAACTATTTCACGTAGATACGGAGATGTACGCATCTTATCGTTTCATACCCGAGTGAGTCGGCAGACAAAAGTGTCGTCTGCCGACTCACGGGCAAACAAATAAAGTTTTGAAAGTCACGCCTATATTAGTCATGCTATCAATGTACAATCGTACTACAAAAGTCTTCACAGAATATGGTCATATTTTTAATTTTAAAAACAAATTTAAGACAAAACTTATTTAAAAACAAAGAAATTGCAAAAAAACCGGTAGACCTAAAAGGGTCAGGTCATTACCTACCTTAATCGATAACCTCGATCATTTAAGATAGTCTTAGTCCTACAATAATGCATTAATTTCACTATCTACAAGAACTGACAAATGAAGCGTGCACTGCATATTAGTGAGTCTATCTTTAAATACAAAAAAAGCTAAAACTTTGCTTAGGTACTACGTCACACTTTTGTACATTTATCGATTACATAACGCCCCGAAGCCCAACAACACACATTATCGGGTACCTGCCACAAGTGTAGTTTCCGTACAAGGCACGCGCTGGTCAGTGTATAATCCCAGACAGGACATTGCCGAGAAACTAGAGAACTACTAACGCCCCGAGCTCTCAAACGCAGAGTGAATTTCCATGTATATAGTGACGAATGAAGTTCAGTAACGAATGAGGATTGCACACAATTATGGTTTTAGAGATTTCAAGAAAGTAGGAACTTTTTATTTTTCGTATAACAAACGTTTAAAAAATCTTATAAAAATTCAAAATTGATCACCTTAAATTAGTTAATTTGTTAACGTTATTAGTAACGAATGAGGATTGCACACAATTATGGTTTTAGAGATTTCAAGAAAGTAGGAACTTTTTATTTTTCGTATAACAAACGTTTAAAAAATCTTATAAAAATTCAAAATTGATCAGCTTAAATTAGTTAATTTGTTAACGTTATTAGTAACGAATGAGGATTGCACACAATTATGGTTTTAGAGATTTCAAGAAAGTAGGAACTTTTTATTTTTCGTATAACAAACGTTTAAAAAATCTTATAAAAATTCAAAATTGATCACCTTAAATTAGTTAATTTGTTAACGTTATTAGTAACGAATGAGGATTGCACACAATTATGGTTTTAGAGATTTCAAGAAAGTAGGAACTTTTTATTTTTCGTATAACAAACGTTTAAAAACTTCTTATAAAAATTCAAAATTGATCAGCTTAAATTAGTTAATTTGTTTTTTATGTTTATCTTGATGGAAACTGTTTAAAATGATGAGTAAGAAAATAAATCTCAAATAAGGACGACTTTAAAATACAAAGAACTCGTTATCGATCAGAACATCTCTAGTACGAGTAGGTACATATTAGATACGATAACAGTTTAAACAAATATGAAATACTATTGGCATATTGTAATAATCGAAAAATATATTGACATGGCCCATGACTTCGTGAATATTTTCCAATAATGGCTCAGAGGGGACTACATACAGGTCCATAATTTAGCCACTCATGCATAAAGATAATCTTACTAAAACGTTTCATTTGGGAGTCGATTTGCCATTTAGGTATAAATGGTAAATTGTCTCTCAAATACTAATCCACTTAAACCCTTACTTCGGATCAACGTCTAATTAGGCCCTGAAAAATACTAATTTGTAAGCCGGGATGTTTAACCTTATTCGATACGGTCCCGTCCCTACTACATTAGGAGCCTATACCGTCATCAACTATCCATACATGAACACTCTGGGTCCTTTGAAATAATCAAATGTGCTGTGTAATTTATGAACCTGATATTGGTTCAGATCTATTGTTTTTTTAATATACATGGTATTATAGAAAGGGGTGCCTCAAAAATTTTAACCGTAATTACTAGTTTATTTGATTTAGTTTGAATTTGTATTTTTTGTAGGTAGGTTTATAAACCATAAAATCTAGATAATACCTACACTTTCATAGTGTAATTCTTCTTACATATTAATTTTAGACTTACCGATCAATTTTAAGTTCTATTTGTAAGTATTTGATCTTTAATTTTTTTCTTATACTGAAAATGTAACAAATAAAGATAATGTCAAGAATAAAACACTATGTACATGTTTAATCTGAATAATTAGGGTTTAAAATATTGTTAATATAGGCTAGTTGACATCAGAAATCATGCGAGAGGCTGTTGACGATGAAACCAAATATGAAGTATAATTTTCATTCAAAAATAAGTGACATTTAAATTGTGACGAATTTACTTAATATGCAATACACCGTTTGTTTGATCTTTATATGTATACAAACTGGAGCAATAAAATTTTAAACGTCCAATTATTATTCAATGAATACTTACACATACAAACGTGTAAAAACCGCAGTAGAGATCAGAAATAGTCGCGTAAAGGGGCATAAGTTCTCGTTAATAATGAACTGTACAATGAACTAAATATTATAACTGCACACAAATTTCTATACACACTTAATTGCATATTTTTAGAGGCACTATTTATTTAAGTGCGTATAGTCAGTGAGTCGTCTGTATTTTTATCTATTGACCACAAAAGACGTCCAGTAACAAAACTAGTTCTCTGTTCAGAGTCTTTATATATATGAAGTTAAGTATATAAAGTTATCGTCTTTGTGGATAATCTTGTCTAGTTCAAGACCTTGACCATTACAAGAGTTTAAGAAGAAATTTATAAAATATTAGAGTATTAATTAACGGCCAGTGTATTTCTTATTGCCTACTTCTGTGGTCACTCACAATTGATGGTCGGTGATCAGCTGACAGTGGTTACTAGGTAGAACGATAACTAAATTTTGCTCAAATTTGAGGACGTAGTAGAAGATAGTACAATCAATATGTGAGAGCAATTTTGTTAACTTTAAGCTACTTATATTAAGCATCTTTATTTCAAATAACTAATTAATCAGCGGTTGTTATGAGGAGAAACAAATACGTATTATGACCACAAAAGAATGAAAACGTAAAACCAATGTAATAACTTCAAAACTTTTCCATTTAACTATGCTAAATCAATTATCTGGCCTGAGAAGTCTCGTTTATAATTGAATCAAATCAAAAGCTCTCGTTTTAATAAACAATCCATAAACATCATTGTCTATAGGTCTATTGTTGTGAAGATAATTTCATTTTGTCTTGAGCTCTGAGTGTACTTATTTTTCTCATTTATTATTTAGCAGTAGCTCTTGAAATACCAGTATCCGTTGCTTAGAAAAAAATAACAATTCAACAACATTCTTTAAAACCGCTGTAATTTACTATTATTATTCAAACCCTACATGTTTTTATCATCTATGGATAAAAAATCTTTCCACATTTGTCAAATTTCTACTACGAAGGCAACTGGAATAAATGCGGTAATATATATTATGATAAGATCAATGGACCACCTAAATAAAGTAACTGGGATAGAATAGATGAGACGGTTCAAAGTTTAGGTAACGTTGACAGACTATGAAACACACTTATATTAAAGGGGTCGGAGTCGAAATATTCAGTTCAAGTTAAAAATATACTACTCTGCCTTTCTTCAGATATTGCTTATAAACCCTAATAATACTTGATGGTGTTTTCATTCGATTGCGTGCCCTTATTATCGACCTTTTCGTTTCAATATGCATGCTGCCAATTTTCTCGTTTTTAATTCTCAGTGTTCGGTTTGCGTCAATAAGCTTGCCTCCTGTTAGGTTTTTGGGACCGAATTACGTATAGTCGGGAAATGGGAGTGCTCAACACCTCCGCCTATGCCTTGGGTTATATAAATGTGTTTAGTTATCACTAGTTAGTGGCAAGATTACCTTTTTGTTTATTAAAAAGCTATTCTCCTCTTCTTTATGTTGTGTTCCTCATTGGTGAGGATCATAACCTCTAAAAATTATCGTCCAGGCATTCACTTTCTACTTGTTAAGGTCTTCAGAGGGCTTAGTGTAAGTTTATTTCACTTCTACTCGCTCTCAATAGCGAGCGCGTTCGGAGTTGCGATTGGTAAATATTTTGGTGCGAGCTAATCGCTGTGCCGAACGCGGTCACTGTGACGATCTAGTAGATGTGAAATAAACTCGCTCTTGGTCCTTTGTTGGCAGTGTCATGAATCTTATCTGCGCAGAGCATAGAACTCCTTCTTATTCATTTCCAGGAGAATTTCCAGATTGTAGCTTTTTGCCTGACTATGTGACCAAAGAAGTCCAATATCCTACGAAATTACGTATAATAATAATTTGACACATCTCACACACGGCCGTCTGATCCGAAACTAGGCAGGGCCTGTACTATGGTAACCAGCTGAAGAACATACATATATATATATATATATATATATATATATATATAAATATTATATATATTGGAGGTGTATGTATTTAAACAAATAAATTGTTGGTAGGCCCGGATCAGACATAAATAAATTTCTCATTCCAAATACGAGATATTCATCATTTCTGTGACAGCTTGAGAGCGTACATCTGGCGACATTAAAACATCTTCAGCTAAAAACGTTTCTTTTGTACAACGTTTCTAACCCGCGGCGTTGTCTGCTTCGTTCACCCCGGTTCGGATGAGCGTTCACTCGCATAGTTTAAGTGCATTGTCACGCAGAAGGCGTTTGTATAATTCCAATATTTTTAAAACATGTTAGGAATTGAGCCTCAAATTATATGTTTTCAGTTATATTTTTATTTCAAAGATAGCGAAAATATTTAGACATTTTTTTTCAAATTTATGTAAGTCTACTCTTAGAATATCATTTATTCAATAAAAAATAAAATCAACATGGAAAAAAAATCAGCAGCATTACATGGCGAAAATAATACACACAAAGGCCGAATTGTGCAAACAGAATGTAATAATGACGTACTAAAAATGCAAAATGTAGTGAGGAAAGTTTTATGTATGGAAGTTGACAGATATTAGAGATAAAAGGTGGATGCACTGCGTAGAAAGGGGAACGACTAGAAAGTCTAAGAACTGACTAATTATAGAGAAGAAAGTAAGAAGAAAAATCATTAAAATAAATTTAGAAAAATGCAAGATGATTATGTAATAAACCTAATTTCTAAGGAGAGCCCTATGTCCAGCAGTGGATTTTTAAAGGCTGTTGATAATTGTACATGAAGTATGTACTCGTAAACATATTCACAATTTTGATACTTAAATATCTTGTTACCAATTTACTTGAAATAATTTAGAAATCTATCTTTGAGGATCTCAAATATAATCTCGTCACAACCTAGTAAGAAGCAATGCTTACCAAGTAATGGTAAGCATTGCTTCAGTTTCTTAGAACTACAAACCTTTTGCTATCTTAACAAATGTTCTATGTAATGTTCTTGAGACTTTCGTCTGTATAAAGCAGCTCTTGAACGCAAGGCCGCGAGTGTTCAGCAGACGAAATTAATTAGATTAAAATACCCTTCCAAACTCACTTCTCTGTTTGTATAGCTTATAAAGCAAATAGTTATATAATTTATTTAGACCTGTAAAGCATGAAATATCGATTTAGTTGTTTGAAACCGTAATTGTATTTCTAAGTACCTTGAATATATAAAAGCCGGAAAGCTCAATTGTTCGTAGTTGTTTAAATAAGATTTGTACTAATATTTGACGTCACTATGGTAAAATTATTTATTTATTTAATTTTTTTTATTTATTTATTAGTTACGCTTGTGAAACTATACTCACCTCCTTAACTAATTAATTGACATATAGCTATGAAAGATTACTTATGTAACTTATGCATATTACACACCATAACTATTACATCCGTTGCTCCGCCTTCTACGTCCAGGTTATCACAGTTCATCTGGTCTATATCACAACAAAAAAGCTGCAAAGCTATTTAAAAAACTATTATTCCTATTTAATCGACCATTTGGGCCGTTTAAGTAAGTCTTAAAAGTAATCACCATGACTGATAATGGCTTATAAATAATTACTTTCTTATGATTCTGTAATATATAAATGGATGGATTTTTGTGCACTTACATGAGCACTTTAATACACTTAACAGATTTTCACGAGTTATGGATCTTTTAGGATACACTAGTTTCGAAAAATCCATTATAGGTTGGTATACGACGAACGTTTTTCTTTCACTTTCTATTGCAATTTTATTGACAGTACAGAAAAAATAAATCGATGAGAAAAACACAATTTGTTTTTTTTTCATCAATTTATTTTTATAACCTATAAATTTATTTTATTGGAACAAAGTTTCTTATCGCGCGTTGTGAAAGGGGGCTAGACGGAAAAAAATCGTACGAAAATTTGGAACGACACTTTTCTATTAATATAAATTGACGTCTAACTGTGGATACCATACACCATTGAATACACCGGTTCTCGTCCGATCACCGAAATTAAGCAACATCGGGCGTGGTTAGTACTTGGATGGGTGTCCGCCTGGGAATACCACGTGATGTTGGCTTTTTGCTCTTTATTTTCGTGTCATCTTGTCAGACATTCAGCGCCATCTATCGAATAGATAGGAAATCATTTCGCAAGGAGATTTTACCAATGTATAAATTGTTTTAATTGTTTTTAATATGTAGGTAATAGCCGCTTTCATAGATGGCGTTGTAATTAAAATCGTGTCAAATCAGTTTTACTCGATCGTCACAACTTCGTTCCTATCGGGTGTCCCACGACACCACACGGCTTTTTTTTTCTAAGTAATGCGCAACAGATATCTCTCCATTAACTAACTACATTTGGGCAATTATAATAAACTCGTCGTATTTTAAAAATCCTTTTTACTAGTTAAGGTGGCGTTAAGCGTTAAGATCCATTTCTCGTAAAAATCTGTTGAGTGTGTTAAAGTGGACATGAAAGTGCAAAAAATCCATCATGGATCTTTTCAATGGATTTTAGTGGACAGAGGGGAAATTAAAAAAAATAACAAATTGAACCAGAACTTCTGCATGATTTGAATCCGATGTCTACAGCTTAGGTATAGCTTTAAATACGATTGCACTTTACTTTTGATTTCATACGGATTTTAAATATCAACTCACTTCCTCTTTGCTACATCCTCACTAAATCAGAAAAGAATCACTAATATCTCGTTTTCCTGGTGAGTTACAAAAACAATTTCTTGGTGCAAATGAAGATTGATATATCATTTATCTAAAGGTCAGCTGTCGAATCTTATTTAACTGATATACCATTTCTATTTATTAATAGAAACTTACAAAGTGGAGGAGTAATCTGTAAAAAAAGACCAGATAATTTAAAAGAAAAGAAAAATAAGACCTTAAAAAATGTAAAATATTACATTACTAATGCGTGAGTGTATTAGGGTATTAGATACCTACATAGTTTATAATACACTACTACGGCTAACTTTTTAATTAAAACCCGTAGGAAGGATTTGTTTCGCAAATTGTTGTAGAAATTTTAGTTTAGCCGATCTTTATTAAGTTCAAATTTCTTAATCAAACTAGCAAGTTAACTGCGTCAAAGTTAAACTATTTTACGCATCTAAATCACACACATATATAACAGTTCTTAAAAAATATATCAATGTTAATTTTATAAATGAACACCCATCCTTTTAACATACCAATAGTAACTATATATAACTGTACATATAATTATTGATTAGGTCGATTTCTATAAACTGTGCCAAACATCTAAATAACTATCAATAACATCGCAATCCACTATAATTTGTCAATATTAAAATGCATTAACCTCGTCCGTTAATATAGCGATGAAAACCTGCTTTCATTTCTTAAAAGTATATAAATAATGATAAAAACGTAAACAAAGCGATATTTCTATTTCAGAGATAAATAGAGATATCAATATACCCTCGTATAAATATTTGAATAAAATATACTCCAACACCTAGCTGAGATACTACCAACAAAACACGCTTCTACTAAACCAACACTAGCTGACCCCATTTCGTATATCTATCTCATAACTCCACGGCTCATGCACAGCCAGTGTCTAATATCAGTATTGGCCCAAAGTTAAAATAACATAAAAACATTATTGGGGTCACATATGATGTCCTTCATATGTCCATAATAAATACTCGGGTATTTGAAAGCATAAATTCCCTTATGTAGAGTTAGGCCTATTAAATATTAAGAACCGCTCATAACGGAATCTCGAGGTCTACATAAAAAGTGTAGTATAATTGTAAGGATTGGGGCGTTGTGAAAATTACATTGACACCGATACCGTTCACGTCAAACTCTAAATTAAATCAGGGTATTTTTTCAAGTCATAAGATGTACCAAATTATGATTATATAGTTATATTAGTGGCATAGAAACATATGAAACTCCTTTTGAAGTCTAACTGCATTGCCGTCTCAGTCAGTTTATTTGCAAAAATAAGCAGAAAATAATTTGAAGAATTTGAAATTACTATATCTTAAGATTTAAAATAGAAAAGGCGTCAGGAATATTTCTTCTAAGAATACAATAATAAAAACAAAAATACCTTCTTATCAAGTTCTTGCACATGGAATAATTTTACTCTGCATGTAGTTAAATGGCAAGGTGCAAATTAAGCGTAATTTGCAGATTTCGCAACTAGAAACTTTGACTAAGAAAGAAACAAGTTTTGCATTTCAAAACTAGATTTCAAAAACCAATTTAACCGCAGAATTGTACAACTCTGAGAAAATTCTAGCACATCTTGAGTCCCTGGTAAATTGATTTCAACTTGAATTAAATTTGAACTATTATTTCGTATCTAAAGGCTCACAATTTAGCCATTGAATTTAATTGTTGTATTACATGCATAGGAACTTGGCAATAATTACATACTAAAAATAACAATTTGTTAACGTTAAAATTTTATGGATACACTTGTGTGCACACAAATGTGCATTTCAAGTAGCGTTTACCTATTTTGAAGTTGGCACTGGTGACTAGACTAACTAGTAGTATCACAGCAATGTTACTTGCATAACTTATAATAATAATTTCACATAATGCCGTCTGATTCCAAACTAGGCAGAACCTGTGCTATGGTAACCAGACTGCTGATAAATATACTTATATATTTCTAAATACATACATATTTTAGATAAAGTACACCCAGACACAGAACAAAGACCGCGCTCATCACACAATTATTCGTCCTGGGTAGGAATCGAACCCACCACCTCTGGTATAGCAGTCAGGGTCACTTACCACTAGACCAACAGGCCATTTAATCATTATATTAAGGACATTCTTTGCATTAATAAAAGTAAATTCACTTTACGGATAGTAAAAGTTCTTCAAGAAAAGTCGTAATTTTTATATTTTCCTTACTGATCCAATAATGAAATCAAATCTATTAAACATAGTCTAGTAGCAAAAAACCTGACATTAAGCACCTACCTGTTCTGAAAGCTTCGAAGCTATCTGTTCAACCCCATTGATCGTAAAATAAAAAGGCTCATTCACAAGGGGCGGGAGACGCATTAGGCTACGTTCAGACGACAGACGACTGTGCCGCCCGCGGCTCCGAGCGTAATCAACGGGGCTTTGTAGCAAGAGATAGGAATTACTGATACGCAACGGCCCTAGGCTCTGCAGGCGCGTTGTGATTGTACCATCGATGAAGCGAGTGCAGATATTTATGTGCTAGGTTATAAATAAACGGTGCAGTGATAGCGCACATATGTCCCACGTTGGGAAAACTTAATTTAGTTTTTTAATAATAATAATCTCACAGATTTCTTAATGGCATTAATTTGAGGAGTGGTGGTATCTTTTTACCCCTTATTAGAGTTTTGTGGTCGTAACAAGGAACCCTTTGTTATGTCTATTTGTCGGCCTGCAAAGAAATTCATGAAAATTTTTATTAAGGGACATGAAACTCTATTTTCATCTCATAATGTGGGATATCATTGGATAGATCTTCCAATAACTAATATTTTTTTAGGGGAACATGATAATTATTTCATTCGATTGAGATATTTATATAGGTCAGAACAAGTGTCTTATCCGGCGTCTTAACGCCACTGTACGAAAAGTACTCTACACGCACAGCAATACTATTTCAAACTATTTAATAAAGACAAAGATTTAAATAGATAAAAATATATACTTACGGATAGAAAAAAAACAGTACAAACTAAAAGTTAAAACTAGTAACAGTATTTTAAATAATCCTTTATCTGTTGAGGACCTATGAGGGCAGCCTAATCTTCAAATTTTGTATCACACATAGATTACCCTTACCCGAAACAGGTTGACATTAAGTCTATCACAATAACAAAAATTGGCACCGTTTAAATTTGAATAAATAGTAGCAAGCAACGTTTAAACGCAGCACCCCACACATGCTTTAAGCACATTTTGTTCACACGCCTTTGGTCCATAGGCTTTTGTTCTTTCCATTAGGACGAACTGTCTATGACACCCTTGTCAAAAACTTACCGCGAGGAAAGCCTTATATCACATCAGAATACACGACACGGCCTGCTCAATGTTAGTAAGCATAACAAACCCCCCCAATTCATTATAATCCTTTTATTTAAATTTTATATCTCATAAAGGGAATAACTGATTATATATCTCCCAACACCTCGATGAACACTAATGATATTGAAGTGAAACTAACTTAAAAGTTAGTATAATTTTTTTATCCTTTCTAGTTACGCCTTTTTTTTCCGTGCGGAAATCCCTTCGGATACCACCTATCGGTGGCATGTCGAACTCGAACCGACTAAAACCGCACGCCGTCTCGGGTACTAATAGCCGGGGAACCAGGTATACCCTAGAAAGGAAGTCCCTGGTGCATTTCTAGTTACGCCTGAAAATTGATATCTTCTGAGTAATAAATGTATTATCCAATGGGATTTAAAATAACAAGAAATTTAAGGCTTGGCAACGTATTATTAATAGGTAAGCTCTTTGTGGTGTATGGGTCGTATAAATCGTCGGGGAGGGTGATATCATCGAGATCTTGGCACCGATACAATACATATATATATACATGTAGGCCTTTTGGATGACATCGGTGGAAGCGGTGCGGGAACGGCATTCAAAGTACATGCTGTTATTATAATGTTTCACTCTAAGCATTGCTTAAATTATTAATTACCTATCACAAGTAAACGTAGATAATGTCCCGACTTCAGTGTATAAGTTACAGAAAAAAAAACCTAAAATACCAAAACAAACAAATGTCAAAACATTCCTTTTACAGCATTCGCTACACGTCACGACTTCGTACGAAATTTTAGTTATTTATAGCGTACATTTACAGTTATTGGTATTGTCAAGCAAGAGCCGTGTTTACCAAGCGGGTGATGGATGACGCGGCATCAGCCCCGAATCAATCTTCGTTCAACGCGAACGTTATCAAACATTTAAGTCGAAAGCCATACAATGTTTGAAGAGGGCATTAAAAGTTCTTTTGTAACTGTTACATCACGTGGAGACGCAACAGCGATACTTGAAAAAAGAATATGTATTTATTTATAGTGGTACCAAAATGCCTTTACAGGCAATTCTAGAAATTCAATTAGAATGTATCGCTTTTTATAAATACAGTATGTAACAATTAACTGAATTCATTGTGTGCATGTGTATGCGTGTGTTTGTCTGTGGCATCAACTGATTCTAATTAAAGTTCTTTGGTTCGTAGGGTGACTTTATCAAGAGCCTTCTTAGCTAATTTAAGAAAATCTTTAGCAGCTCTTTTCAATTGGTTGCATTTTTTAAATCTAAAGTTTTCATAGTTTTAAATTTAAACTTGTCTAAGTTACCTACAACCTTTAAATTGATATTATTACAAAGTTAAAGTAAATATTGTTTGTAGTTTGTTGTAGTATCATATTGTTCTAAATTCTACTGAGAACAATTTAAATGTCTTTTATGATTATTTTGTGACATATATTCAAACTTTAATCTGAAGAATCCCGTTAGAGACTACTCATCATACAATTGTATTTCAGAATCAAAATTTCGTACTAATTTGGAAATTGGTTAAGATAAAGCGGGCTTTATTAGGCACACATGGTACTGACACTACACACATACGCTCACATACCAAATGAGCAGTTCAAACCCTCATAGCGATACCATCTATTGACTATCAACAAGCATGTTTATAGTTCGAAACCCGCCTAAAGACTCCTAAAAAGTTATTCCATTGCCCACTGTAACAATGTAACTAGATATAAAAGCTGAAACCACGAAAAAGCGATAGTTCCAAAACGCCCGGGAGAAGGGCGGGTGCACATTTTCCACCCGGAAGTTCGCTGGGCGGACTCGAACAGCGGATTTATGGCGCCACATCCGCTTCCGCCCCCCGCGACATATAAATTATATCGATTTTCGATTCATTCATATTTTTTGTTACTGTTACTCTATGTTTTTTTAACAACTGGAAAACTGGCCATCGCAAGCTTACTTATTGTGGTTCGGAGAATTTCCCGCTATCCATTTTGTTATTCGTTTTGACGGTGAAATGTTGATGTTGGTTTTATTTGTGACGAGTAGTTTCCTGCAGTTTCACCTGCATTTTTAGTCACAGCTCTGCTCTTTATCTAGGTTAGGTTTCATACACTTTGAGGAAATTAATTTCCTTCTTAATTGTTTTAGTGATTTTTTTACATATTTTAATAGATATCCCGCTATTCGGTGCAGCGATAGAACTATACTAATAATGGAAGACTTCATACTTTATACTGTCGTCTGAAGGCTTTAGCGTTGTATATTTACGACGTATAATGTGCAAAATCAATACAACCTTAATTTGGGCAAATGCCCTCTATCTTACGGCGCAAAAAGGCAAATGGAATATTTTCCTTAGAAACCATTGTATTGTAAGCATACCAATTTGAAAGTAATAGCCTTCATTTTAAAATCCAACTTACTTTTACATAATGCTTTTTGTGTTAAATATTTATACAACGTCCTCCTGTACTATCAGTCTATAATAGCTTTTTTTTAAAGGTTTATTGGCAACCGAAATTACTAGTATACCCGTTAACCCTATCCTTTTTTTTTTCTTTTTCCGTGCGGTAATTCCCTCGGATACCGGTGGCATGTCGGTCTCGAACCGACCAAAACCGCACGCCGTCCCGGGCACCAATAGCCGGGGAACCAGGTAAACCCAAAAAGGAAGTCCCTGGTGCCCCGACATACCTCGGGCCATCTACAGACGAGTAGACGACCCCCCCCCCCGTGTGGGAACCTCATGTTCTCTCTGCTCCCTGGAAGCGAGCGCGCTTCGCAACGCGCTCGCCGCCACCCCGGCCTGCTTCTGCTAGAGTGACAGATGGCCTCATCGTCACCCCCAGGCCTGCGCTTATGGAGGACGGAGGTCGTTCTGCGACCTCCAGCTCCTGAGTCGCCTGCGGTACCTGGCCCGTTCCCGGGCCTGGCTGGCCGGGAGAGTTCTAAACCTCTCCCGGTCCCGCTCCGCCGTCTCCTTCGCGAGCATAACTTGCTCACAGAAGGAGACCCGCAATCAGGCTATCGAGCGAGAGAACTCCCACTCCGATGGCCGCCACGAGGTCTCGCCTCTGCTCAACCCACGCCGGGCACTCTGCCAGCGTGTGGAGAGCCGTGTCCACGGTCTGGCCACTGCAGTGGTGGCACTCAGGCGTTGGCTCCTTGCGGATCAGACACAGGTGATCCCCGAAACATCCTTTCTCAGTGATCACCTGCTTCAGCCGGTATGAGAGGGTCCCGTGACGCCTCTCGAGCCAAGCCTTCATAACGGGTCTTACCGCCGCGATGACGGCGAGCCCGCCGTTAACCCTATCCTACGTTCTGCCAATCTTGCAATCAAATATAACAGCAATAATATGCTCATGATGGAGGTTAGGGTGACCCTTATATGGGTGTTTTTTTTTTAGATATCGAAGTGCATACCTCCTATTTCTTTTCAAACTACCCAGACTTACTTAATACAAAATTTTATGTTCCTACGTCAACATTAACCCGTGCCGACAGTACTCGTATAATTGCTGTTTTAACCCTTTCCGTTATGTTGCTAAATCAATTGAAATAGATTATATAAATTTTCTAAAATATTTATTAAAGGAAGATAAAATTACAGATCAGGCAGGATATTTACTTTTGAGGGTTTTTTTTTACAGTCTGGATACAGATTTCTATGCTCCTGAACACAGCGTAGCAGAAATGGCTTTTGCTCTTCCTTTGCAGTGATCATGAAAATCTTGCATAAGCTTTACAGCTCTTTCAGCTGTATCATTCACCCATAAAGAAAGCACTTTTCTTTTTGCCTCTAAATAGGCAACATCTTCATTCCATGTAGAAACGGTCTCTGGAGGAAATTCTTATCAATTTTCAATCGAGAAAAAAAATTTGTGCTCTTGACAGACACAAAATCACATAATGATCTTCCTGCAACAATAAATAAGGCAGTATTATTATCAATTTATTGAAAACGGTATAAAAAATAGTACCATGTATTGTATTCCTACTTACCATACAAACAATCAGACATATCTTATTCAGATGGAATGTATCTCTTCCCAGAATCATATAAACTCTCTCTTTGTAAGTTTACTACAATGTTCGTCTTGGTTTGTTCATTAACTTCATCATTAGAGAGTGCTAAAACCACAATTTCTTCTGACAAGTATCAAAGATGTTGACTAAACTTGCTCAGGCTGCTTTGGAAATCAATTTGTCCATCGTTTCATATGCCTCTTTAAATAGCACTAATCTTGATTTGGTGCCTTCATCGCCAGACTACATCCAAGCCATGGTTTAATTTAATTTGTATTATTATTTATATTTTAATAAAAAAAAAACCACTGCATCTTTTAAATGTAAAACAATACGTGTTAATTGCAAGAATAATTGAGAACAAATGACAAATACCGCGAATACGCACCGCTACTGCCGCGCAACATATATGAACATAATTCGATGCAAGTAGGCCCGGGTATCTCACTCCAAATAAGGTAAAAATTTATTTCCGAGTGTTTAGAGACAAATTAACAAACCTAAAACTTATGCGCTAGAAATTTAAAACTTTGAAAAAAAAGGGACACGCTAATGGAGGTAATAAGAATAATAAATAGTAAAAAAGCTTACTTCTCATCAAAACCGAAATACATTATTTAGTTTGCGAGGTGACTTACAAAATGCTAGGTATCGGTTGAGGATCGCTGGTGCCTGTAGACTTACTGCACAGTGTTGGTGAAGGTTTGTTGCATTGTGTCTTTGCATGTTGTATACAAAATGTAACTGTTCTTTTACTTACATTAATTACGGCTAAGGAACTTTAGAGTGCCTTCTAAAATTAGGACTTATCAGATTTGAATAAGACTCGGAACAATCGGTTCATAACTAATTGAATACGTAAATATTGCAATCACTTGTGACTGTCCCTCCGATGATATACACATTTGCAATGAATTACCGCAAGAGCTGAAATTAAATTTTAACGACCACATTAAGTGTAATAAATACAGTTAGGTTGAACAAAATAACTGTCGAAATACTGCAAAATTAGGACTCTAAACCTGCCCACCCTATTTCCCTTGGCAGTGTTTAAGAGTAAATCGCTTGCAATATTTTGAATCGTAATCGTCTATTTGCACCTGAGGTACATTTTCTCTGAGTACTATTCAGAAACGCGTAGTGATTTTGTTTGAATACTCTTCTGGTGTAATAAAACGCTGCTTCTAGCCTTTCGTGTGGTATAAAAAAAAATAAGAATTCGGCATAAATTAGAAGTTTCTATACTTAACTGAAATATTCCAGTAATAGTTTTTTCTAAAATATTAAAATCGAATGTTTATGGAGTACATTTACTTGATTTCCATTATACTCTTCAGAATAATTTATAAGAATTTATTGTTTTAGTCATACTGTTTTTCTCTTGAACAGTTTACCAATCAAGTCCCTCAGCTCTGTACCAACATCATTAATAGCTATTACTTCACACTGACTCTAATATTTACCTGTTTTAAATTGTTTTTTTGTTTATCGAACAACTTCGACGCTTTATTTATACAAGAGAGTTGTCCATTTCAATCATTGTCTCATACAATAATGTGTTAACAAAAAAATAGTATATGAAGTTTTATTTATATTAGCATGTTTTAAATTTTGTCAATGTTGAATAATAAAATTGAAAATCAAAACTCCATTCCATTCGGAATACAATAGAAATATAAGCGACAACATACATGTAAGTTACGTAACCCAGTTATCACGAGAAACTGACAAAATTCTAGCTATTCTGACAGCTTTTATTTCAAATTGATTGTAAAAAAAATCAGTTAAAAAAAAATTAAATTCATAAAAAAATCGTTTTAAGCTAGGTGTGTTTCTAATCTAATTTAATAAGCGCAAGTGTCCGTCATCACTCCATTCTTAATTCTTTTGAGTCATGTTATTTCCCCAATCAGCTGTCCAATGCTCCATTGCTAATTCGGTATTCTCTACCACTCTTATAATAAAAACATATTTTACATGACCCACAGGAATGACCGAGATGACACATTATTTTTATTGCGTTGCGCCCTGTGAGGGCCATCAGGTAAAAATTGCATGATCGCATTAATCCTCGGCATTTGTCAAATTTTAGTCACATGTGCCGGATCTGAAAATTGACAAACATTCCACCAATGACAAAGAGTTCATTAAATAGATTTAATTATATTGACATCACAACAAGATTTCAGTTAAAGTTGAAAAAAATATAACAAAGTATGTTCCAATACTTTTTTCGCCATCTTCAGCTAAGATTAAACACACAAAAACAAACTTCCTCCATTACAGAGAAGTTAAACACAAATACCTAAATAACAGACGAAGAAAAAGACAAAAAGAAGTATAAATAAAGGCATTTAAACAAATGATATTTATTTCTGTAAGTAAATCTTTTCAGATATTTTGGTCTTTACAGCTAGAAAGCGCCGGCATTTCCTAAAACTCACTCTGGGAAGAAACACTTAAAACAAACCACAGAGGTATATTTTGAAGAAAACTATGCGAGTATAATATAGGGTTTGGGTTTGCCTTTCGAAGAAAGGATCACAGTTTTCAGTCGATCTGTCCATACAGATGGCATACGGGCCCCAGCCATCGTGTAGCTTAACCGATATTAGTCACGGTCAAACAACTCTCAGCTACTGATAACCATTTACAAGATAAACAAGACTTCTAATACACGAAGAGGACACTATGCTCGCTTAAAGTCGTAAAAGTATCCAGTTCTAACAGTCTACATACACATCTCATAGTTCCCGGCATGTTCTCGCCCGCAACATCAGTATCGCACGATCGACCACATTGACCCGAATGAGCAGGCATTTGGCACGCGACTCGAGTAGTGCCGCGACACTACTGATGCGATAATACAACTTATCGATAAACGAATGCTAACATCATTTGCGAAGCCATTATCATTGTCATACTATAGAACGACAACGATAAGTATTACGGTAATGTAACGAGTATCGATGTTATGATAATAAAGAACCGAAATAAATTTTAGATGTCACAGTAAATTTGTGTCAGTGAGTGTGACATAAAATTCTTTAATTAAATTGATTTTGACCAAAATTTACAATTACCGCTGTAGCATAAACTCAAACCTCATTCATTAAGGTCATAGCTCATTACGGCCATATGACACCCGACCAGCACCACCTCGCCTCGAGTGGTATTTTATGGAGTATTTGTATGGAGTTTTGTGGGTAAACGCTCATTTCTTCAACTCCGAAGTGCCTCGCCCGCGGATTGACCACGCGTGGACGGTGAGTTGACCACTAAGTGAGCATCCGTTGCTCGCACGCTTGCCTTAACTTGCCCACGTGCAGGTCCCAAACGGATCGCGGACTGTCCGCGAGTGGTTGGAGTTTATGGAGGACGATGCATCGGCGAGTATCGATCCTTAACAAACTACTCATCTATTCGCGGACAACGCAATGTGCAGTCAGTGACCACGGCACATGTACTGGTTAATAACGCGGCGTCCATTCATGGACCACCTGACGTTCATTGGTTGACAGTGCGGCGTCCACCTGTGGACCACCTATCAATAACGAGTGGACACCGAACGATGAGGTAGTGCTGGTCTTGCGTCGGGTGGGTCTAATGAACTATGTCTTTTATACTACTAATAATGTTACATCATACACGCAGTGTCAATCCTTTACAAAACTTTTATTTACTTATTTTGCTATATTCAGAGCTTCAAATATAAAGTGTTGTTACTTCAGATACACAAAAAAAATTTCTAAAACATATAAAAACCAAGCATATTCTTCGGGACATATCCTAGACCAAAAACTATAAATCTCTTGTAATGTTCGCGGCGGTTTTTGTTCGAATAACGTTTGTATAACTCTCAATTTATTTTAGGTTAGAAACATGTCCTCGTTTTTTGAGACCAAGTTATATGTAATGCTTAGTTACAGTCTCGTAGGTACTTTATTATATTTTTCTTTTTTATATGTCACTGTTCAGTCGTCACTTCATGACGTGCCCTTTAAAGCATCAACAAGATATAATAGATACCTAAATGTCATACAGTCACGTCATGTCTATAAACATTTTTTTATCTACCATTATTATTATTTTTATCTCTAGATGGATCACACAAAGCCGACGCACCTCCAAAAAGTTTTAGTCTAGTATATATACAGAAAACAGTTAATATTCAAGATTTTTATCAAGATGTGTGCCCACATACCAGAGAGCTGTACCTTAAACTCCACTAGGAGTATCATAGAAATGGTGCTATAAAACTGTCGTAACTGCAAAATGCTTCTCTAAACGAGATGTCATTGACAAGATTCGTATATCTACGATCTTAGTAGAAATTCCATAGGTGGTAGTTCCATTGGTATACACTTTACTTTCAAAAGCTCTTCCTAAACCGGAGCAATTTCGTTGGGAAATAATAACACGGCATACTATTTTATTATAAATAATTAGTTTATTTTAGCATAGCAGCACTTTGCTTGCACTTAGAAGACACGGTATTAGTTAACTTACTGTATTCTTATAACCTGTTTAAAAAAACTCTTTAATCTACCTTTGTACAACCAGCAGTTGGTATGCCGTTATTTCTAATCTCTTCAATTAGCTGCTAATTCACCCACTGGCTTTAGTGTAGAAAATGGCTCCAGTCTTAAAAATAAATTTAAAAACATTCGTAACCTTACATATATTAATAACGCCTAAAAACGGAGAATACGCACGAAGGCAAGTAAAACGAAGCCACTTTGGCGCAGTAACCTAACAGCCGGCGTCAATGCTCAAGATCAAGTTGTAGTGCTACCAGCTCCCGTTATTTTAATTCAAAATGACAGTTTGTACAATAAACTCACAGTCACAGTAAGTCAAAGTACATCGGAAAAGCATAAGAAACATTATAACAAAACTTTCCACCAGTGACTTAACGCCTACATCAATTGTGGTTTTGCCTCAAACTTGACGGTTTTTTGATATAAAACTATCTTTTTAGGTTAAGTTCGTAACATAGTAGACGTACTGTCTAAACCTCTGTCTGTCTGCCTGTACATGTCAAAATGGTTTTATATAGATTGTGCATACATTAAGATTACTAACCATTTAGGCCAGTGTCTATGGTTATCTGTGTTCGTGTTTCAGTTTTTAACACATTTTCCTACACATCGCTGGCTAATTTAAAGGTACCGCGAATCTCACGTCATTTCCTCAAGCAATAATATTTCTAGATCAAATAGAAATATTATTTCTTAAGCCTTTGCAAAATTAGGAAGAAGATTGAATTTAATATGAATTTCTGCATGGAGTATCTGTCCACCTAGAATCAATACCATATAAAAGTAATATTTTACATCGACTCTCATATTTTGCATTCCTTTATACAAGTTGCAGAAGAAATGTTTTAATAAATATATTATAATCGGCCTTGATAATCTAGGTATAGTCAAACAATTAATCATTCTTGCGTGTATCAAAGAAGTGTTTTGATTAATCGAGTTTCGTGTAATTCGGAGTTCATTGTAGTGTGCCATACTTCAAAATTTGAACGCTGTCTTAGTCACGCATTCAAAGTATGATGGAGAATAAGGTAATAATCTAAAATATAGGTTATTTAACAAAATGGAACCAAGGCAGTGGTCAAACGAATGTAAATAGTTGAAAAACTCAAATACAAAATGCTTTCGTTTAAACCTGACCTGTTCTCCAATTACGATGGAATTAAAATCTTTTAACTAGTCTTCCCTATCAAAGCAGTTGAAAGGCCTTTCTGTAACTAATGCAAGGCAAAGTTATAATACCGTGATACATCTCCGAATATGTCTGTGACAAATTAAATTGGCAAACTTTGAAATTGTTCCGTCGTCATAACTCGTTACGCACGAATATCACTTGCAAGATAATATGTCGGTTTGTAATGAGTTAATTTGCCTTGTCGTACTCACTTTCAATAAATGACGCATTTAATTTTCAAATTGAGAATTTATAGAATGTAAATGAAAATCGCGTAATGAAAAGTATCTCGCCGTCCGTCAGATCGCGAATCGCTATGAATACTCTCTTGTGTGAACTCCTAGACATAACGCCCAGAATGGGTATTATGTCTACGAGTACAATGTCAATTCTACGTAGTCATAAATAACAAGGATCACTTATACTTTAGCCCCATAATTGCATTACCTTACACTTAACCCGACACAGGTGCAGAAATGGTAGTGAAAGTATGGAAATGATATTGTTTGAATGTTAATTAGGCATATCTAAACAAAGACAATGTTCTACAAAGCTGAACGCGATGCGTGAATTTCTAGATGAAATGATATTGCAACTGAAGCATCGTGTAGCATCTGCGTAGACGATCGTAGAGGAAAATCGTAGCTGGCAGAATAAGTACTTGTAAATTCCGCGAACAGTCCTTAAATGAATTTAAGGGCCAAGGCCTCAAATACAATATTTACCTTACGTAGTTAAAGGATTTTTCTAAAATACACACTCTTTTCAAATTCATTTTGTACATGTAGATTATATTTTTTGTATAAGCTGTCTTTTGAACATTATTGTCATTTTATATCTAGTAAAATATTTACAGGTACAAAATTTATTACTGTTTTGAGCCATATTTTAACACTTTTTTGTATTCAATGTTCACATCGAGGACGGAAGTGGCATTAATCATTAAAATCCGTACACGCAATGAACAGAAGCAAAGGAATATAAAATTAAATTCATTAAATCACTCACAGGGTCAGAATGTGTAATGAAAAACAGAGCAGGAACAGTGATCGCACGTAAATTGAACTATTTTTATTGCCAACTGGTTCAGGCAAAAAATGGCTGTGCCGAGTATTTGATTGCTGAAGTATGTCTATATTTTTTGCCGGAGCTAGCGTTTTATGTTTTGCAGCGCCATCTGCCGGTGGACGTATAAGTCGAGCGCAGATGTCGCCCCGAACGACCCGAAACTAATAAATGAGGAGGCCCTGGGGGAAATTAAAAATAGTTTGGCGCAAATCAACGCTTGAGGGTTGAATATTGAACTTTAACTTTGTTGGGTCTCATTGTTTTTATGAGTGAATCAGTACAGGCTGGGTGTGTAAGTTTTTGATTAAATTCCATCGCAACCAAGTCGGGCAACCTTTATTGTTGTTATTCGATATAGATTATATTACTTGATGATGGTAAATAAGCACTTGGACGTATTTGTACGCAAGGATACCTAGATGACCAAAATGCAAAGCATAACAACAGACAGAAATCTCTTGTGAAAATTGAGATTTTTTCTTAGAACTATTGTAAAATAAAATAAACGTACTACCCACTAAAAAGAATAAAGTAAACTTTTCGTTTAAAACTTTTACTAACAACTTATACCGTCATTAAACAAGCTAAAGCTAAACTTGTGGCGAGATTTAAGTACTCGTATTTACTTAGTTTGAAAATTCGATAAAAACAAGTAAATCAAATAACTTGTTATTTGATTTACACAATTTAAACAAGTAAATCAAATAACTTGTTATTTGATTTACTTGTTTATCCACACAGGTAAATCTCGCGACAAGCTTTTATATCATATAAATTATGTAATGACGTTATAAGTTGTTAGTAAAAGTTTTAAAGGAAAAGTTTATTTTATTCTTTTAAGTGTATTTAAATTTTTACTTTTGATTTATTTCTTACTTTTTAGTTCAATATCATAATCGAGGATTCCAAAAACCCCAGAACACCCCAATTTCAGACAGATTGGAGCACTGGAGTTTAACTCGCATTCGTATTCTCCGCAAGTCCTTTCATTTGATAACCATACAGTATGGAGGAAAGCATAAAAAACTTGCTCCGCCATCTTAAAAAGTCCGTCATATTGGTTTTAGAGTAGCGTCACTTTATTTTTTTAGTCATGCTTAACCATCCCTTTCATTTGATACCGATTTAAATAACTTGTTCCCCTATCTTGGGTGTTCCGCCAGGTTGGATTTAGAATGACGTTATACAGCTAACAATGCATTTTCATCCAAACTAAACGTCTACACAAAAGTTCAGCTCAATCGGTTGAAGATATCTGCTTCAAAAAAGAGTTGCAAGATTAAACCCGAACAAACTTAGTTACAGAAATTGCAAGTTAAATAAAAGCTTATAAAAAATGAGGTCTGACAAGTGTCTCCATCATTTAAGTCATTTATTTATTTTTATTTATTTATTTACTATACCGTACACTATCAGTACAGACCACGTCCATCATGTTTACTAAAATGGCGGTATATAACTATAGGTACTGTTAACTGAGTTGTTAATATATAACTCAGTAAATAAAGTCACGTAGCCAAATGTTTTTGCCCAAAAATAGAACGAAGTAAATATAGGTAATGTAAGTAGAAACGAGAAGAAGAGTGCAACTTGCAAACACTTTTCTGTGTACGTTATGATGTACAGTGCTATGCATTTTTTGGAGTTTTCATTACAGACTAATTTGTAGTTTTTTACCGTAGCACCCCGGCCTGCTTCTGCTAGGGTGACAGATGGCCTCACCTACCACCCTCCGGCCTGTGCTTATGGAGGACGGAGGTCGTTCTGCGACCTCCGGCGCCTAAGTCGTCTGCGGTACAGTACCCGGGCCACCTAGCCAACCCTGTAAAAAAAACGAAAAATATTTCTTTCATTACTTTTCTATTATGCCTTTCAAGTTCCAATATATCTAATTTTAATTATTAGGCAAGATTTCAAAAAAATATTTTCGCATTTATTATTACATTCGGACACAGATGTTGTGTTGTGTATTTGCGCATTGCGAACTCGGCAGCGTTTTCACTATTACTGGTATTTCCGTGGACCTTACCTACACAAAATCCAAACAATTGTTCTACTGCGGAACTTACAATGTTTCCACACATGTTTGACACAGTATTTCTCAAATAGAAAACAAAGTAAATATAATGTAAGTAGAAATAAGAAGAACAACTTGCAAACACTTTTCTGTGTCACTCAGATTTACAGATCTAATGAATTTCTTGGAGTTTTCATAACGACAATACATGTAGTGTTTTACGGTGAATTTTGTTCTACGCTATATCTACTGCCATCCAAACAAGTTAAATTTAAAACCAATTTTTTTACATGTGTTGGGTGTAATTTGTTTTAAAGCGTAAATGATTCGCCTTTATAATCGTATTCCAAGGTTTTAACCTACAAGGATTGATGATCACTGATGATTACAGTTTCAAACGGTGACCCCGTAATTATGTAAATAAATTTCAATATCTGTATTTCAATATTAATTTTCTTAAAATTCTTTGTATTACCATGAATACAAGTTCCTTCCTAATGACATAATGAAAAAATACGTAAAATTTGTAAAATTCTCCTTGAAGATAAAGTACACAACTTTTGTATAAAAGTGTTGGGAAGTTTCAACGGAAATATCTTTTTGTTGACATTATCGAAACGAACTCTCCAGTTATCGGACTTCACAATCGAAATATGAATATTCATTCCTGTACAAAATTAACTCGATCGCGATTCGTCTCGTCCACTCGTTCATTTTCGTCGCTTATTGCTGCAGAGATCAATAGAATGGAAATGGTCGGTAAAAATTTTACGAAACATTATTTACTTGTTGCTTTCAGTCGCAATATTTCATTGCATTTACATAAAATATTCTCTTCATCAACATCCTCACATCAACAGCCTTTAATAGTCCACTGCTGGACATAGGCCTCTCCTAATATTCTCTTACATTATTTATAATGATTCAATCAGGAATAATTTTACTATTGATCAGTAGTAATTTCTAATTTCAAACTTTATTAACCTCGTTCATATTAACATTTAGGTTAAGGTAAATGAAGGGACTTGTAAATGCTTATTTAATATTCTGACTAATATTATGTATTCAACTATTTAAAACAAACTCATTGCAATTATTTACTGATACAAAATTATTTCATAAAATACTTTTATAGTAAATTTAAAGCCCACCATGAAATTACTTTATGAAATAATATGTATAATTGATTGAATCTAATCTTAAATATAAACCTAGATCATCTTTAATATTTTATAAAAACTTCATACTATATGAATTTATTAGCACTTCCGTCATGAAACACCTCAGAATTGCATGCTCTAATGCATAACATTTAACACCTCTCTTACCTGTTAGTCAGCGTGAATTCTAAGCATAAATATTATAAGTTTCCTTAAACTCTTTTCACCATTAGATAAGGTATTTCTATAATTCTATTAAAGGGTACAACTGAAACAATTTCTTAAACCCGTCGTTATCTTACAATTACACAAGAAATATTTATAATGCCTATCGCATATTTTAGGTTAAACTTTGCACTGAAGAACTGATAACGGATATTAACCGTTCTAGTTTTTAGGAAGTTTTAGGACAGGAGAAGTTGAGATGCGATAGCCGCGCGTTTGCTCTCCGCTACGGAACTGATACACACATGATCGTAGATGTGGGTGAAGGTACAAAAGTTACATCACAAATATTCGTGTCCATTGAATATCTGTGAAAAGTCGACTTGAATGACCCCTAATTAAATTAAACTACATTCTAAACATTTAGGAATGTATTTTCACAGGTGCTTGCGATCAGTTTAGTAAATCCGTTAAGGTAGTTTTACCAGTATACTTTCAGATATAGCAATAATACACTTAACATGTTAAGCTCGATTCATAAGTACTAATAATGCCATACCATGTTTTTACCTTACCATACTTAACCATTGAAATTTTTAACAAAAGCATATTTTAAGTAACTCGTCTAAATGAATCGTCAGGCAAGAGAAAAATAATATTGTTATGCGAAGTTCGTCTTTTTCAGTTGTCGAAGACATTTATAAAGTTTCAGTGTCTGTAATTAAAAAATTCAAATAGTTTTACAGCGAAACATGATAAAAATGTTATAACGCCTTGAATTATCTTCCAATTAAAATTACTACAACATTTTAGTAATACGTTTTAATCAATCTCTCTCATAATAACATAAATTTACACAACACACTTCTTGAGCTGCGCCGTGCAAGTAATATTTATTTACACAAATAAATCCCATCGTCAACCGTCTCCAGGCATCGTGTGCAGGAAATTAAAATCAGCAGCAGGTGCAAATAATGAGATTCTCATTACTCACCCTGGTTATTCCTTCACAAGTTTTCTTGCAAAATTAACGTAGAAATCTAGAACTTGGGGAATTTTAAGCGTATTCTCGTTTTGGTAAAAATGTATGACTGAACGGGTGAAAATAAAACTAATACGAGTAGTTTAGTATTTATTTTCCGTCTTTGCATTTTACTTAAAATCGAGATGGCAGAACTAATTAAGATAAGAATGGATAGAAAAGGTCAATGCGAGTCTTGCTCGTGCTTGAAGTATCAAAGCATTCGGATTGTTTACAATGACAATATTTTATTCAATAGACTACCGATGAGAGTTAATAGAGTGATATTTTGATAGGCATTATACGACGTAATTTGATTCGCTATTAAGATATAATTATTTTTTTCTGAATCACATGTAATATTGCATATTAATACAAATTTATTTTTCAATTTTTAGAATACTTCTTTCTAAGATTAGAGCCTATAAAACTAGTCGTAACGTGATTGTTCAAATAATACTATTACTCTCAGGAAAATAAACACTGATAAACAATCTGAAATGCTTACAGAGTGTTACCTGCACGTAATTTCTTGGAATAAATGCCAAGTGAGTCGGTGTGCTAGCGATAATGCTCGGCTGAGACGCAGCAATCCCGCACCGTTCTGGGGTTATTGCATAATGCCTTCCTTAGGCAATATATTTAGCTTACGTTACAGCACGCGTGTTGTGAGACAAATATGTACCATTAAGTAAGATTGCACCGTCTTAAACAAAGGTTAGGCTCAAGTTAAATGGATTGGTTTGTTAGTTACAGTCACAAACAAAGCTTAACAGACTATACGCAGCCACACTGATCCATTAATAAATGTTAAAAATCAACAAATCAAGTTGACCAAACTTATTCTTTTGATAGCACGAATTAGGAACCATGAAACGATGTACTTTATTATTTATGATTAGGGTTGCCAGATCAATTTAGATAGAGAAAGAAATTTAGAGTTTCTGTATCAACTTCGTACGTTATATTCAGAAATGTTTTGAATTCAAAAATTTGTACTCGATATACACTTCGAATTTCCCTCCTAAATACATATATCAAAATGCCGTAGGTTATAAAATGTTAATTTGTTTGTTTCTCAAATGACACTCAAATGACGTGAAGTGCAGTCTTTAACGTATATTAAATATGTTGTGATATAATAGTATTATGCAGAAAGATGCACTAATATCACACGTCGGCGTCTCAGAGCTCCTTCTTCTAATATAATTATTGTTTAATCTATGATGTTAAGCCCGCCTCTGATGAGATTAGACTCTCAGTAGGTTAACATAGATCACTATCGTGAAGAGAAAACATTTTTTCTATTATAGTATTTTTATTGTTTTTTTTCTACCGACCTTATAAAAAAAAACACTGTTCAGACCAATTTATTGACTGTTGAGACACATAAAATTTAATTTAATAATGATGATAAATATTGTTCTAAAGTCTTCATCAATATTATTTTTTATTAATTTCTTTATTACTTACAATATCCTTATAGATGAAATCGAATCCAATATTGGAGTTACATAATTTGAATACAAATGTAATTAAACATATGTTTGAAAGTCTTTGTTACTCTAAACTAATATTTAAAAAAAAAGTATATTAAGGTGTAAATCATTAAAATTGCTATTGACTACTTTATATGTTTTAAAAAATGACGAAGAATGTTTGGATACTTAAATATTACAGAAATTTATCTCTGACTGGCGCAATTTTTGGAACGAAGTTCCTTATCGCGCGTTGCGAAAGGGGGTTAGACTGAAAAAAATTAGACGAAAAGTTGTAACGACACTTTTTGCTATAGTAAGCATTGCGCATGTTTCTCTGTCTCTCTCTCTCTCTCTCTCTCTTATAGAAAGCAAGCCAGATATTTTCGTTTCCTCTTTCTATTTCGCATTGAACAGTGTGGTGTCGCGACGATTATTTTTGTTGAGTTTATACAAGTTTTTTTTTACATAATAAATAATAAAAAATAATAAAATTTTAGTACAATTCCTTCACTAATTAATCGAAAGGAACTTCGTTCCATCCGGGTGTCCTTTGACACCTCTCAAGTTTTTATTCTCAAGCTTGGAACATGTCTAAAATACACTAGGCACATCTCCAAACTGTTATTGTTTCTTAACACTAACAATCAATACTAAAATCATCCTACATCATAAATACCTCGACTTTGAAATATATTTTTCTTCTGTTATAGAATATTATTATAGATACATATTTCTACTGTTATAGAATCACTAGATTATAATTTGTTCGTTACAATAAACATACGGCAATCTTATCAAATACTTGTTAGCTATCAATAATTCTAAAGCAGCTTTAAACATCTTATCACAGTACATTGGAGTGTAGGCCACCTCAAAATTAACATAAGTAGAGCTCTCTCGTAAAAATATGCAAGCACCAGAATCACACATTAAATATTCTTGCATACAACTGTGCTTACAAGATAGTGGAGAGCTGTGGAAGGTTTCAGAGCTTTTCTTCTTGTGTAAAATATTACCTGCTCCTGTCTCATGGATTATGTAGGTGCATCTTAATAGATGTTGAGCGAACACTGAATGTGTTTATTGTGCTCTGTCGAATTTGAATGTGCATTTTAGAATAGACCACTAGCATAGTTATGCTGCAAATAGGACTTGTACTGTGGTATAAATAACACATATAAGCGTGTCGTTCTGGTAAATGTAGTAATTGCTACTGTTATTTAATTGCGATTAAAAGCTTGATTATTCTCTTTAGGAAAATGTTGTGTATTATCTTTTGTATACTTTACGTCAGTTTTAGGTCAGGGCCCCAATTCTGCTATTTTAATATTGTATCAATAGCATAATAGCAACATCAATAATTGGCTGTCATCGGAATAACTTTGCACTTTTCGTAGTTTACTAACTATGTGAGACCAATGGCCTCCCAATGATTTGTCACTGAACTGCCACTAATACAAATGTCGTTGATGACTTTGTAATATTTTGGTAAACGGAACATTTTAAATTTATAAGGCAATGAGATATTTAATTTTCCAGATATGACAATGTTGTTGAAATCACCATTGATGAGCCATTGTCGGTACATCAACAGTCTATTGACATAGTGAATTTATGTTAGGAGGATACCGATATTTTGGCCGATGTCAGTAGCATCTCAATGGCGTGTCAATTGAATGACAGTGGCTTCTACGTTAACGTAAAATAGCAGAATCGAGGCCCAGGTCAATTGCAACGTTTTTTTTTTAACGCAATCTTGAAACGACATTAAACAATAATAATAACAAATTTAAAGCTGAGTTTTTAAATGTTCATGCCTACAATGTTTTACTAACTTTCGTGTTGTGTAAAAAAAGGTATTTATTACATCAACATGATGGTTATTTAACCATTTTATAATATCAATAAATAAATTACTTTTTACGCTTTTAATTATACTCGTAAGTATATTAAGTAAAGATAATTCACTCATTCGTATATTCTGTATTCTGATATTTGTGTATATTCTTTTTGTTACACAGACAGTTTACAAGACTATAATAACTACAAAACATATGTCGACCCTCCAATTTAGAAGACCACGAGCTTTTAGCGAGCGAGTTTTAGGATCTTCGCCCTGTTTACGTCTTAATGTTTTAAGGTGTTACCAGCACCCTAATACAATTAGAGAATACACACAAGATGTCATTTTTCTAATATATGTTACAGGTATATCTATAGAAATTAACAAAGCTCCAATCTCAACTAGAGCAAAAGACGAGAGAGAACCAAAGTTCGTAAGAGCAACACATCAAATTTGTATAGTGAAGAAAAATGTATATATCAGTTCACTACATTGTGATAGTGTATTCGAGTACTACATTAAAATTAAATGATCGCCTTCTGTCTATTATTGGATTTCAGTTATATTTTAAGAACATTAAGATAGATGTCGTTCATATTGAATAATTCTTTATTTAAAGAAAGCAAAAACATTACAATTATTTCGTCAGTCAATACTTCAGAGATCATGCGCCACAAACTTATTTACTTCTATTTTGTACAGTACCTATTTACACATAATTATGATGCTGATTTGGCTGGGTATCAAACTAGCACATAAGAAGCCTACAATATCTATTTCTCTTCACGTTGTAATCTCGGGAGCTTCTAGTTCAATTATATTTGTGTTCTTATTAAATATATTGTAAGTGCGGCTTTTTGGCTGTACGCTAAAGAAGGGCCGACTTAAAAGCACTCGTAAACGGCGTACGTGCATAAAAGGTCTGATGAATGTAGAAGAGGCGTAAGGGGTATGTCAATATCATGGTATGCGGTGCTTTATGATCTCTGACAACCCCAAACGGGCGTACGGCGTAAGATGTGTATGTACATACATACCTATGTGTATATCTTACGTTGTCAGCGTATAATCCATATTTATATTATAAATTTCAAAGTCACACCTAAACCACTAAACCGATTTTAAAAATTCTTTCACCAATGGAAAGACAAATTATTTATCAGCGAATAACATAGGCTACTTTTTGCCGCGATAATCGATAAACACGAGGGCGCGTACTATTATTTAATGACAAAGATAGAATTACTTTCTACTAAAAGGAAAACTAGTTTGACACATCAAGTAGTTTTGATACAATTACATGAATTCAAAGTCATTCTGTACATACTATGTAGCCTATTCCCTATCGAAATTCGAAAGACAGAGGCGGTAGTTAAAATCGTTAGTAAGTTTCAGAACTTGAGAACCAATTGAAAGTACCCCTATTATGCTATAACGTTAGTCGTTAGCGAGATGTGAAAGATAAGGGACTCTTGTTTATAATGTAAACGACTTAAAGATAACAGGCTACTGATAGACTTGGTAGTAATTTGTTTTAGTGTTATGGTACAAAGATTTAATTAATTTTGTGCTCGTTCTGTCTGCTGCTATGAGTTCTTTTTCGGAATTTATTTTTAATTTGGAATCATTTTCTTGGTGTAAAAGTTATTCAAATTTGGAAAAGATAAAAATTAAAGACGTTTGATCTGATTAGACCTTACATAAGCTCCAGATCTTGACAAAAATATGAGTTGCATCTATGCTGTCACGATTTCCTAACTTGGCTCGTAAAGTCGTGCTATGTTTATTTGTCAACTTAAATACAGAAAAATATTTAAAATGTTAACTAGAACCACATATATAGACGTCAAAGGTAAAGTGTTTTTGTATATAAACTTATACGTGTCAAAATGATATACATTACACCTTATTACAGTGAAAAGCCATCAGTTGAAATAAGTACCGGCACTTTAAAAAAACACGGTAGTGTTTATAGACCTTGATCAATGCTACCTTTGACGCAAATACTTAGATAATCTGATGTGTATAAATTATATCTACTAAGCAAAAGCATAGTAGTTTCAAATAAATAAAATTACTATTTACTTATTGATTAATAGGATTCTCGCGATCTATGTGATTTAATACAAAATAAGCTGAGAAACCCCATTTTTTTACATAAGCATAAGTATTATTAATAAATATAATTTAAAACAAAGGAAGAAGAACTCCCCAAAACTTCCCGAAGCTCCAGATACGACCAAAAGAAATCAGGCCTGATTGCAGTTCATTGTGAACCTTAACGATAGAGCTATAGTATCCTACTTATAATGTCTTCTAACTACAAGCAACAGTTACCGTAATACGTTCACGTATCGCCAGGACGGTGTCCGGAACAAAATAACTAAGTACACAAGATTAATTGTCCCTGGCGGACTGCGCCGGAAGAGCATCCACCATGGCGGCCATTTCGTGCAGATAACATTGTAGTATAGCCTGCACTTCCTGTCAATAACATTATTTCTTTTGTGTTTTGTAGTGTGTTCTGTGAGCGTGGGGCATACTGAAAGTCTCTGGGTCTGGCCACTTACAATAAAATAATGAAAAAACAATTATAGAATTCGACACTGGAACTCTTTGGAAACATGATACATTTGCGAATTCATTGTAACTTTTTTTTCATTTTGACGTCCTTACGAAAATCATGTGTCAATATGAATTTAACTCGTGAACATTTTCGTTCTATGATTTTTTATGATTTTCATTGTGGCTTAAGTCAACAACAGAGTTGCCAGAGACTTCAATTGGCATTTTTTGATGAAGCACCATGCTGCAGCTCTGTGTATTCGTGGTTTGGAGAATTTAGACGTAGACGTGATCATTTCCATGACGAGGTACGTGAAGTTCGGCCGGCGACTGCGGTTTTAAACTCTAATATCAACACCATACGACAACTTATTGAAACTGACAAAAAAATGGTTGATTTTATTTTCGGCAAATCAGGACATTACACTACAGCATCGCTTGAAGATCAAAGGGCAGTAAATACAGATTGCTAAGTCAATAGTTGCATACCCAGAGTCTTAGAAAGCGTTGGCGAAAAACGTCCTCGAAGCAATGTCCTCCTTCACCACGATAACGCATCCTCACATTAAGCTAAGGTAACAGAAGCCTATTTGAAGGCTTCAAATGTGGAACTGATGACGCATCCGCCTTACAGCCCGGACCTCGCACCCTGCGACTTCTTTTTGTTTCCAAAATTTAAAGACAAACTTAGAGGCACACGGTTTACGAGTCCTGAATCGGCGGTGAATGCGTTCCATAAAGTCATTTAAGAGGTCTCTAAGGAAGACTGGTCCAATCGCTTTGTACAGTGGTTTCAACAAATGCAAAAATGCATTAATTGCGAGGGAATATTCTTTAAAAAACAATAAATGTATGGTAAATCCTATATCTAGTCTTATTTAGCAGAATCCAGACAGTTTCAGTATGCACTGAGTAGAACAGTTAGCTGCTACCGTGCCGATAGTTGGGGTTGGTCAAATTTTATTACACCAAAACTAATCTGCTTGAAAACTGATTTTTAAGTTTTTTTATTTAAAAGATTATTAAAATACAATTATTTACAGTTCCACTGGATGATGGATAGATTGAACTATAAAAAGCTACCCTCAGTTCAGGCATTATAAGAGAAATATACAATGGTTAATATATGTATATTAACAGCTAAACTTTGCTAGAAGAAATATTTCCTTTGGTTTTCATAACCAAATGCACTAAATAATTAGTCATATAATGTCATGAAACTTCTAGTGCGACATTAAAACTCAAGAGACTCAGATATTTGCACGAAAACATCAAAACAATCTAACTTTAAAACTAAGAAAGGAGAACTTCGGAGCGGAACTAAAGATTTTGCATTATTCCCATCTCTTTATACGACTCAGAACACTCAAGTTTATCACCACTAAAACTTAGTCCACACATCAAAGACTTACAGGATTGCTTTCGGATCAGTACTAATCAAAATCCCTACTTCAAGACCGTATTCGTCGCCGCACTATAAGCAGTGTAAAAAGATCGCTAAAACAAGATAAAGCTTGCTGACAACTCGTGTAACTCGACTACCCTGCTCGTGAAGGCCCTGCGAATGACATGCCCCAGTAACCCCCCGCCTCTCCCACGCAACCTCACACTCCTCGAACGTCGCAAACCACTTTGCACCGTCCGATACTATCTCTTACAATGCATTTTCCTTAGAATATAAATTTATTCGCATCCCATTGAGATATCGAGAAGTCTCCCAGTTTAAAATCCGTCCGATTTTAAAGTTTGTCCTTTGAAGTCTTTGCATTTTGATGGAATTATTTTATTGAGAACATTGCGAGACGTTTTAAATGACGATGAACTTGAAAATATTTGAAAATATTATTTTTAAAGTCCGGGAAAATGGTTCAACATCCAGTATTCACGTGGCTAGATTGGTCTATACTTTAGTTTCTTTTAAATATTTAAATAAGTACTATCTTAATACAAAACTAATGTTCAACCAACAATGACTACAAGGTAAATGTTAGGATACATCGTTTTAACACCTACATTTACTAAACTAAAACTCGCGTGTACTTAAATATTAGTAGAATGGGTTATTTTATAAATTAATTAGTTAACTCCATTATAGTAACGTATATACACTTGCCTTAATAACAGGTGTAGTTTATTAATGGGTACTACGAGTTTTTTTGCATGAAGCATAGTACATAGGGGCGCAGCAAACATTTGCGGAATAAACGTACTGGATCAAATGTGTATCGATATTTTATAACAAACGTATCTAGTATGCAGCATTACTCATTGTACAATGTTAATACTCAGGCTTTTAACCTTATAGTTTCTCCAAAGGATGACCAAATGTGTGTATGTGGTTGCAGCCTGGATATTGAAGAAGATTTTTTTTATTTAAAGTAGTTTATCACTCAAGTATTAAACCCTACAAAATATTCGTAAGCTTTTAAACCTACCAAGATCTTTTACAATAGTATAAGTTCATTGCTATTTTCAGTATTTATAAAGAATACACTCTATGCATCAAGAATACGCTTTCTATTGCAGGCTAACTTTTTATTTATTTCATTCCATCATTCCATATAACTAAAAAACTCCAGTACTTGTATTTATGATACACATTTAGCGGATACTGCTTGTTAAAAACAAACATTTCCTTAACAGAATTACAAAAACCCAAAGTTGAAAATACTTTTGAATCCTACTTTTACTTACAAAAACTTCCAGTGTCGCCTTTAGTTTTAACGCAATACAATTTGGTTTACAAAGGAAAAACTTTTTCGTAAAACATTAATAACGTTTTGTGATAAGTTCGTAACGAGAGGAGTCTTTGTTTTATAAAACATGAGTTTACTGCTTTCATAGCCATCCTGTAGATAATATCTATAATTTTATTTCCCATACGCAAAAAGGGAAAATAGCCAAAGGCAACACAATTACAAGATTGTTGGTATTTTCTTTTCTTTTTAATGAGTTTTCCGTATCGCATACGGAATAAGAAAATATTTACTCATTATCTCATGTTAATAACCATTATTATGTTATTATTGACAAAGGATATTATTTTTATTCCAAATTTAGAAAAAGGCCAAAACAGGATATTTTCCTGTATGGTTGCTAGTTATTATTTTCGTTACAATTCAATAACTATTCACTAGTCTTCAGAAAAACCAGAGCTTTAGAAGCTCCTATACAGTAATACGAATTCACTTAAGAACACAAATAGTATAAAATCAATACAACAATAGCCACGGTCCGTTACTTCCATCTTCATTTATCCTTCAACTGTTAAATTCGTCTATCAAAGAGAGAATTGTTTTCTTTAAAAAGATTTTCTTATCTGTAAAACTCCAAAATTTAAAAATATATAAATCATAGTCCAGCACCGTGTCTGTCTCGACTCTTTTAATCTCCGTCACAATGTACAAGAAGTCTCGTAAATCACTTTATATCGAAAACGCTTATAAAATATTAAAAATGTTAGGTTTAAGTCATTCATCTTTAGCAGTATGCATGTTAGTAACGGAACCAACTGTTTTAGAGTTTGATGTATTATCGAAAATTCTGCGGAGACATGTAAAAACACGTTTAGTATGCACCCCAAGTTCTGGTGTGCTAAGATCGTTTATACCAAAACGATCTTAGCTAACTATGCAGTTTCACGGTTTTATTATTCAAAAATAACTCTTTCCTGCTTATTAACAACCCATCCGTCACTCTGCCTGTCGCAGGCATCTTTTTCGTGGCTTGTTTCTACGAGTGCTTATATACTTTTTACAAATTTATTTTATTATGCAGTCGTATGCGTATACAGATACTCAGAAAGTGTTTTAAACATTAATTAAAGTAAAAAAATAATTACTGAATCATAATTTAATCGAGATTACTTCATGTCCTAAACCCACAAAATTTGTACTTTGAAATAATGAACTGTAGAAAGAAAATAAAATCAAATCATACTAGTTTACATCAGAAATCCTTTTTCACGTCGTTTTACTAATAAGATGAAGACACATTAGCAAGTCACAAGCATCGAAACTTACATAGAGCAGATACTGTAGGTGTGCAAGATTAATTGTCAGCAGAGCTCGGAATCCGCCGGAAACGCATCTATAACTGTCCAACCACCATTCGTCGTTCTTGGACCAGTAAATATGTATTCAGCTTGTGTGCCAGCCAACCACTTAGGTGTGTATGCATTTGCAAAATCGATAGCTCTCCAAGATGTATATGATGCGTTATTCCTTTCAGATAGGTTTAAAGTTTTCGGGAGTTTGAACTTAACTCTGGATTTCTAAGTAACAACCTTAAAACCTGTGTAGAGAATATATAATAATAATTCCGTTACTCGTATCTAATGTGATTCTCGAAGCTTCAAAATCTCTCGGATGCACACCTCACCTTGAAACTTCGTTTTTTTGCTTTGGCTGTTAGTGACACTTAAATCAACATTATAAATTAAAATTAAAATATATTTTTAAAGTATTTATAGTAGTAATGTAAATTTAAGTATAAATACGTAAAACACTTGAGACTTCTAGATACTTCCTCGCTTGCGGGCGAGGTGGCGGCGGTGGAGCACAGGAAATTAAATCAGATCTACCTCACTTATATAAGCGTGTGCCGCTCGCAATTTTCCCGCCTTAAGATAATACAGGTCAGGTATGACCTGAATTCACACAGCACCACTAATCCAAGCGTTTTAATTTATAAACTTTATTGGGTAATATATTTCTTTCACGTTTAATAACGTCAATTCTTGGTAGTTTAAAAAATCAGAATTATATAGTATATATATAGTAAACCGTTGTCGTTTACATATCCAATCATACCGCTAGGTATGATTGGATATGTAAACGACAACGGTTTTAATAAAGTTACCAACGTTTACAATTAAAGTAATTTCTTTATGAACATAAAATCTTTACAGCTTTACCAGTATTTGATTAAAACCTATAACAAATACTGTTTTTTATTACGGTAAAATGCACTGTACGCGCTGTTTCGTTTATCATTACCCTTAGCAGGACTACAAAAATTAATACAGAACAATGAGCAATTTCTAAGGAGAGGTCTATGTCCAGCTGTGGACACTACTCGACATGGGCCTCTCTTTAAAAAATATTAACTGCTCTGTATTAATTTTATGTATAACATACTCAAAATCACTTTAGGTTCTGTTCTCCAAAAAGAAAAAGAAAATCCTCATAGGTCACTTTGTGGTCCGTCTGTTTGTTTGTGTGTTGATCTATGTGAAGAGTATATTTGGAACTGCCAAGTAAATGTTTTGTTTCGGAAAAAATCTTGAAATGTCAAGGATCGATTCAAGGGATAGACAATACATTCAAGTGTGTTTGCCTTCAGAACTTTTTTTTATGTAGGTAAGCTGAGTGGTAAACTTATAATTATTTCACAGGAATCTGATTTCGTAAGAACGCGACAACTCATTGTCATTTCTGTATAATTCAAAGCTTATAATAATTTACTTTTCTTAGTTTTGTTGTAAAATATTAAGCTATGGGTTGGATAAGACTCAATGTTGTACTAAGGAACAGTTAAAGACAACTACCAAGAAAAATAAAGTACACCTGCACTTTATTTAAACTAAACGTTTAAAGCAGTAATAGAACGGAATGGCGCATAAACTTGAAACTAAGCTTAACTTAAGTTGAATAATTTCCACTGTTGTCCAAACTTAAGCTCAGGTAAGCTGGCTAGTGTGTCTAGCCGCATACTCGGGTTTTACACTGACATTACACTGACATACGGAGATGCTAGTTTGCTTTGATTTGACATTAGAAAAATACAATAAATAAAATACTTATTTATGTATTTGTTGAAATCATCGAAATAAAGTAATTATTATCAATAAATTATCTCACATAGAATAGATATAAAGTTAGATGTATAATAATCAATGAATTAATTAAAGATAGACTTGATAGCACAAAACCTATCTAGTACATTACCGAAGTGGAACGCACCATAAATCAGATAACATCTAACTTGAAAATTTTGTAATCAATAGTAACCTACATTACTTGTATAAATATATATATATATATATATACTTATATATAATTACTAAACTAAATGAGTTAACCTTAAGTAAAGTAGTAATGTAAATATTTTGATGATTATTCCTTGACATTATTTACTAAACATTTATAATAGTTGCCGGTCCACTACTAGTAATTTTAAAAGTAGAAGAATAAGTAATAACATTACGAAGTAACAATTCATGTGCAAATATAGATGAATTAAAATATATGTAAATGAGTTCTACTGTTCATTTAACATATGCACCTGCCATGTCCCTTACTGAACCATCTAAAGGTTGACTGGTAAATAATGTCATGTGGCATTAAGTCCGCCTCGGACAGATTGTAATGCATGAGTATAATATTATTTTTATCGAATCAGAAATAATCTAATCAGAATAATAATCTGAAAGTGTTCATTTGCTGACTACACTTACGAGTATGTAATAGATGTACAGACAACTACAGTGACAAATATACTCGAACCTAATGTTATGTTTTCAACAGTTTTTTTTTTCACCTGGGTTCTAATCAAATCAGATACTTCAGCTTTTAACAAAATGTATAAGAATTTAGTTGATATGATAAAAGAGAAAATCGTATTCTAGACAACAATACATTACAGATGCGTATGTTCTATATGAGATCATCTAAACCGTTTAGAAATCCAGTTCGCGAAATACTCTGTAAACCGTGAATAGTTTTCAAACGTTGCAGTATGTTGAAGTATTGTGTTCCTCGACAAGGATCAGGTCAACCAGTATAATCGGAATTAACCTACTCATGAATTTCCAGAACTTTAGCAATGAAGCGGTATCAAGTTCCACAGGAGAGTTCCCTTGAAAAGTACAGTTTAAACTGTTACGATAATTATAACTTGTTATGAGTTACGGTAAATTAATAGCTTTTAAGAAGTGTTTGCTATTTTGTTTATTTACTCAAAATAATACTTCACTCCTGTATTTCATCAGGGTTAGTTAGATCTATCTGAAGCCTGCTATCACTTAGTCGTCCAAAGATTTTAAATTGGGTGGGATTTTGAAGTATACCTGACGAGAAAACTATTCGAACTCAATCATAGTTCAACATTCACTGGCTATCCCAACTATTGTCTCTTCCTGAGTCCGTTCTTTCTTTACGGCACTTAATTTAAGTAGGATTACAAAACTTTGATTTCCAACAACCTTGTCCCGATCAAAGCTTGTTTAAAATAAATACTAACTATAATAATTATAATTACATTAAAAAATCAGGAAAAGTTTTTATAATACGGCTATGACAAATAAAAAAAAATATTTCGTAATATTTTAGTATAACCTTGCTAACACTATATATTAAAAAACTTAAAAGCAGTTACTACCAATTATCTAGCTAATTTCTTTACAAGCCCAAAAGAAAGTATAAAATAGACTCACATTTCAATGATAAATGTAAGAAATATTTCGTGGTTTTGACCAGTAAAAATAGCAGGCGATAACATACGACGTTGTTAGTAGTTACCATGGCAGTCTTGGCCATTAAACCTAACGACCTGGCTTGAGAGGACAAAATGTCCTGCCTGCCAACAATGACCATAGTGTTGTCACATAGTAATATTATTATCGACTACACCAGTTGCAAAATGAATATATGTAACTTGCTAATGTTGCAAAATTTAAGTCGTACAAATGTATTAGGGAAAAAATAATTTTAGCACTTACTGTACTTTGATATATTGTAGATCATAAATCGAGTTCACAACTTAGTTTAGCCCAAAAAAAAGAAGAATGTGATGAAAATATAATACAACATAAAACAGGTACATGAGTCATGCAACTCTATAAAATACCGAGAAATAAAAACCACAACACAATCTTTCAGAAAAAGGTTTGTCTTTGTAGCATCCACCGTTTAAAGAATACAAAAATTATATTTATATTTAGACTTTTTGCATCGTTTACTCTTAAGTTAAAGTTTTATTGCAACAGCGTCTTCACAGAAATAAATCCTGAACTAGTCGATTAGTCAGTGTCACATCACTAGTTACGACTTTTACTTTCAATGTGTAAGTGACGCATGTTCCGTAGTTGTTAGCGAAGGACCTTTTCAGTTAGATAATTCATCGTGTTGTCGTCCACAACAGTAAAAAAAAGTCTTTACCTATACAATGAAATAAGGGAATTGTTTGATGAAAACTCGAGAAAATATATTCCTTTCATACACATTCTTATTGTTATTTGGCAACCACGGAGGAGTTCGGTTTTTGGTAACAGTATTAGCCAAACAAAAACGGCCAGTTAGCCTTGTATTGCTCCACTGAGTTTTTATGTACATATTTATTTTTTACGTAATGAAAAACCAGACTGGGCACAATGATGAACAGTGGACTATAAAATATGCTTGACAAAGTGTTTGCATAGGCAAAAAGGCAGCCCACAGACTTAGAAGCTATAGTTAAATTTTGATAAAAAGGAAAAAACTCAGAAGCCGTGTAATAACTTCGTTTATATTAAGATGCCCTTCAGATTTTTTTTCACGACTACTCTTATACACATAGAGTTAGAAAGAAAAAAGATAGAAAAGAATTAGTAAAAAGATATTTTTTCTGAACAAAGTAGTCTATTTTATTTAATGTAAAGATAAGTTCAGTGTTTTGTTGTGACCTGTTCATTGATTAGAATATTTTTTAGGATAAATTAGTTCAAACTTAAGTGAAATAGAAACATAACTCAGACTCGCACGCGTTGTGTTTTTTTTTACTTCATCAAATCATGAAATTCAAGTAGTTTGTTTTATTCAAAGTGTTTATATGATTTATGAAATGCATTTAAATATCCAGTATCACTCTCACAATTAAGGTGAATCTAACGAGACCTCAAACGCCAAAATCCATCAAGCGGTTTAGAATACAGAGCAGGCAATGATAAATATTATACACACATGCATGCATAGATACGTTTGAAAAACATAACTCTCCTTCATGTACAATCGGATAAAAAAGGATTGATTTTGTACTTACTTTAGTAAATCCTTAAAAATAGTATAAACTAAGCACCAAAGTTAATAGAAACGTGCTTTTTTCATCTTTGAGTTCAAAACTAATTACTAGAGTTGAAAGATAAAACGAGTGCTATAATATCAGTAAAATGTCCTTACCAAATATTCATAATAATCTACAACACAATTATATCTCTAAAGCCTCTAAGATAAGGTTATATTCAGGTTATATAGCTGATACTTAGCAGAAAGCGTCGTTCAGGTGGGAGCGGAACGCATCGGAAGAAACTGCCATAAACCGTGTTATCTATATCGTTAGGTGAAAAGAGAGAGCAGAAAGTTAACCAAGTTAAGTGGTTTTTAGTTACGATTTTTTTATAAAATGATACAAGATGTGGTTATTTTCTAAACTATTAGGGTGGCAAAGTAGCTCAAAGAAAGCCTCGTAAAGTTCATTCTCGTAAGTACTCAACATTTACAGCACTTCAAGATTTAAGTTTAAGCAGTCAGGATCTTTTCCTATTACTAATAAGCTATGTGATTTTCTGTAAACAAACCCTTAACAAAAATGGAACTATTTTTCGTGGTTGCACCTAAACCAAAGAAATTATAATGGTTTTCCGTGTGGTCAGTATCATCTAAAAAATGTACAACAGTTAAATAAACTTAACTACACACAACATAAGGTTTCATTGGCATTGCAGAATCAAATCATATCAGACTTCCTTATTACACAAATACTCATATTTACATCTTAAGGCCACTTCCACTCGGCACTAATTAATATCTTACTCGTGTACACCGTATTTCGACGCTCAGTGTACGTTTAATTTCCGCAAATAAACATATGCACTTGCGGAACAGAATCCATTTCCAACTAAATATAGGATATACCTAAACAAGATATGTAAACAAGAAACCTTTTACAGTATCACCGTGTCCGTTCCACCAGCAAGCTATAAGTTTGCGTTAAGACTAAAAAACTGTTGCAGACTATTTTCCGTTTCATAAAGACAAACTCAGCTAAAACAAACTTAATTATTATAAACATTTAAAATAACATAACCTTTTCAACATTATACCATTAAAGCATTAGTTTTAATTGACATAAACCAGTATTAATGCAGCTGATTCTGTAAAGAAAATATTTCACAAAATATAACAAAATCCAAATTGATTGCCACAATAAATATTTAGTAGGCCAAAACCTCCTTTCTAAGGAGAGGCCTATGTCCAGCAGTGGATTATTATAGGCTGTTGATGTGATGTGATGATGTGATAAATATTTTATTGCAGGGATTCTTAAGTCCATTACTGGTCATAGACCTCCCCCAATGTACTCCACTGCACCTGATCCTCCGCATTCTGTATTCAGTTCATCAAAGCTATCTTTTAAGGGTTGTGGATATATTTCGGTTGTGTTTACGTGTCTCATGTCACGTTATCCACTGGGGTTCGTATCTTCAGTCACTTCTTTGCAATTTCACTCGCATATCGAATAAAAAGGTGTTCCGTTGGAACAGAAAAATATATGTTCTATGAAAATAGGTTTATAAGCAAAATGGTTTCATTTATAAAGGAAAACATATAAATTTTTGTACACCCTACTTTGGGTACAGCTGAAATAAGTACAAATGAAAATGACGCCTGTAAAATATAAACTATAATGATTCCGCAAAAATAAAAAAGCAGACAAGACTAATAACGCCCTAAGGGAAAATAAAAAATATATAATTCAACAAAGGAGCCATCGCATGCCACCGTATCTTTCTTTATCTTATCTAATGAAAAAGGAAAACCATTCCGTTTTTCTTTCAGTTATCGTCGTATTAAAGTTTAACTAGGTCTCCTGTTCCTTTCTACCTTTCATTATTTTAAAACTAATTAAAAAGTCTCATTTTAGCCCCGAGGCGGTGACGGGACGCGTGAAGGTACTTAATATGTGGGTCGAAACCTTCCTTCCAGGCTCCACAAATAAAAAAGTTTAGAAGACTCTCATTTCTATCTACTTAACTTAATAACAAGATAAGCGAACTAATTAAAATCATACCTAAATAAAGTATACATACTACCATAAAGTGAGATGGTTTTTATGTAAGAGAATACAAAATTATTATTTTTAGGCTTTGGTAGATATTTTTTAATCTTTTCATACGTCCCTTACAAGTCGACGCAATCATTTTTAATGTATCCCCCAGATTGAAAACGATTGTTTAGACTAATATCTCACGGTCGACACTCCCACTCAATTCCGAATTTTTTATATGGAAAAAATGTTCACCTCTATACCAGACAAAAATGTATTTCTTTCTTTTTTATAACTACTCAAGATAAAAGCAAAGCATTACGAAAAAATATTAGCATGAAAATGATTAGGTATTTAAATAAATAGCAAAGTCCCAAATTCATTAATTTAAGCAATGAATTATTATGTATTGTTCTACTGCAACAGATTATTTATTGGAGTACAGCATATTATTAAACCTTTTTTTTTCCGTGCGGTAGCATGTCGGACTCGAACCGACTAAAACCGCACGCCGTCTCGAGTACTAATAGCCGGGGAACCAGGTATACCCTAGAAAGGAAGTCCCTGGTGCCCCGACATACAACAATATTCAAACCTGTTATCTTTTGAAACTCATGTATGTACTCGTTAAAGTGCAACACTTTCACAAAAAACAGTATTGTAGGACAACTATATATACACAAATTCAGCAATAAACCAGAGAATTGTTCAAAAGAAATAACAAAGCGGAGAACGGGGACAATAAAGGCGATACTAGAATGTTATTGTTAGCAGCATGTCAATATTAACATAGGAGTCCTTGGCACTACAACAAACACATACAACATTACGAGATACTGGTAAACAAATAAAAAAAGTAGTACACATCAACTGAATAGTAACTTACTACAAGGACAACTATATCTTGACGACCTTTGTGACGCTTTCGTGCAACACAGGACTACATTTATTTGTATGTATAAATATAGTGGATCAAACGGGTCTTAGAATTAGAGAGAGAGGGCTAATACTAAGTGAAAGATAGCACGTCATCTAGTTAGACGGACTGTCGAATAAGGGACGGTTACTGGGATGTATTGTGTGCAGAAAGCGAGAACCACTACAGAATAAAGAAGGTTCTCAATACACCTAAATAATATTTATCTGTGTGACATGTGATTTCAATAATTCTTTTTTAAATTAGGTTGTGTCTGCTTAACGTTGGTTCCATTATACTTTAAGAAAATATACCTTGGATGCAAAATACAATTCATAATGATTTAGAAGCTTTAGTCACAGGTAATAATCTTTTTACACGAAGGGACAACAAGCAACCTTGAAACAGAGGTATTATAAGTATAGGTAAAAATAAAAGGTAGTATATACAGGGGATAGGTATATCGGAGATAACGAAGAGAAGCCATTTTTTTTCTTCAAAAATAGTTTAGTATTGTATTTTTGCTTTTGGAAAATTGCAGATAATAGGTTAAGTACTGTCTGCAATTCCTAGTTTATGCCAAGGTTCTTTATTATATTTTTTTTTAACTTTATAAAATATTTGTTGATTCACCATATTCTTAATGGCAAGTAGTGCCAAAAGTGATTGCTATATAGGAATGGCGTAATTCTTAACGTTCTGAGAAAACAATACTCGGAAGAAAGTAAACAATTAGGTAAACAATTGAATATAAAGCTGAATTCCGAGGTAAACAAACTGCACTGAACTATTGGTATCTGTCGAGTTCAATATTGATAGGAATATAACATAACTTGACGCAGCTTACCTAAGTAATCTTTAGTTATAGTCTCTGAAGCTCCTCATCAGCCATCGTACAGCAGACAAATACATATCTAAATATTCTACATAGCAAGCGCCAGCTCATCCTTAATTCTATTTTTGATCTTGTGACAGAATTTCATTGAACTATGCGTTTCTTTTACAATAGTAAATTAAAATTACTTTAATGGGTATAAATATTCTAACATTAATAATATTTGCTTAACTCAATAAGCATTTGTACTAATTTATTAGTAACTTTGGACAAAAATCAACTCCTTTTTGCTTGCAAAGTTGTAAAAAGAAATTGAAATATGCCTGTTGAGTTTAAAAAGATATTTACATAAAACTAAAAATGGCTTAAACGTCATCGAGTTATACGTATAAAACATAAGTTTTCTGAGTTCGGTAACTTTTTAATTTATTTTTATTATTACTCTGAACTTTTATTTCTACAAAAATATAATTGGTATTCGCTCGCCCACTTAGATACGTATTAATATTTCTAACAATGTTCCATAAAAATTTGCATATGAATCACAACGCTTGTTCCAAAAAGTGTATGTTGTTAAATTTTGTTAATAAGACGAAGTCGGAAGCAAAACATTGGATTTTTTTTTACTATATTATTATTAGATTCTTTATTAATATATTCTTAATCACGTGTTAAAATATTATCTAATATATTTCTTATTTAAATAGTAGTATGAAAGAAGTTTTTCCAATACTATAAGGATTTTACCAAACTAGCAGTCACGTTAAGACCATTTTGAATAAGTCTATGTAGATAAATAGTAACAGACGAATACTACAGGTTTTTTTTAAATTTAGCTAGAATTTAATCTACGTCGAATACGTCAGGACAAACTCTTGATAATCTCCCTAGTAAGAAGCCAGAACATATTCATTGCCCCGCACCTAAGACAAGTGAGAAAGGACTACTTTTGACGTGTCTTAGACACGTCCAAAGTAGTCCTTTCTCACTTACAATATCGATAAACAAAGAGGATTAATATTTTAAAACATTAATCTGTTTTTGTTATAAAATAGTGACATTGCTTAAACGTAGGAAGGCCAACGTACTCGTACGGTGTTCGAATTCCTCTCTCACACCCTTTACTTGACATAGCTAAATTTCATCGACCCAGTGCCGACACTTGGACCGAATCATCGGCATAAAAAGGTCCCTTTTGAGTAATCTCCGATGTTATCAGTGACGCGACACTGTTTAGTCGAATGACCGATCGATTGCGTATTTGTATTGGAGTAGATATTTTTGGAACTTTTGCAAGATTGATTCGATTTCAATAGGAATTCGCGGATTGATGTCGTCTTCTACCCGAAAATTGAAATTTAAGGAATGCAATCAAGAAGAAAAATCTTGCTGGTAAATACGAACGTTAGAACGAAATAGTCACACTGTTTAATGTAGAAATATTTTACAAAACGGCATAAGCGAATTTAAAATAAGCTTATACTTTTCTTGTGTCATTTGAATAAGAGAATCGAAAGTGATTGTTGATTAAAGTACCTGGTATGCACCATAGCAACCAGTACTGAGCCTTCCATAGCCAATCTATCTATTCAGATTTCCTTAAAAGGTAATGTGTACCCAAAATGCTTAAGAAAAAACTAATTTGCAACAAATCGGATTCATTCATAATATAATAAAATAAATAAATAAATTACAATATATCATACCAGCTACATAAAATGCGCACTATACGCGCGCTATCAACAAAAACAATTCATATAAATGCGGGACTTTGGAAAAAACAACACCATCATCACATGAATGTTTTCTACGAATTATCTCCCAAAACAAAGGGCACTTTAACACAAAAGATATAAAGTGGGAAATCGTTTGTGAATTCCAAATAAGAGTCAGATGTCAAAAGACTAAGTTCGGATCTCAACAAAGGGAGTTTAATGAGGGCCACGCCCATTATTTCAGACCTCATTTAGACTTGAGTTTAAGCCTTTGGATCGTTTTAGATTAATCTTGTCGAAATGTGCTCAGAATTTTAACAAATAGGACATTACTTGTTACGATAAGTGTTTATAGTCGCTTTGAGTCAATGATGACTTAGAAATGGCCAGTGTACGCCAGAAACAAATGTTTATAATTATATTATTCATAAAATAGGGATCGTACTGGCTTGTTTTATTTGTTAGAAAACTCTTATTTATTCATGATTATAAGACTTTTATTGTGACCATTCACAGGTAAAATATAACAGCTTAAAAATATATACAACTTTATGAATTCCGGCTAGTATACTGGTATCTTGCCTATTTTTTGTAAGTTTTACATCAATTACCATGCCTATATAAAGATAACTAGTACTAAGTACTTGACCGAAACAAAAACAAAATTGCCGAAAATGATATCTACATCTTGGTAGACACAACTATGCAATAAAACTTTATCTTCTTATATATACATTATATATTTATAAATGTTAAGTTGATTTGTGTACGCTTCAAAACTCAAAACTCTAAAAGTTTTGCACCGTTTGAGCTCAAGTTTTGACAAGATACGAGTATACCCACTTCAAAGATTAATTTTATTTATTTTTCTTTCCTCATTAACCTATTCTAAAGGTCGCGGGTTCGATTCCCACTCAAGTCAAACATTTGTGTGCATGAACATTTAATGTTTGATTTGGTTTGGGTGTTTCTATGTATAATATGTATGTATTTATAAATGAAAAACGTATATACATATGTGTTTATATCAGTGGTCTAATACCCATAGTACAATGTGGTAGAATTGTGTGAATGTGGTAGAATAATATTTTTAAATATTATTATAATTTGCCATACCGAAGCGTGGCAAGATACAGCTAGTTACATATGTTTTTAAATAAGTCCTATAATTTTCTATGATTAAAATTTGTTAAATGCACAGACATTTTATTTATCAAAAGCTCCTTCCGCTTTGAAACCAAAGTACATAAATGCTGAGTTCCTTAATGATAAGTGAGCTTTTAACCAGCAATCCTTTAGTATCCACAAGAAATCGACACACCTTATTGATAGACAATATTTTATAAAGCGTGATACGACTTTAATCGGGGTATTTATTATTTAAATTAGGAGAAGTGTTGTCACTTACCTAAATAGCAAAAGTATTTGAAAATCGTATTCTAAGTTCCTTTCTCGGTAATATTTTAACCTAACGCCTCTTTGAGCGCCTATACCCGGCTTTAGACAATGTGTCTTCCACAATCGTTTGGCAAGTGAATTGTTGACACTAAAATTTTACTACTGCAAAAGAGGATGCCACTGCATTCGAAGTCTTAAAGGATATCCTTTCATCCTTTTAGAATATTCACCCCTCGCTCATGGAATGCCATCGCAATGGGCAATAAGATTTTATTAATGCGTAAATGGTAGATGTCCATCATTGTTATCTGCATATTTTTGTTAATCTACAGAAACAGGGGAGCTGTTGCATAGTTTTCACAGTGTTTAGTATTTTTATTAAAAGATCAACTTTTTTAATAACTTCCTCTTGCTGATAGGTATTACAACCATAAACACTTGTTACAACAGAGGTTTATAGAAAAACGAATTCTTTAAATCAATTTAACCCAAAGTCACATTATTAGCATCGTCATCTTCACACCTAACAACTGCTCCTTAAAATTCTAACAAAAAACTTGGTTTTTGGGGAAACGTCATCTTTTTTTTAATTTTGTTTTATTTCATCTCTTTTTTTTTTGTTAAAAAGCTTAACTCTGGTTATTCACAAATAACACAAATAGTACTATTTGTGGGTTACATAAATTTTGTACCGTGTTGAATTCAAACCCCCATCAATCAGTGCGAAGAAGCAACACTTACACTAGTGTGCCATCCGTACAGTAATAAACACTTAGAACGAACTGCCTTACTTGGTTCACCATTAATATGAAAATGTTTCTCTTTAAATATATTTAATTACCGCTAAAACAGTAGAAGGTAAATGCTCTTAATACTACGAATGTAAAAGAAAAAATATGTAATGAGTGACAACGTTTCGTGTCACAATTGACTCGATCCACTTAAGAGTTTCAAAGGCTACAGATATGATATTATAGAAACAAGAATAAGCTAAAAGGATAATATAAGAAAATACGATCAATTTCATACACAATATATGTTAAATTTGACACGTGCGGCGCGGCGCAAGGGTGAGATGTAAGAACAAGGCTGAGCGTTTGGAAAAAAAATGAATATTTCTTAACACATATAAAATTAATTCAGTATAGCAAAACTTATGAAACATGATCATTGGTTATTTAATAAATTTTATGAAGGAAATATTGTGCTAGAGTAAAACGATAAAGTTACTATGATTATAATTATAAATCTTCACTCAATGACAAAAAAAGTCTTATTAAATTTAATCATACACATAAATTGCATATAAAATACAGGAAATCTGTTTAATTGGGATAGATATTGCATCTTTGACTACGGTTGATTGATGTTATTCCAGATCAATAATAATAATAATAATTTCACAAATCTCACACACGGCCGTCTGATCCCAAACTAGGCAGAGCCTATACTGTATAAACATAATTAAATATTTCTAAATACACACATAATATAGATAAATTACACTCAGACACAGAACAAATGACCGTGCTCATCACGCAATTATTTGTCCTGGGTGGGAATCGAACCCACGACCGCTGGTGTTGCGACGTTGGCGACTATTTACGTTGACAATTCTTTAAAATCCTGTACGATACCTGAAGTCCCTTTGAAAATTTTAAAAGACAAAATCTACTATCTACTACCTTTGTATAGATTATCTGAAATTGTTTTGTACCAAACGATCATTGTGACGGTATCCGTGTCAATACTTTAACGCTTATCGCGACGCTCAACAATGTAACTAATTCAACTCCAAAGGCATAATTTATCATATTGCGAAATATCCACTGTGTCTTAATGGGTATGCAAATGTTTTTGGTGTCATAGTAACGTAAATCTAATATGTTAAACAGGTGTCCTTTTAAGATAATCACGTTCTGATAAATGTCACAAACTCTGAAAACACATTTTTCAGAACTCAGATATTACGGCCATAGAGCAATGCACTGTCACGATTTTATACGATTTTTAAGGTGACTTTTGATTAGCCTTTATACCTACTGCTATCGACTGTCTCTAATATTAAAATTTACAATATTCTACTCGTGTCCTGTCTATAAATGTATATTATAACCTTTCAAAATATACCAGTGATACTGGGGCTTTAGAGATAATGGAATAGTATGTATATTAATTTTGACTATTTTCAACTCATACATTTTGTAGTATATAAATTTGACTCAAAGGTACTCATATCAGTATAATTAAACATAATCGAAACAGAAAATGATGAAAGATTTTGTTAAAATATTATACTACTGAAATATAATGAATTGTTTGAGGAGGTCTCGTGTTCGACTACCGGGTCGTATCAAATGTTTGTATGATCTGCAAAAAAATTTGTTTCGGAGTTTGGGTATCATTATCAACCTATCGCAGTCCACTGCTGGACATAGGCCTCTCCCATTGCATGCCACTTCGATCGATTTTGGGCTTCTCGCATCCAGCGCCTGCCAGCCATCTTGCGCAAAATCGTCACTCCACATGGCCTGAGGGCGTCCTACACTGCGTTTGCCGAGACGCGGTCTCCACTCGTTTTCCCCAACGGTTATCGGTTCTGCTGCTAATATGGCCAGCCCACTGCCACTTCAGCTTGCTAATCAGGTAGGCTATGACAGTAACCCCGGTTCTCTGCCGGTTCACCTGATTCCTGATACGATCTCTTAGGGAAACGCCGAGCATAGCCCTTTCCATAGCACGTTGAGCGACTTCAAACTTGTGGACCAGCCGTACCGTGTTTCAGTATTTTCTATAAAAAAAGTGAAAATGTATTCTATCAGTCAATCTAGCGCTCATAATACAATCTCTACTTAGTTGAGACTGGAAGATAGTGCTGTGTGTTCGAACGTAAAACATGAGTATCATGTGATGATGATGTTCATTCTCGTGATAAATACATTTTAAATAGAAATAAAGTAGGACATAAATAACAAACTTTAAAAAATACAAAATCGGAAACCTACTCCTTTTTTTGTATTTGGTTAAAAAGTGGGTGTTGTATGCTCTCAACTCTAATAGTCTTAATACAAAACAAGGCCAAATTATGGTAAGAAAAAATATAGGTTCTATGAGTACTACACAATATTACATTGAGGACGCTAAATTAACTAAATATTAATAGTTTCATTTATATAAACTTTCGCACCATCAGAAAATGTTACGTCAGGATCTAATGCCTTACAACTTTATTGTGACTCCTCTTCAACTCTTGATGCAGCATGCCTGTAGAATTTATTATACATACCAAACTCTTGCGTTCTCTTCCTAAATATACTTCAAAATAAGTTAAATGTAAACGTTTATGTTCAATTTTGCTTATTTGGATTACATTTCTATTAGTCAAATGCCTGATAGTAATTTTGTTACATTAATACAACAAAATTTCTATCAGGCATTTACCCTTCTTAGTCCCTTCTAGTCTCTCCTTAAATAAATTAGTATAATCCTATGTGTATATGCTTGTGTGAAATTATTTATTAGTTGTTATAGTAATTGTATATAAATATTAATAGCCTTCTTTGTATTGTTTTAGGTGTCGACGATACGCACAAGTTCTTAGGAAACGACACACACACCGATTACTTCAGATTATTGTTACGAGATGGAAACTATCTTTTAGTCGGCGGAAGGTAAGTCTAACTTTTAGTATTTTCTCTTATCTTATTATAAACTCGTAACGAATATTATTAAATACGCAATTACGTGCCTTGTCTAATATTTAATTGACCTTTCATTAATATCCTAGACTTGTGAAATGCGTTTAGAGAGTAATGAAAATATAATTCTCTAAAATCATGTGACTTCTTTATAAATGAATGAAAAATAAATAATTACAAATAAACATCTTTAACCTTAATGCGTAACCGCCTAAACCACTACGCGATCAGTACAGTCAAATTAGACAGACCCTGTACTATGATAACCAAAAGTACTGATAAACGTACATAAGTATTCTAAATACATACAGACTGAAAATAAATTATACCCAGACAAAGAATAAGTAATCGTGCTCACCACACAATTATTTGTTCTGGGTGGGAATCGAACTCACGACCTCTGGCTCAGGGTCACTAACCACTACAAGAACAGTCATACTTATTTACGTAGTAGCACCTATTTCGCTTTAAATACTAGCAAGCTATACATTCAAATGAGATTCTTAGTTATTTGTTTTTCCCAACGCCACTCCAATTCGTTGCAAAGTTGGGGTACCCTTAACCGCACCGAGTGAAGCGGCAAGAACGTGCTGTATCTACCCGTAACCGCAGAGAGCTAACTCAGATGCAACTCTCGCTGTCCTTCTCGTATACCTCTAGATGCAGATAGTACTGTCGCATTTACATTTTTAAAGATTTTTGGCTTGCCTTTGGATGGACGTAAGACGACTTATAAACACTTTAGTCGCACCCGGCCTTTAGTCGCCATTTTAAACGTTTTTTTTTTTAAAGGGAGAAGTTGACGATTTGTAATTTAGAAATAGAAATTTCAATGTTCTGATGTAGCCTTTAAGGTTTGTGACAAAATGTTTGATTAGAAGCAATTGAAATCATAGTCTTTTTAGTCCTAATTGTAACTTAAATAGGAAAAGTATGTGATCTTTCATACTAATAAACGTTTAACCGCTACTTTTTTAAAGAGGTGCTAGTCCCAGATTGACCAAAAGGTTAAATCGTACAACTATTCTTTAAATTAATATAAAAAAGTTAGATAAAATTAAAACTAATAGCTTCTTACATTAAAAAAGTAAACCAACATTTACTGAAGAGGTTAAAGAACCAAAACCATTTGGCAACGTAAGGGGTGGTCCGCGATTATTATATAAAACGAACGTCTGGCCCAGACTCCAGAATAACTCCATAAAAACAGCAGATATGTAGCAAATTGGACAATATTTTCCACAACGAACGACGAGTCTCTCCGTATAATTTGAAATATTCATCCGTTCCAGCAAAGTTTGCATTTCTTTCCAAATCAGATTTACATGACAATGGTCACGTTGTCGCCCGATGAAATTCTCATTGCTGGAACTTGCCTGTGAGGGATTTATTAAAGGGAGCAAAAAGGTTTGTAATAAAACCGATGTCGACTAGATGACTCAGTGGCGGGCCATGGAATAAGTGGAGATCATTTTTGTTTACACGTTTGTTCATCCCAAGGTGCATTACGTTACGTCGGAAATATCCTTAGAACAAGATATCCTAAGCGGGATGTTTAAGTATCAATGGACATACTATATGTTAATGATTTCATACTATCTGTAGTGTAAGTTTGAACGGTGTCGATAGAAATCCATAAATAATTTTTTGTTTTTATTTTATAAATTAAGTGTGAAAGTGTATATTTAATATTAAATTGTGAATAAAATCGGAAGAATATAAAATACAAGCAATCATTCAATTCACTTCAGTTACTGTTGTGTAATAATTAAACATATTTTATTGTAATGTAACATAACTATTACATTGTTCAGTCGTTGCTTATAAGCAATGGTAAAATTGCATTCGCCTCAAAATACTCACCTATAACACTTCAATTTATAAATTTAGAAGAAATATTTGTGTATACTACTAAAAGTTTCCAAACATCTTCTTTTTTAGTTGTATCTTGTGACGTTTGCGAAACATCTAAAATATGCTTACCCCAAAACACGCGCTTCGGTTTCGTAAACATACAAGGCTTTTTATATATACACCCACCACCGATTTAATCTACATTGGCTTAATGAAATTCAAATACAACGTATGATAATATGCGCAAAACCTTATACTCTTTTGTATAACAACAGTCGTTATCTTGTGGCCCTAAAACTCGCGTCGAATTCGACAATATTGAAAGGTACCGTACCAGTAAACTCGCATAAACGCGCCACGTCGGTTATTCTGGATACTCAATTATACACTGTGTGAGTCTGAGCATCAGAAAGGAAGTTGTATCAAGTATTTTACAACACTGGTACGAGAGTCATAATTATATTTTAGAACAAATTTGTTAGTTAGATAAAATAAATTATAAACAGTAATAAATATAATAGTAATTATAATAAATAGTTTTTCATAATAAATATAGTTATTTTTTAATAGTGTTGTAGAGTGCTGCACCTGTTTAATATCCCTCTTTAAGTGAATCTTCCATCTTTAAAAAAATATAAGTATGTATCAGTCACTCATGTAACTTTATTTAAAAGGTTTTTAAAGCTTTTATTCGTTACTCAATTTATTCTTTCTAATTCGAAAACCCATTCTGAAAATCTGTCACTATTTGCGTGTCAAGCGTGAATCGCTTCAATCCCCGCTGGTTTCACTCCCCCACCCTTAATTTTATAAGGCCGCTTACCGTGCGGAAACGTTATTTGGAGCGCGTCCCATGTAATGGTATTCCGCCGTAGTGTGATCCTCTTTTGTGTGGCCTTTTAACGAAATTAACGTTGTTTCGACCGGCCTCATACGAACACAGTATTATCAAAGCACCACAGAGTTTACTTACAATAAACTTGTTCAGATTGACTTCATTGTAAAGATGGTGCATCGTTTTTTTTTTATAATAGGAGGTGGTGTAAAATACATGATCCGTTTTCTTTAACATACAAATTAGTTTTCTTTTTTAAGTTAGTACAAAAAAGCCGTATTTTTATTACGTTTATAATTTGTTGATTATTAGACAATGTGAGTTGTAAATACTTTTTATTTAGTAGCACAAAAAAAAGACATACTAAGTAAAAAAATAAATCTGTACTACGTAATAGAAAATAAATAGGTCTAAGTCACATTCACAAAAAGGCGTAAATATACATATTTCATAGTGAAATCTATTAATTATAATGGCCACTACAACCCCATAACGTATCTAGGTCGACTTAACCAGTTACCATGTTTATAGTTAATATTTTAAAGGCTTACGTATTATTTTCTCACAGAAGCTGGGGACAGTAGAGTATTCTTCTCGCGTATAAAGCTGTCTTTGTCTTGCGCTGGCTTGAATCCCTCGCTGCACTCAAGACTAGTTTTAAATTCCTCGCTTCTCTCTAGATTTAACTCTCAACACCCCAGCTTCATTCAGGTTTACTAAAGTCCTTGGTTACGCTTGTGACAGAAGTTAGTCCCCATAAAATACTTATTTATAGCTTTGCTTCTACTATTGTCGTCATTCAATCGTTTTTGTCTTGTTTAAACTAGATGACAATGAACAATTAATCTATTTAAACTATACATTTGTCAATTTCGCAGATGAGATTATACATTCACTAGTAAAAGTCCGTTGCGCCACCTTTGTCACATCCTTTTATAAGTGTATGTGTTGTGTCATTATGTAAGTGAGTTACCTCCGGCACATTATACTGGAGACTGTTAGCCTGGCTCGCAAATAGCGGCAAATGGCCACTTGTAAGCTTATCACACGCACACCCACTTTTACATAATGGCCATCAAAATGATACTTGCTGATTTCGTTTTTATGTCGACACCTAAAAGCATAAAGTACATATATTATGTTTTGTAGCATTTGGGGTTAGCTGCTGCATGTTTTGAAAGAATTTATTTGGCTCATAGAAATTACCAAAACCTTTATAATAATTAGTGATAGACCATAATACTTCAATAGTATCGGGATCAAATCAATATCAATAATAATCAATGGGTCGTGGATTCGATCATCAGCCAGGATCATTCGTTCTGTGTCTGGGCGAATTTATCTATAATATGTATGTATTTAGAAATATATAGGTACGTTTATCAGCGGTCTGGTTACCAAAGTCCAGACTTTGCAAAGTTTGGGACCAAACGGCCGTGTATGAGATGTGTTTAAGTTATTATTATTATTACTTATACATTAAAGCACTCAAAATAAAACTTTTTCCGTTTAAAACTGTTTTTAACTACTATTCAAACAATAAACAAAAACGCGGAATATTCCACACTATTATAAAACAAATAACGTATGTTGTGTAGTCATCAACAGTTTGTTCACACTACACACACATGTCCCTACTCGTTTTGCTAATGTAAACACGGAACAGTCAAATTTTCACGTACAATTTTAAACTCTCGTAATATCATAGAGCTGGTATAAATTCGTGAATAAATAAATCTGTTCCTAATTAATCATATTCATACGGGCCCTAGTTGGCAAGTCCATTTTGAATATGAAAATATTTGATGAACAAAAAAATGTGTAAGTACATGATGCCGAACGAACCTTTCAGGGCAAAGTTTATCTTGTTTTTATAAAACTTTCAATTAAGGATCCTTTTCTGTAAGTTACGTTTGTAAGGTGTAATTAAGAGCTCGTATTAATTAGATCCCAGCACTGTATTTACTGTTTTTGCGATTTTTAATTACCTAAAAATGCCTTAAGTCTACTTTTAAGAAAACAAAATCAATCTTTATTAGCTTTTTTTAAAACTTGGGCATATATCGAAGTGAAATTAAAGTATTTCTGTCCATGTATTAGAGCCAATTTACTTTAAATTTCCTGACCCTATTAAATTTCAAGATACATCAACCGCTTTGCTTATCTAGGAAATCTACAGAGCTCTACAGCGCGAATTTTTGTTACAAATACAGTTAAAATTCGTTACGGAGAACCTATAAAAAGGCTAAAATTATATAATATATTGAAAAAGCGTGCAACTCTAAATTTAAATCATACGATACAATCTCGACGCAATTCTAAAACGCATTTAAAGTTTTTTACTTTTTACAACTTTTATTTGACTTAATGGGTTGAGTTTTGAGACTTAATGGGTTTTCGACTTACGAGGACGATATTTGAGTTTGATAAGGTAGTAGTAGGTTTCAGAGATCATGTCGTGCATCAAGTCACATAATATTTGATTTAACACATTATGACACACTACCGCAATGTTACACTATTTTTTTATAATTCACAAGTACTCGTACTTATTAAACACGCTTTATCCTTAGGATACAATTATTAAATAGTTTTAATAAACATTCCGTGTATACAAGCAGTAAATGCCAATTAGTAGGTACATGTACGTCGGATAGCTAGATTTTCAAGTTTATTATTTTTCACAGTATTTTGCCCATCTGTGCTTGCAATCATAATCTTCTCTCAACGCAAACTAAATTTGTTCGCACGTATTCCTGAATTTCAAGTATTGTAGATAATGGATACAGCTAACAAGAGACGTTTCTGGCTGTAAAGTTGGGGCCGCATTTACGATGCCCTTGGGACAACCAGACTCTGTTCCATTTCTGCCAAAAACCGCGATTATGCCAAATTAAGATTCGTAATTATACCAAACTGTGTCTGTAATTAAAAATGAACATTTCCCAAATAATAAAATACTTTAGCTTGAATATCCTATTATCAGAAGTAGCAAAAAATAAAACGGCAAACAAGAGAGCGTTCGTGGCAAAAAAGGAATTAAGGTAATCATCGCATCAATCACAGGGTCGCTGGATGTTGAAGTGGGCCCCTGGGATAGAGCCCGCAGCTCGCACTGATTGTCACGCATTTATTTGACCTTCGCGTCTGACAAACGACTGATTTCACAGATTTAGAATTGAGATGCGTTTTTCGAATTTCCAACAACTACTCTGTGACACGTGTCTTTTATGGAACCATTTAGAAACAAATCATGAGTACCAAAAATATGTGTTGAAAATAATATTGGTCTATGGTTGAAGCTTTCTGGAACTGCAATAAACATGGAAGCTATCACTTAGAGTTTTTCTTTCCTCTCATTTCAAAATATTCAATAATAGGTCTGCCGTCTATGACAAATATTCATATATCTGTACCAAAATACACTGAAATTATATTACATTAAATGATCTTAGATATGCAAAGTAGAAGATCTGCGTTTTTTTTCTGCATAATAATATTATATGGTTGAGTCTGTACATTCATCATCATGGAAAAATGTAGTTTATGTGGGATATCTTAAAGGTTATTCCGAAAAGTTACGCCTGCAAGATCAAAATGTTACTTGAGTATTTGACTCTTTAATTAAATGTCCAAAAGTGTCAAGCATTTCGATATGACATCACAACATATCATAACCTTATAGTAAGTAAACACTTATAAAATACTTCTTAAAAAGCATCATTACAAAAATATCACGACCGTCATAAATATTCCTAACAAACAAAAAATAAATGCTAATGTTTTTAAAGTGTTTAAACTGATTGCTCTAATACAAAATGCATAAAATATACACGAATGAAGGCATGCTACACAAATTAGTATCTATTGTATAAACAAAGTTACTTCCAAAAGGGACTGGGGGTGCACCCTTCAATTAGAATTAGCAAAATGAAAGGGCGTATGGAAACTCCTACTTAGTTCACAAAATAACATAAGTCAATACCGTTCCCTATACCTTCTTATTTCTGTTCATAAAGGAAGGAATGTAATGCATTGTCCGACTTAGTGTTGCCAGCATGGTATTTCCCTACAAAATCTAGGAGAGACTATTTTGAGGGACAAAAATCTGTTTATAATAACTTTACTTATTATGACGTAGTAGAAGGAATATTTAGCTTAAACTGCACTGAATATTTAGCTTAAAGCGTAATGAACTCAAATAAAAGTCGTGGGTTATTTTTCATACAGGGAGTTGAAGGAGCATGACTCAATCTTTATTAATCTTCATAATTTTTCTTTGTCTTTAGAAAGTTTAATGATGAAGCAATGTATGAAAGTTAATTGACCGTTTAAAACAGTTAAGACAAAATATGTACCTACGGTTATCCTAGACCTCTTCGTCACCATTGCAGGAAATCATCTGCCTATCTCAATGACATTGAGTCCATGCGCAATGTAATTTTTTCCCTATATAAAGTTTATATAAAAGCGAAGTTGAAAAGCGGAACAGCGGTGTATTTGGTACCGCTGAAGCAAACTTTCGCAAAATGGCCGCCATAGTCCTAATTTTACCACGAGCCAAACTTTAATACGCTTTGTATGTATGAATTATAATAGAATTTTGTATTTCACAATAAATGTCTCCATCTATCGTTGGGTTCCCTCTATCTGGCAGAATCTTGATGCTCCGAAATTTATTTCGCATAACACACGCAGAATTTTCTTTAAGCGAATATTTTTAAGGCATACAAATTATTTAGTATAATTATTGTTTGGACCGAATGTTTATATGTTCGAATTTACAATGGCAGACTTTTAAGATCACATAATTATTTTTGGCAGGGTTAAAATGCCGTATAATTTCGTTTAACATACAATTTTATTTACATATAACATATAATTTTATTTAGAGCGACGATTATTTGGTAGAATTTTATTTTGAATAATTTTATTAGGCATATTGCCTTAAAGTAGCATTTTTTGGTTTTTCATTCTTTTAATTCATTCATTTTATGCTAATTATATCAGTAAAGAATTACATTTCTTAATTTCATTTGATCTGAGCCCTTACACTTACGTACCATAAAACCGTAGAACAATCGACTAAAGTTTGATACTTCACTTGACATTGTTGTTGCAATAATTGTTAATTTATGCCTAATAAAATTAAAATTAGGTTAGTAATTAATAAAGGGGAAGGGTGCATGATATAAGTAACCCCTCTGTATTTTCGATGAAGCATCAACGTTGCCTGCTCTCTATCACAGAAACTCGTTAGCATTAAGTATATTACCTACGGTATTGCTATCGGTACCCCGTACATAAAACACCTCTGCATTTAATAGTCGGCATACAGTAGTCTATTAGGAAATGCATTGCGGCATCTAGGCATAATTAATTAAACAATTAATTCTTCATGTAATGCACTAGGCATACCTTTACTAGCATAGCAGACTAGAAAGCTTAATCCTGCAACTGATTTAAGTTCGTACACTACGGTTAATCAATGACACCGTTTTATTATTTTTTAGAATATTTGAAGTTTTTATAGTTTAGTAAAGTTTATGTTAGTATGAAAACAGCGAAAACTTAGGAGTATTTTTTTTATGATGAAGCTGCAGACGAGCAGAAGTGACTCTCAGATAATTAAGCAATGTATTGAAATAAATAAATGATTAGATCATTTATATCGTGTTTTAGACTAAACAGAAAAAACTATTTAATCTAATTTTTACCTAAATTTTATTGAGATCTAAACTGCCAAAAAATATATTTGGTGACTCGGCTCCTGAGAAACTCACAAATTGCTCAAATTTAAATGGCCTGAATCACCCATTTCATTATGAAAATGAAAAAGCAACTAAAACCAAAGTAATAAATACATAAGTTTGAGGTTCTCTTTAATACATATCAAGTTTTTGCACATCAATCAGATATCGAAGGCGTTATATTCTCGAACAAAACAATGGCCTGGGCAATTTGTAACAAATCCAGCCACACCAAGGTGCCGTCCTTACACACTTAACAAGTTAACTGATCTGTTTCCCCCAAACTACTTTATTTGTTTAGGCCACAACAAATAGGTTCTCTGCCAAGTTTCCCGGGACCGCCTCAAATTGCCCTTAACTCTTGTGTTGTTTAATCAAAAGAACGCCGAGGAAAACGTATGGTACTAATAATAAGATTGTTTTATTTACTCTGTCTTTATATGAAACACTCGTTTCGTAAGTTTGCTTATTGATTTTAGTAATTTACTGTAAGTTCAACAAAAATCATTTGTTTTTACTCTTGATAAAAATGTAAGACGTATAGAACGGAAACCTATCACAGTATTGCTGTAGTATCGAGTGCTTAATAATCGTATTAGAATATCTTCCATTGAAAATTTCCTAAATTATTATAATTTATTTGAATATTATGAAAGTTATATATCAACACTTCTTGAGCAAATTTAAACTTGCTATGATTATTCTGAATAACTAAGCAAAACAATGAAAGACTGGTTTCTAAGATGTTCTTCTGCGTATTACTTAGGGATTACGTAATTAAAAGTTATCCAAACCTTAAAGTCAAACATTAATAATAAACGCACTGATTTTGCAAAGAAATATTATTTAAATTTCTGGTTTCAAAATATAAAATTGAAGTATTTCGCGACCTTACTCTTTTTCAACAAGGAAAGTTAAACAAATAACTGCTAAAAGTGATGTAAGTTCTTGTCCACTTAACCAACCCAGCCTTTTTTTCCCGAATAAAAACAACAAAACCATTTACATTTTTAAAAATCGTTATTTTGACTTTTTGTTTGACTTTATATGTGATAGAGATAAATGGAAACCCAGAATTGACCAGAGATATAGTTTATTATCCCCCAGTCGAACTAGATTTACGCAACGCGACGCACTGTGTGTAATAAAATACTTTGTACAATACAAAGGCATTTCCACTAAAGACTGATGAGTGGGGTTGACAATGAATGAGTACTGCTAATATACAGTTGACAGGTGACAGTCACAGGTAATTTTATACCATTAAGGGGATCACTGTTAACTTTATCAAAGAAGAAAAGGGTTTGGAAGTAAGTCTGACCATCAGCAACTAAATATATAGATATCTCTACGAAGCCAATCGTTACCTTCTGCCCCACTATTATGACTTTTGTTATTTCTGAGCATTACAAATATTTTTATAGTGAGTTTCACCCTCTCAGCAGCAGAAGATAGAAAAAATAACAAACCAAGAACTACGATTCAATTTTTATATTAAAATATCGTTTAATTGCCTATCTTTCCCTACGGCTATCCCCATCACTTGGATATTTTTTTCTTTTTTTTTTAACATAACTCGGATAAACTAAACGGTTACAAAGGACATCCAAATTCAGAACATCAATTTGTAGATCACACAAAGTGTTGAACGTACCTAGTATGAAGCGGTGGGATGACTTCGCCATCCATGCAGTGCAGTCCAATGGCAATCCCCCACTCTCCAAACCATCAAAAAAAGAGCGTACTCCATTCTCAAAGGCCGGCAATGCGCTTGTGGCTTCTGGTTTCCAAGCTTCCATGGGCGACGGGAGCCACTTTTCATCCGACATCCGTCTCCCCGTTTGATCTTTATACCATTAAAAAAGCTTTCCTGTCAGACAGCAGCGGATTTACCTAAATGCCTGCTAGACCTAAAGCGAAAGATGAGTGTGCCTTGATAATAATTAAAGAAAATATTTTTTAAGTCAAAACCATACATCAATTACAAAATATTTGAAATAGGTCATTAAATATTTCAATAATCGAATGGATTTCGTGTTTGAATGAAATTAGGGTATATCTTTCTCACCTCGAACGCTCACTAATCCGGTAAGTGATTGACATGTTTACCATTAAATATTTAGCACCACCCGTCATTCAAAGCGGTGAATCGAGATAATAGTCAGCTTAACAGATATAATTTTTATAACCACATTATTGAACTGGCCTTAATTCGTTCATTATGTCATTTTAGATTGTGACCGAAGACTATACTCATCATATGTTCATAAACTTTGTAAATTTATGAGAGAGGTAGAAATGATAAAGTGTTACATATGAAAAATACACATTATTACACACAATAACACATAATATCTCGTGATAAGAAAACAAAGCAGATTATTCTGATGAGGGAGTAACTGTTTAGCATTTTAATGCATCACAACATTATACTTTTCCATATGTACTTATGAAGTAATCAATCCAGACTGTTATCCTTACTTATCAGACACGATAGACGCCAACATTTTGTCGTCTATCATTTTAGGCACTAAAATGATAGTCGACAAAACTTACGTAACAAACCTACTGCTGTCATCCGGTCACTATGGGGATTACTTGCAAAAATTGGGAGTATAAAAGGATGTAATGGATGTAATAAAAGGAAAAAATATGAAAATTAAAAGCAATGGTAGGTAAGGGATATACATATACGCTTTTACGGATGGATTAAGGAGTGTAAGGAAGCAGATCGAAGAGGTCAAGATTATATATCTGTAATACGAACTGGCTGTTGTCTGACCAAAACGTATAAAAGTTAAATAATATATTAACGCCCAACAAGTCGATACATTTTTAGAATCACTGCATCTTTTGAAAATGTTCACTAACGAACATTGATAGGATTAAAACCGTTTTACTTGTTCTTACAAGCGAAAAAATTTAACGTAATCGATAGGAATTTATTAAGTTGAAGATTTTTTTTATGGCAGAGGGGACAAACGAGCAGACGGGTCACCTGATGGAAAGTGACCGCCGCCCATGAACGCCTGCAACTCAGGAGTCACCAAGCGCGTTACCGGCGTTTTAGGAAGGAGTATGATCTTTTCTTGAATGTTCGAAGGTCATTTCGGTTCGGAAATACCGCAAACGATAACTTGTTCCACGGATTGGTTGTGCGAGGCAAAAAGTATCTGAAAAGCGCACAGTGGTGGAGTGCCAAGACTGATTGCCAAGATTTCAATTCAATTAATGCTTATGGATTATACACACACACTTCTACTACTACTTCGTACACTTCGTTGTTACGAAATTCTTGATCGAATTCTGGATTGATTACTTCATAAGTACATATGGAAAAGTACAATGCTGTGATGCATTAAAATGCTAAACAGTTACTCCCTCATCAGAATAATCTGCTTTGTTTTCTTATTTATCATGATAGTAATAGGCGACACTTTTCTGTTTCATATTTCTCTTAAGATCCAGCAGGCGCCGCAAAAAAGTACTGCAGTAGACACTATATATTTGCGATCTTGCAACTACAGCTTAAGTCTTGTCGGTTCCGAAACAGTTTATAGAGTATTATGAAATAAATGATTTAATGTAATTCTGTTTTACATCAAATATATTTAAGCAAAAAACAATTAAACAGTGATGAATGTTAAAACAATTTAAAACATTCACTATCACCAAATACCATATCCCTTCTGTTGCGGACACAAAAATGACAATTATCATTTCGCGTATACCAGTAAAAGATGAAAGCAACCCTTCCTATTTACACTTGCCATAAATCACTGTGATGTCAGAACGAGACAACAATAGGCACGTCGCGGTCGGCGTTTTGAGCGCTTTTAATTAAAATGTTAAGAATTTGTATTCGGCATGCGGGCGTATGATGTCCATTCTGCAAAAACCCCTCTTCTTCAACGACTATGAGGGAAAGCAAAGACTTCTCAGAGCTCCTTCTATCCTGGTCATACCGATGTTATAAAGAACACCTTTGCGTAAAAAGGTAATAACTCACACAAGGAATATGAAAGAAATATCGTTGCGAATGCGAATATATAGGTAACATTTTTAATTCGTTTACAATATTTTTTTGTGTATGTAGTTATTTTGAATTCGTTCGATTCGTTAGGTAAACGACTGCGTTCCATCTAATATGTTTACCGATATCCAACAAAAAAATTACAACACTGTTTGTTTTATTTATTTATTTTAGGCTTTTGTAAACCGAATACTAAATTGATATGCGTACAGAATACATTAAAGTATATTTGTAATATGGGCTTTATGAAAACCCATTCCAAGAGTTGCCAACCAAAATTCAAACACGAAACCCAGGTTCCGCACATCTGCAAAAGTATTTTTCTTCAACAATATACAATGCATATATTTTACAATAAGCCAGCCGCGTCGATACGAGACGTCATAGAATCGATGAAATAAACGATGGATGTTGTTGAGAAACAATTGCAATAAATCTCGCGGCATGTGAAGCGCAATTTCTCGGCGGCCGGTGGCGTGGCGGTGGAACTTTAGCAATATTGACGGCATCGACGCCGATGCTGACGGCTGCACAACGCTCTACATCTACAGCAGGATATTAAAAAATAAACTTGTAATAAATATTTCTGTCATATATTTTTGTTGCTATTTCTATTTTAAGTATATATATACTACTTACTTCAAAGTACAAATTGTAATTTAGTCTTATCTTTATTGTTTTTAAGTGAGATTTAAGTTGCTTTTAATAATCTTTAACTAATCATAATTGATTTAACATACACCACAAGGCAAGCTATAATATGTATGTTGCTATAATATGTATGTGTTAAATTCTTATTATTATCCAGTCCTAACTAACGGTTTCTTGTTAATAAATTTAAATCATGAAACCATCAACAAAAACGTCACTAACTAGTATAATGTATCTCATAACGAGTTATGTCAAGCGTAAGATAACAAAGTGGCAATTTTTTTATTCAAATGAAGAACAATTTTGCACAATATATCATCTGTGAGGTCGGCGGTTAGATGGCGCCACTTGCATGTATGTCAGCCAATCGACGTAAGTGCCCATTTGACAGTCAAATCCTACTGACGAAGACGTTGGAGGATTCCATTGAACTTTGATATTACTGCAGTGGCTTTATACTTACGCAATAATTTTAGTATTATTTGATTTCTTTAATATTATGCACAATGATTGTTTATTTGGTGATTATGATGATCGACCGTAGAGCAGACAAGTATGGCAGTAGCAACAGCATTGCTACTGGCATGATTTTGAAGAACCAGTACCTATCAGCGACCGTATAACCATGAATTAACAAAGAATGGCATTGGACAGTAACTCCCTAAATAATTACCCTAAATCATTTTCAACCCGCGCAGTTCATCAAACGCAAACCTCTCTTACAGAACGTTTACTTATGTTAACCGAAGGTTATAGATAGTTACACTAAGAGAACAAGCAGAACAAATGTGCCGAATCATAAACTCGTATCATTATTGTATCTGTAAATGATATTAGTAGTAGTTGGTGCTACAGTTTTTAGTGCTTGTACAAGTCAATATCTTGGGCACGTGCGCCAATGTACTATTGATATTGTTCTAAACGGAACTTTTCCAATATCGGGATCGTGTCGAGTGCATGCAAACAAATTGCATCTGTCGACGTCCCAATTCGTCGCTTCGCTACAAAATTTGAATTTTTTTGACATAGCACCTTTGAAAAATGCGATGTTGCAATTTTTATGAACTGTATTGAACACTTTATTGTTTTACTGTTTAAAATCTACGCAACCTCTTTTAAATTATACGAAATTCACAAGCTAAGAAAGCCAAGAACTGACTTTTGTACTGCCCAATTATTTACCGAAATAATCTCAGCACTATCGTGATAACAATGCAGTTTTATAACAATTGAAATAACAGTTAGAACATCTAATCTTTACTAGAGACTAAACAAAAAAAACTATTGTATATCGTTATTAAACTAGCGTTATATATTAGACATTTGAATACTGACGGGTGTTACGAAAGTCAATCAAAAAATAAAATAGTACTGTTATATGATATTTTCACCACGCAACCAAAATAAAGTTTGAAATTGAAACAAAGTCGAAGTACTCGTAGAAAGCTGTATCAAAAAACTGTTGTAGGTATAACAAATTGTTTTTCTAAAGACATTCTTTCTGATTTATCCCGGGCTTTCAAGACATTCCTACATACTTTTCTACTCATTCTCCCTAATTTATTTACTAATTATTTATTAAAACATTTACACAAATTAACTGTTGTCACAAGTAATGCCACCTGTAATTTGTCTAATAAAAAAAGTACGGAGGGGGATTCTCGTATAGATAAAGTCACTTCGTTACACTATCTATAATTTATTCCTGCACCGACAGTGGCCCTCTCTCCTCTTTCACCCCTCTATGTGTTGTGTACATCGCCTAGTTAGGAGACGTTTTATGGACCCCTAGTAATCCCCTGACAAGGCTGAGACTCACATATCTTGCAGATTCTGAAAATGGGGAGCAAAATATATAAATATTGAAAATACTCTCAGGATTGAATTATTTATTCTATTTTTACTGAAATGGTAAATAGACGATACGGAATTTGAATCGTTGTTTTTATTTATTTAATAGTTTTACTTCTACGCTATGTAATAGTTTAGCGGTCCTTATAATTAGTTTTACTGTTATAAAAACCTAGTAATTTTATTGATAATCCAGATTTAACATGAATACATCCAGTTCGTAAATATATAAATCATCTTTTACACATGACTATTCTGGTATTGACTATGAAAAACTAGTTAGTGTAATAATGAATGAATTTTAAAGATTGGTTACAAATGATGTGCACCGGATAAATTCAATTAAATCTAATTTTAGTCAAATGAGCAACTTGCTATGAATCCAGTGTAAGCACTTAACTATTAATCAAAACAATCAGAAGATCTTAAAACAAATAAGAACAATAAAACACTCTTTCTATTTATAGAAGGTACTTTCCATCTAATCAAGGAGTAGAACTTGCTTTCTTTTTATACTTACTATGTTCTCCATTCGTATTTGGAAGTTTTTTTACACATCGGACCATATGGATTCGGAGATACAAATGCTTATTAACTCTTAATGTTAATATTCTTGCTAATTTTAGCCCTTATCTATAAAAATAAATAAAATTGAAGTGTCTGTTTGTAATGTCAAAATAATAGGTTTTTTCATGCTCACACGGTTATTTGCACGATACCTATACCTAAAAACTAGTTTAAATATTTTTTGTCTATCTGTCTGTTCTAATCTTCAAAACAGCTGGAACGATTTTGATAATATTTTACTACCAGGTAGCTGTCTATATAAGAAATAACTTAGGCTATTTTTTCTCTGAGAAAAACCCTACAAAATTTTGCCCGGTCCAGGAATACACACACCTTACTACACCACTAAGGCAGCGCTTTTGAAATTCCAATAAATTAGTGCATATTTATATCACACAATTATTTGTCCTGTGTGGGAATCAAACCCACGATCTCTGTTGTTGTCTTATTTTTAATATCCCGGGACCTCAACTACTTGCATCTACATATATATTTAAAAATTAGAATACTAATTATGATAGTAAGTATAGAAAATTGCTAAGCGACGTAATCGAAGGTTCGTCACATTTATGTGTCACAATACACACTTATATTATAAATGTGAAAGTGAGTTTGTTTGTTACGCTTTCACGCCTAAACCACTTAACCGATTTTAAAAATTCATTCACCAATGGAAAGTTACATTATCAACGAATAACATGGGCTAATTTTTACCTCAATAATCGACATAGCTGAGGGCAAAAGCCAGGATCAAATAAATCCTTTAGAAATATTAATTTACCTTAGCCATCATCATAGTGTGCCAAAACCTCCTTTCCAAGGAGAGGCCTATGTCCAGCAGCGGACAATTAAAGGCTGCTGATGATAGCCATCATATGATGTCTATTAAAAACAATTATTCGAATTAATACAATAATATCGTTTAATATGTAAATCTCGCTTTAAAAGCGCCATCATGTTTAATGTTTTCATTTGGATTCGATCATTGGCCCATGTGTCCATCATGTATATTGATGAGCATGGTTCTGATTGGTAGGCCTGCTTTGTTCACGAAATCAATTTATACTAGCGCCTACCCAGATATTTACTTTTATCCGGATAAAGAAAATTCTTGCGGATTAATTTATTTTGCCAAGGATGGTAGACAAAAAATAAATAATCACGAAGACACGAAAATAATTGTAAGTTCAGACCATCAATCAGCGTGCGGAACGGGATTGGACAGAACACAAAAACATGGGCGAGTGACCGAACAATAGATGACGCTGACGATCCGTCGCACACAGTCTAAGATGGCCGCCGCCTTTTGGCAGGAACCACTGAAGCGAATAATTGACAAAGGATACAGTCTTTGTAAGCTTCGGCCAGCGTGCCTATCGGCCAAAATATTACTTACAAATATTACAAAACTTGTAAATATTTTTCACGTCAACCGCAATGCAAAAAGCTATATGTTTTAGACAAATACATATACAGGAACACCAGATCTAGCAGTCGTTTACAGAATAAGTGAAGTCTGTTTTATTAACACTAGTTTTTTATGGCTAACGGTTATTTTTAAGAGCCAGCCCATACGAGGCTTCAGGCTTGAATACAGATCGAATAAAATATTTTTGAATCCCATGGTATGTCAATATTCCAATTTCGAAATACTAGTCAAGCTTACATACAACCCTGTTTCAACGTATAAATAAGTCAATGAATACACTTCTTTTAAGTAATCCAGTTGCTGATAATCTTGTTATTCTTATACATTTTGTATTAACCTGATTATCTATTAGTTTTAGTTATACATGCATTATGTGATCGCATCATGCCACTTCGTTAACCAACAAAAAAACGGTTCGCACATAAAATTTGGGTGGGGCCTGGCAACAAATTGGCTCCCCTAACATTGGTGAATTACAGACATTTCCCTTATTTAGGAATAAGTACCGCAGGACCCTCGGTGATAGAGTACAAAGAACATTATTCGAATGCAAGACGTCGAATGTGAATACCTTATTTACAACATAATGGAAGTGAAAAATTTCATTTTGAACCATTTCTGATGTTGTGTTAGACCTTTGTATAGCCCAAAGGCTCGTGCGTTTTGTTATTCATAATACTTGACAACAAAACACTACAAAGTGAAATTAAAATAACATAACATCGGAAATATTCTCTCATTAAAATTGTGTAATGTTTCTACTCAAACAATGACAAACAAAACAGTAAATTCGTTCTAATAACATCATCCTTCGAACCTTTTCCCAATCTAGGTTGGGGTCGGCTTTTGAATATACTACGATAATAACATAATGGTATTTAATAAAAACGTAATCTTGTTTTAAACATCACATTCTAATGCACGTTATTATGTTCTTCTTAGTTTCTATAGGTACCATCACAAATGACCCGGTACTCTTTTTTTTTTTATAGAGTAATGAAATGAAGTTTAAATTCTTTTCTTAAAAAAAAACAACTCCCGCACTAGGAATATATCCTGTGTCACGGGAGACTTTACAAACATACATATATACATATTTATCCAACAAAAGTATCCCATGTGGGGATCGAACCCACAACACTAAGCGTAGCAGGAAGCGACGTTGCGACCGCTTAAACCACTACGCCATCCGTGCAGCATAAAAGCATTCGACTCTTGTCTAGAATTTAAAATCCATTTTCTATTAAACTATTCTTACAATTTAATTTCAAAGATCATGTAATTTTTGATAGCAAAGTCAGGAGTCGGCTCTAACATTACGTTCTAAAACAAAGAACAAACATAAAAACTTCATGGAATAGTCGTTTAAAAAGTGTATTCTAATATCAATAAAGTTAGACTCACAATCCCGGTTACTTTGTCTGTTAAATCTCAAAAACATTATGTAAGTCACACCGGCTATTCGCTGAGCAATAATTGGCAAAGTTTATGTCATAATTTCTTTATGAAATTTTCGTGCCAAATATCTTAATTAAGGGTTGAGGGACTTTCGCAATTATGCCAGACAGAACGCAGGTATGCTCAAGCAAGTTTAATGAATTGCCACAACTTGTGTACACAGTTCATACTAAATTGTGTACACTTGTAATGTTAGTTTGACATTAGTTTTCAAAACTTCGGTAAGATGCGATGCCGTAACCGTTAAACTGCTTTTGATCACGCATCGCGCACGCATTGAATAAAGTACTTCTTTTTATTTAAAATAAAAAATACAGAGAAGTAAGTGAAGCTTCCATAGCTAAATTAAAGACTTTTGATTACTTATAGGAATGGTAGATTGAAAGTTGTGTACTGTGTCTTCTATATGATTAGCTGTCCCGCCCACAAGGCAGCTTCTGAATGCATGTCTAATGATATTCAGAGTATTGCTACTGATATTCTTGATTAAAGAACTTTTGCTTTGATATTTAAATCACTAACAAAACTGCCACTGCCTCGGTAGTGCAGTGGTAGCGTATGCGACTCCTGTAATTTTGAGTAAAATTAGTTAGATTTAGAGAATTAACGCAATGCAGCTTATTAGCCTACGTCTAGTTAATTGCTCGTCACCGCCACGCGTGCAATACATTGTACATGTACACTTCATATACACTCAAGAAATAGAATCCGTATTAATAAATGCATTCGAAAATTTTATTATACCGATGAGAAGTCTCAAACTATAATTAGATCCTTTATGGTAAAAGGAGTTAACCGAGGAGATGTTTAAATTGACAGGCCTTGGCATTATAGGCAGGCCTTTAACAGGCCAGGCCAGGCAGGTTAGTCTAGTGATCCTGAGTGCTAAGCCAGAGATCATGGTTTCGATTCCCACCTTGAACAAACGTTTGTATGATTAGCAAGATCGTTTTTTCTATGTCTTAATGTATCATGACATCAACAGCCTTTAATAGTCAGCCGCTGGACATTTGCCTCTGCTTAGAAAAGAGGTTTTGGCCTTTAACACCACGCTGGCCAGACGGGTTGGTATACGATTTGTGTCAAGTTTCCTTCTCTTTGCAGTGCTGTTGTCCTGGGTAGTTTGCACCTTTAGTCGGCTCTTACGGAACCCGCGGGTTGAATAGGGGTAGTGACAGATGCAATTGATTCATACTGTATAGATAGATTACATGATATTTGGTGGTGTATCCCTACATATTTATAACAGGTCTGGGTACAATAGTACAGGTTCTGCTTAGTTTGGATCAGATAGCCGTGTTTGATGTGTTCTACGATATTGATAATTATAATTATTCGATTTATATCAGTTATAGGTATAAGCATGTAATACTAGAACTTAATTAATACCTATATAGTTTTCATTTAAGTTCAAATCAAAAACATAATTGTAATCGAATCAGCTTCAGAACGCTTGCTATTTCATAAGTGTAGATATTGGATTTTTCTATTTCTCCTTAAGTCAAACTCACTCGCTATTCGATCGGTATTGTATTGTGTTGCGTCACCCCACATTGTGTTTTCGGCTTTGTAAGCTTACAAGAAATCTGTCATAGTGAACTTTGCCCTGCCAACAACATTGACATCTAGCCTATTTACGATATCGCGTACAAAAGCAACACAAACTGTCTATAACTATTTCTGTCGTGTGCTAAAATAGAGAATAAATACTCTTATTTTGTTAAATAAGCAGTCATTTAAGAAGAATTAAACACCATTACTTTGAAGACAGTATAAGATGTGCACGTAACCTATAATCGTCGTACATTCAAAGGTGCCAAATCATTCTACTTTCTTTAATAGCTTGGTAAAAAAACTATACATTTAACATTAATCATTCGGTGCAGTGGTAGCGTATACGACTACTGTGAGGTCTCGGGTTCGATTCCCGGGTAGGAAAACATGTTTGTATAATCTACAAATATTTTTTTCAGAGTTCGGGTGTTTTCTATGTACAATATGTATGTCTATACCAAAAAGTTTATAAATATTCTATCCCTCAATCTAGCTTTCATAGTACAAGCTCTGCTTAATTTGAAACTTCAAAAATATTATTAATATTAATTATAAATCTAGGTATATATGCATGTTAAGTTGGTTTGTGTATAGCTAGTAAATTATAACTTATTTATTTTAGATAGATTATTAAGAAAAATGTGGTTCATTTGTCTTTTAGAAGAATAACCAGCGATGTTTTCCAACCATTTAGTTCTATTACTGATTATTGTATAGGATTTTAAGGTTATTGACACGTTAGTGACGTCACATTTGACAGCAATAGTCCACATTCAGTTGATATTAAGGTCGTGTACTATTTGATGACATACTTGTATATAAAACAGTACTCTATTAACATAGTGTAACGTCAAACATTTTAATTTGATTACTGCTTAAAATTTCACCCACCTTTTTTTAAAGACATAACACGAAAATGTTGGTTGGTGTGTAGCTATATATTGGTAAATGTAGAGAACTAGGTTTATATCTGTTTACAAAGCTATTCTGAATAGCAGGTTAAGCGGCAGTAGGCCGAGACAAAGTGTTGCCACAGCTACTACCCGCAAAATAAACGTCGCGGCAATAGGAACCATTCCAACTAACTTCACCTGAAATCCTCAACTCCAAGTGCGATTAAAACCACGAACAAACATTCAGCTAACAACTACGAGCCGAGTATCCACCTTAAAATGAACTGCAAACTTTACACATGTTCTAACTAATATGTGGTCTAGAGCATGTGGTTGGAGGTCAACTTTATTTGGTAATGAATGTTGGCGGACTTGCTAGAAGTGGCAAGTGTAATTGGTCACAATAACAGTAGTGTTACAAAAAAGATTACAATTGGATTTTATATTACTTTTACTTATTATGATTATAATCTAACACGTTATTACTTTCTACAATTGCTAAGTCATGTTTTTATTGTTTCAGAAATGTAGTGTACAATCTCAGCTTGACAGACCTGATGGAGCAAAGGCGTCTGGTCTGGTACTCACCAGAAAATGACGTCAAAATGTGCGTAGTCAAGGGGAAAGATGAGGTAAGTTTCAGTTTACTTTTAATATTTTGCATTAATGGTCACATTATAATTTTTAAAATCTCGCGTTTATGTACAATATTTATAGCCTATTATTATTCCGCAATAAAAACTCTATACAATACAAAAATAATGAATCAGAGCTGACCGATAGTAACAGTGATTAGCGCATTTAACAAACAGATATCTTTTTAGCTTTATTAAATTAGTATATTCAGAGACATATAATTTTTAAACTAAATATGTAAATCATTAATCTGAGAAGTAAAAAACGTTAAATTTACATAATACCTAATGATAAATACAATATTAGTAATCAGTAATGACACACCGATGCAGACTGCCCAAGACCGGGATGGTTGGCGCTCTTTGGGGGAGGCCTTCGTTCAGCAGTGGACGGTAATAGGCTGAAGTATAATCTCACACCATACGTTGCTACGGCGTAGAAGTGCTACACTTCTACGTAGTAATGAGGTTACGTAGTACATACTGCGCTCAAAACATAAAGCACCATATTATACTCGTAGTATGTTAAAACAATTTCACTTCCAATTTAAACAAAATTGATTAAAACTCTCCAATGCCCAAAATAACCCTTAGCAGAAGCTTAATAACCAGGTTTGAGTATATGATTTTAAATAAAGAACAATGAGAGCGCGCGCTCAATATCAATGTTACCTGCCGCCATCTTGCGGCGAATAATTGAATTTAGAACGAGCCGGTCGCGTATGAAACGAGGCCTTATTCCGCTAAACGTCTCTCTACCGAATACCGGCAAATTAAAAAGCCAATCGAGTGGAAATTCGCGCTAGGCTTGTACGAGAAAGACGCCCCTGGAAGCTCGTATAACTTTATTTTAGTTCCAGTTAATGACCTCATTTTGGGATCATGGAATATGAATGTCAGAGAGGAGTGTACGGCGCGTATAATACATGTATGAATTTGTATTAAGAACATAACAATTTCAAATAATTCTTGGCTTAGAGTAGATACAGTGTTGTACAGCAGGACCAGTGTAGGAACAGGTAGATCATTCTAGATTCATTTTTACCGATAAATGACCGTTCCCGTAGTTTAACCTGAAATGCAATGATATTTATTTATGCAAATTAATCTTTTCAGATAGTTTTACAAGTCGTACTTTACTGCTAGAAGGCGCCGACAACCTGTTTTTATATTCATTATTTCGCTCCTGATGGGGATGACACATATCATATACTCTTACTCGTGAATACTCTACCAAATAAAAAAATATTTAGTCAAATCTGACTGATATCTTAAAGATTTAACACTTCAACTCTTCAGTTTTACTATATTAATATGGATAAATAACTTACTGTTATATGAATACGAATACTGTTATATGAATATTGCACTTAATATTGCACATTAACAATAATAGAAATTGTATTCTACTAGATTCGCTAATCAACTCTATATTAAGAGTAGCATCCAAAATTATTATAATCCAGTTCTAAACTAGCCTAGTCAATTAAGTATACATCAGAGTACACGTTTGCACACTTGCTATGCACATACAATAAACATATAAATATACAAAGAATACGATGAAACCACCATACTTCTTAATTCTCCCTTAATAAAAAATTCTCGTTACTTATGGATCATTAAATTTTAGATGTCAAATCTAAAATCTAAAATATGCAATAAATCACTAAATCGATACTTAATAAAGCAGAAGAGTTTGTTTATTTGTTTGGTTACGTTACTACGTTAGGAACTACTGCTTCCAATTGCTTTTTTTTATGCTGGATAGCCCATTTATCGAGGAAGGCTATGGGCTATATAACATCACGACTAATAGGGGACTATCATCAAGGATAATTGTTGCAAAAATTGGGATTACTAATTCCTTTAAAGAGATACAGGCGAAGTGCGTGGGTCAGCTAGTATATAAGCATTATAGGACAATCACGATTATTGCAATTCAAAAGTATGTAATTAATTTTAGGTAATCGGTGAAAATGAAGAAAAGATTTTTTTTTATTTTAATGACGATTTGCAGCACACAATTAAAATATTATTAAACAGAATTAAAATATAGTTCAGTATTAATTTAAAAGTAGGTACATAATTTTTAACTCTTAGACTATTTAAGAATTCCGTTGAGTGTGAAGTTTTAGAACGTTTATATCTTCGTTTACTACTTTTAGAAACGACTTCACATTAATGTAAGTGGTACCATCTGATCGTCCCTCGTTTCTAGCATAGTTTGTGTGTAAAACACTAATTGCTAATTGAAAAGTATGTTTACTGGCTTTTAATGGCAATTTTGCTCGCGTTTATGTAAATATGGTCGATGTATCAAGAACTGTATTTTTTTCTGTATTAAAGATGATCTGAAAACGTGCGTTCTAAACTAGGACTAAAATTGTAATGTACTTGATGTCGTCAGACTGTAATTTGTTTTCAACACAAAGTGTGAAACAAAAAAACAAGCAATAGTCTTAAATGATTTACTACAATAGTTTACATAATAGTTAATTTATGAAAAGTAGTTTCTCTCTCTTTCAATTTAAGAGCTAAGTCCTTGTCGGTGGAGTAATCGCCACCCTTGTCTATTTCCTGCGATCAGTTTGACCTCTTGATAGGCCACGACTCCTACTTTCTCCTTCACTTACTGTATGTATTGTTATCTAGGCTGTCCTCGTTTTCTCTTGCCTTCTATTTTTACTTCCAGTATTATTCTGAAGAAGTTCTCGTGGCCTATCAAGTGGTCCAACCATTTTGCCTCTTCTGTTTTCAATGGCATTCAACAATTGCCTCTCTTCACTCACCATTAGCAGGACCTCCACATTGGTTCTTTTGTCCATCCAACTGATGTTCATCATTCGTCTCAAGCAACACATTTCAAATGCTGCTAACCTGTCTCTGTCTCTTTGGATCATGGTCCACGTTTCGCAGCCATAAAGTGCAATACTCCATATATATGTCTTGATGAGCCGTTTTCTTATTTCAGTGTTAATCTTGGCCTTGAACAGGTGTTTCTTGCGATTGAAGGCTTGTTTGGTGATGGCGAGTCTTTCTATCATGTCTGGGGAACATCTAGAATCTTACGTAATTCGGCTACCTAAATATTTAAAGTTTTCTACTTTCTTTGTCAGATTTGCAGATGATATCGCAGCAATAGCCGACAGCAGAAACAATTTAGAACAATTACCAACAGCAATGAATGAAACTTTTAAAGATTTTGGATTAAATATAAACTTAAACAAAACTTAAATTCTAATTACTCAACTTTAACTACTCATATTAAAACTAATAATGTTCAAATAGAACAAGTGGAAAAGTAAATAGTTTACGTAACTTAATTTCGTCTTTCATTGACTGGCCTGTTGGTCTAGTGGTTAGATTCCTACCCAGGAAAAATAATTGTGTGATGAGCACGGTCATTCGTTCTGTGACTTGTATTTTTAGTCGTTAGTGATCCAGACTTCTGAACTCTGTCATTGGTTAAATTCCCACTCAAGCAGAAACAATTGTCGGATAAGAACTATCATTCGTATGTGTATGCATGTGTTTGAGAACATTAATGTAAATTGTATTATTAGCAGTCTAGTTACCATAGTAAGATCACTGACTAGTTAGGACCAGAGAGCCGTGTAAAAGGTATAGAATGTTATTTACAATAATTAACATCTGTGAGAAAGTTTTTAAAAATTAATTGTATGTAGAACTATTCCTACAACATAATTTCCTTTTCAAGAACTTCTGCAATTTATATAGCTGCACAAAAGATCATAGTAGTAGAAGAACAAGCTTATGCTAATACATAGTAACAATTATTTTTTAAAGCAAAACTTTAATAGTTTTAGTTAACGGCCTTTGCCGCTAGAGGGCGGTACGGCTATCGTGGCATTAAGCAACAGCTTTAAAAACATATGCAACAGTGAATCTGGGTCGTTTTACTTGCAACTAAAATAGGTGTCAAGTTTTAAAGTGATGTTAAATTTGGTGATTTTTTCGGTTAAATGAAGGAATAAAGTTTAAATGAAGGCAAAGAAAAACATAATGAAGTGAGTTTTGTGTCTTCGTTTAATCGTTCATTTATTTAGCTTACTATTTTACTAATTTATTATTTTCGTTAATAGCATGTTCTTCGTATTCTTTAAATAAGTATTTTAATATTTTTAAACTTGTTTAGCATATGAAGTAAATGATATAGAAATTTAGTATAGATACCATTGCGTGCGCCTTTCAGTTCATTACTCGACGCTCGTGGGACCGTTGAAAATTCATGCTTCAATTGCAAGCCGAAGCTGGCCCATCGGCGAATACGCCATTTTACTTTGTCCTGAACACCCTACGACGTGCAACGACTACCACTGGTTCCTGAACAGATTTGTAAGACGACGTTTGCGAACGCTGCCAGCGACATATTGTGAATTAGATTAAGTAACTGCAAAGTGGAATACATCAATCCTTTTAAAAATTTAAAGCACGCTCGGCTTGCTTAAGCAGGGTGGTTTTAAGGTTTTTTAGAGAAGTCAGTTTTTGAACAATTATTAAATCAAGAACTAGAATCATGGGGTTCGACTAGAGAAATTCTTTTGCTGCACCTGTATACGTGATTATCAATTATGCCAATTTTTAAATATGACTGCTAAAGAAGTTACCTATTGTTTTATTCTCGAAATTTCAAATTAAGATGACGATAATATGAAATTGTACATCAATGTAATTGCTAGTTTAGAATGAAATTTTCTTTTGTTTCAATTACTTATGTAAAAAATACTGTGAGAAACAATGTTAACCTGAGAGTCCTATGATAGTTATTCGTACTGTACTAGCGGGGTACACATTTCCTATATATGAATGTTATTACTTTTACAGATAGTTTATTATTATTGTCTTACAATTTACATTTTCTTATTTTAAAGATAGACGAGTTTAAAACGAAGGAATTGTTATTGCTTATTTTGATGGTAGGTAGGTAACCCTAAGGAAGCAAATGTGAGCTTATAAATTCAAACATTATGACTTTAAATATTATATTCACATTTAATATTGTACTATCGCCATAAAGAGTGAACAAAGACGTGAAGATGTGATCTCGCGAGGGTGTCGGGAGAACCTGCGTTACACACCAAAGATCTATTTGTACACTTGTTTTTCATTTTTTGACTAGACTTGACTAGTGTCGGGCCTCCGGATATTAACACATATTTTGTAACTGTTTTACTGTAAATAAATATTTTTTATTTTATTGTAATGCATCATAATGGATAAATCTTAATTATTTAAATGGCGTAAAATGGACTATAAATAAAGATTAATGACTTAGATAATTTAAGAATTTACTGACAATTAAGTAATATGTAAAAGTTTTGTGACCTTTTGACTTTCTTAGTTAATATCTGCTAAATGCTATACTATTTATAATGCTCCTCACAGTCCCAATAGAGGTGCATGTGAAAAACACACGCCTCGACACATCTGTAATTACAATTACCATTAATCCTGAACAGGGTTTAGTTTCGACATTCAAACTTCAATTTGCGTCAGAATAAGGATTTCGCACAATGGATTTGCATGTAGAATTCGCATTCGCAGAGTGCCCTGAATTAGAAAGTAACCAGTCAAGTACTCGTCCGAAATACGAACAGTTACAATGCTTGGACGTTGGGAAGCGTAGCAGCCACAATAGGGATTTAGGGTCACCACTTGGATCCTTCTACATAATGAATGCATTCTAGTATAGCTTTCAAAACGGTGATCAATTAATTATTAATAACGTTTCATAAACAACACATGTTATGGACCACCATGAACACCAACAGGACAAAAAGCTGTTCTGTCTCTTTTAACCACAAATAACCTATTATTGATTTGTAAGCACATATTTGACAGAATATAATTGTTTGTCATATAATTTAAAAAAAACACACATGGACATTATTTTATTTATTCTAAACTTAGTGGGCATCTAAACGTTTTAAAATACGCCCACGATACGGTGTGGCCCAGCATTCCATACATACTCTGTAATAAGATTATGTATAAATCCACATTTATATGAAAATCGCTAGTGGTAACCCTACAAGGTATTGCGGGATGCGTTACGTCGGATCGGGCTGCGTAATGGCACAGCTGACGGTCGCTGAGTGCGAACAACTGTTCACTATAGCCTTCGAGAAAGTTCCGAGAGCCCTAATAGCTGTATAACATGTACTATGTACGAGTATTAAAGGACATGAATCTGGGGTACCGCTGTCTCGGTATGGCGTTTGTAATTTTCTCAGAGTTTATTATAACATCTGCGGTACTTTGTTAAAATTGCCAAATATTATTAAAAGGACTATTTATATCTATACTTCAAAGGTTTTATTCCTCCCAACTCATTCGAAAGATAAGTATTAACATGAAATTTTTCTGAAATCTTTATTTTTACTTTGTTCATATTTAAAGAGTTTTAATTTTTATCCCAAATACAATACTAAATTGATTGATACGACAATTATCAGTAGGTCAATGTCATTTTTTTTAGACTTTTCTTACAAAATTAGTTACTAAGTGAAGCTACTAAAACATACCTACTACAAAGAAGGTCGCGAACAGATATTCAAGAATCTAAAGACAGATTCTTGCACTGCAGTTGACGTCATGTGGTCTCGACGTTCATTTATCCTAAATCATAACCCCTACTTTACCAACCCGTCTGGCCAGCGTGGTACAGTAGGCCAAAACCTCCTTTCTAAGGAGAGGCTTATGTCCAGCAGTGGACTATTAAAGGCTGTTGATGATAACCCCTACTTTAACGAACGTATTTACTTATTTAATACAATAAGTTCTTACTACAAAATAATGTGGCTCTTATGGTCATAGCCACCATAGAACTGACTTATAGCTTTTTGACATTTAATAAAACACACCAATTAATAACTTAGCGTTAGTTATTAATTGGTGTGTTTTATTAAATGTATCTCGTATCTTCCCAACCCAATTTTAACGCGAGAATATAGACGAACAATACGTACAGTGGTATCTACTAGTATTCGCTAGGATATTCAATTCCGTCGGGCAACCGTCAAACTGTCAATACTTTACCTGACAAGCTCTATGACGTCATAGCTACTGTTCGACATGATATTGTGATTGAATTCGCAATAATAACAGTATTAGATATAAGTCAATAACTTAAGCCACAATAAGCTGACACTGTAACTATTGTTTAGTAATCGGTTGTGGTTACACTTAGATAACTTCGATGTATATGGGTTAGTTTAGACATTATTGTTATACTTATAGTTACAATACAAGTAATGACGTATAAACATATTACAAGAAGATTGCGTTATCGAAGTTTTGGTTTTGGGTTCATACACATGAAGTAAATTCGCATATTTATATATTTTTATGGCGCATTATATTTTAATGAATTAGTTTTAAACTAATGGCGTCTGGGGACTTGTGTTTTCAATACAAGTCTGAATGATATCAATCAGATTGCATACCGAAAGAATGTATAACTTAAATTGTTATTGAACCATGAGAGATCAACATTCATACTGGACCCTTGTAACTTTTTCTGCGGTATTTACTGAAAAAGTAGAGAAAGGAAATAATAAACTCATCGTGTATAATAATAAACTCAATAATTTATTGCTTCCATAATGTAAATAAGGACCACTGATACCGTTCTTTTCAGAACAACCTGTATGAATAAAGTGTGGCAGTGAAAGTCCACTGGCAGGTCATCATCGTAATTTCATGAACTCAGACCATATTGTCTTGATTCCCGTGTTTCGAATAAAAGCGTTATCTCTCTTCTTTAACTACTTTATTACGATTTATGATTATGTCTTGTTAGTGTTAGTGTATGATCATACTTTTTTGGAATAACAAATTTTATGAAGAATCACACAATTTAGAATAATACAGTAAGAAATATAATGCCTATCGTATATTCTATACTAGTCGGTACGGATAAACGACTGTTAAAAACGTCAAAAACTAATTTTAGAATAAAAAATTACTCTTGATTTCGTTACAAGTTCATAAAAACACTGAATATATCTTCTTCTTTTACAGGAGAGCTGCCAGAACTACATTCGGGTCCTCGTGTCCCTCGGACCTGGAAGGCTACTGGTTTGTGGGACAAACAGCTTCAGACCGTTCTGCAGGGAGTACAGCGTTCAGCGTGACTCCTACCACATGGAGAGAGAAAAGTCTGGACAGGCAGTCTGTCCATACGACCCGGAACACAACTCCACTGCTGTATATGCAGGTAAGACTTTCATATTTTTAAAACGAGTTGCGCTTAATCTGCATGGGCAAGTGGGCACGACACGACATACAAAATTTAAATCGTGTAAAAATTGACACAATATACAGCAACCGGGGTTAAAATTGTTTTATTTGATAAACTATAACTATGACTGTTTTTTTTTATTTGCACAGTACAAAATCTACTAGGCTTCGGAAATGGCAATCCTACTTAAAATAGTTATAGAACTTACAGCGTATTTACAAGAGTCGAATAGCCAATGCATCAAACATTTCTAACTCTAATCAGTGAGTACACAGAAGGAAAGGAACGTGTTACAACAGGCTTTTTTTTATTTGAAGTTCATCGGGGTTTCATAGAAGTATAGTCTCGACAAGATATTATCAAAGCTATACTTTTATGAATCCCTAATGAAAGCGGAAAGGTAATGTTTAGTGGTTATGTTACAGGCGATGGGCCCTCTTTCTCCTATCTCCTGAAAAGTACCTTCCTCGGTACCCTATTTAACAAAAAACAAAGAAAATCGATGTTTGATTAAAACTACTCGGCCAAGTTAATTAATAATACAAGTTTGTAATCCAATTTCATCTGCGGTGCGCTCACATTACTCTTATCCTACAAGCGATACGATATAAAGCGCAGTCTAGTCTGCTGCGGGTATTAACTCGGACACTAATGGGATCCGACGACGCACCGTGTTGCACTACAACCTCAATTAAACCTTGTGTTTCCTGCAATTATATAATACAGTTGTATTTATCTGACTAACTGACAGTATCAATAAAAACTAGCAGTTATGTCTTTTTTACCCTTGTTATTTGCACAAACAAAATGAAACAAATATTAAAGAGAAAGCAAAATTTTCAGGCGAAATTTTTGTTTTTATAGATAACTCAAGCAGATTGTCTACATGATACGATTTATAGTGTAGACAAAAATAAGGTTGCTTTTAAAAACTGTTTCAATTCTATACAAGATTTTATTTGCTCTAAAGTAGAATACTCGTGCTATACATAACATTTATATTCAGAATTATTTATAGCTAATTTAAACCAGCACTCAAACACCTGATATCGGGCTATGATTTGATGGGCGTAACCGAGACGATACACATATCGATTCCACAGACTATTTCGCTTGCCCCACCCTCAACTACATACATAAAACGTTGTATACGAACTCCAAAAAATCGTCTCAATAAGTATCTCGGCAACAACACAAAAGCTTGTTATCAGCAAGAATACTTTTAACATTTTGCGCCGGAACCCTTTCGGTAACCGGGTCACATATGCTCAGGGAGTCCATGGCTGTTCTATTGTCAGGAAATTAGGAAAAAGGGAAAATCTTTTTCATAACGATCGAACCCACTTTCACAGTCTGCCGGCGTATAATAGACACTCATTGTAGCATTGAAAAGAGACCGTTCAATGAAAGTACGAGTAGATTATGACGTGACGATTCTACATATTATTTACGTACTGTCTGTAAGTTTCGAATACAGAAACTAACAATAACCACACTCTAAATGCGTTTCATATAGATATCACTGTTGATGTTTTGTCCATAAATACATGAATCGGTTAAACGATATGTGTAGCAATGTTTCAGGTCCTATAAGTTGCTGTCTGAGTTTTTTTTATGTGATTATAAAGTGGCTATCCGCGATTAGACTACATTGAAGGGTCACTATTTACGAATACTATTACAGTATTTTCAAATGTATAATAATTGCGCAAGTTTATTAAAGACTACAAAGTTTCATAAAGCCTCAAAAAATATAGGTACTTAATAGTTTCTTAAAGGCAACCAGCGGAAATTATTGTTTTGAGCCTCCCTACAGCTGTGAAAACTCAAAACTTTGTTCGTATAAGTTAATTATCCTACTTTATGCGTTCAATAGGACCGAATATTAAAACCGCCCATAGACCTGACAATAGGATATTTTAGAACAATCACACACCACGTCACATCCCAAAATAATCTCGCGAACTGAAAACAATACATCGGTAGTATATTTGAGTACATAATAACACGGAACTTGTGTATAGATTACGGGTCTGTTTGTTAACCGCAATGTAAGGGTGGGTGGCCATTTTGGCTTATGTTGAACTATATAACTTATTGGTAGTATTGAAAAATAGCTAAATTCGAGCGATTAAAAAATAGCGTTCCGCCCTGTCTTTGCACGTATGCAATATAGATACTAAAATAAAACTAATGTGGCCGTCGCCGCTTCTACGACACTGGCAAGTGTGGACTAATTAATTGTACTATTATTGTGCAAAATTTATAGGCCCGTTCCGATCCTGCCGGCCACTGCCACCCGTGACGCACGGACGGCCCGTAGCGGCGACGGCCGCTTTGCCCCCGCATTTTTAACCTCTAATTTGTTCTAAAATATGAATTTTAATGGTATCTAACTTAATAAAATCAAATAATAATGTGTTGTTTAAAATTGCTTCTTAAAAACCCTTTTTTTGTAATATTTAAAGAATAAAAATGGTTACTGTGGTTTATCCTTAGGAGACAGACGGAATATGTCGCGGACTGTTTTGTAGATCTTTTTAAGAAAAACAATTTCGTAGTACAGTATTTTGGTCTATCTCTTTGTTTATAACCATGTTTTTGAGACAAATCTTTGTAATTCTCGGATTTCATTCCTCTTGAATCACTCTCTCTATTGGTGAAAACTGCATTAAAAGTGTAAAAGATCTAAGCGTACAACAAAAAGCGACTCTATTTTATACTATGTAAAGATAAATTTGTTTGTTTGTTTCAAAAATCGAAAATACAATACTTTAAAACTTAATGTACGTATTCAACATAATATATACATATACTACTGTATTCAAATATAACCGTTTCTATTTATTTCTGTGACTAGGCCCATGGGCAATACTATATGTCTACTATATTGAGATCTTCGATCACAGAATAGAAAAATTAAATCTATATAGATCAATAAGATAATTAATGTTACAATTTTTTTTCGAAAGTTCTCATTTTTCATTACTATTATGTACAATTTGCCAACATCACACCGCGGCCCGACCGGCATCCTCACCTCGTCAGGGATCCTCCCTTTGTGTTGGAGGCACAAAACACCCGTTACTGCACAATCTTGAATAAAATGATATAAAGAACTGACTACATCATAAATACTTTTCTTTTGTACCTTGACAACTATAAAGATGCTGGGCTTAACCTTCAAGTAAAGTAAAGTAAGACCTATTCAGTCAGGCTACATTAATTGATCCAAACGTTCTATTTTATCTTCACATAAATATTTTTAATTTCCATACTACCATTGTATTTTAGACAAAACAAGTTGAAAAGGACAAGAGATTATCCCAAACAAACACTCGACTTTACTGTAAAAACCTTTGTGAAAAAATATCTCCACCTTCCGGCTTCGTAACTAAAGAAGGTATTGCAAAATTAATTTGGGAGCTACAATGTACTTGCTGACTGGAGCTACGTAAAATCTCGTCATACATATTTGATATACTGTTTTTAATGGGGGCTAACTTTACTTATTTACGGCATTTACTTATTTACAGCGAATTTAAAAGTATTACTGTAAACGTCAAAACGACTTCTAGTTGTTTCATAATAGTTTCAAGGAAGTGATTTATGTTGAAATTTTCTAGAAGGTACGACTGGATTGGAACCATCTTGCTTAAAAAACACGTGTAGTGTCGATACTTTGGCTATTACATTGTACTAAAAGTAAAATAATTGATAAGACTACCAGATTAATTGCAACTGAGACTGAGCCAATGCAAGAGTCTAAGAGGAACCCAAGTAGTATTTCTTCCGTAGACTATCTACTACGTACTTTGACTAGATACTTTGGTTTAAAAACCGCTACAAATTGTAAATTAGTAATCAATACTGAACAAGACCGTCATCTCCTACACAAAGTCCCCCTCGCACAAACAGTTTCCTACGAGTGAACACCATCAATTACCGTCATACTGTCCCTTTGTACAATTTTCTTTGCATTTAAGCACCCCTTTGCAAATTCACACCTATTTATATCACGCAACAGAAAGCTGTGTAACTACCTATGTAGTTTACTAGTATTTTACCGCAAAATATATATATATACACAAACAACACCAAAAATAATAATTTTAGGATCGACAATATTATTGTAACAAACTACAATACGAGTACTTGTATAGGTACACTGTTTTTAAATTGCCCTGATCGATTAGAACTTTGAATAAAAAAAAACAACGTTCATTTTAAAAGTAATCAGTAATTAAAAGTCTTGTTTTCGGGGTTTGTCGTTGGCCAGTGAATGTGAAAAAAAATGGTATACATTAAATGAATTTAACAAAAGCAGTTTCGAGTTTTTTATATTTCACATAAAACCGAGACTAACTTTTATACATTTACGGCAGTAACTTTTTTAAATTGTACTCGTTTATATTCAGCTATTCACTCATTCACTTCGAGGCCTCGCTTTACACCTATACTTACATTTTTGGATCTACTCCAATAACCCAATGCTGCATACAGCTGTACAATTTCCATATAAGCGCAATTTTATTCTTTTACTCACACATGTAAGTGAAAACATACATGCACACATGAATGCACTCAACGTAAATTTTTTGTGCACACATACAAATGCAACTGTCCGTATTCCATAGATGCATTACGTGCTGCAGACACGGTTAGTTATCTCCTATTGATCTGGACCAATTAAGTGCACCGACGCCCAGGGGAGTACAGCCCTGTACTGGCTATCGCTTGGGTCTTAGTTCGGGATAGATATGTATTGGAGCCGTGTCGTAATTTTGCTGATGTAACTCAATGGTACGTAAGATATAGGTAGATGCAGAACTCTCAATCGTGTCTGATTGGAAATTGAGTCGGAATACTATTGTGTTAAATACTCATTGTTCTCGATATAGTAAGCTCTAGTCAATGTTTGTAGTGGTACTGTTAACATTATTAAGTTAGTGTGTTATAATAAAACATATTAATCTTTATGAATGTTTTGGCAAGCTTTAGTCTTCTAAATATTTGAAAATATTATTATAGAGAATTAATCATTATAAAGAATTGTATCTTGTAAACGAGTAAAAACTCTTGTTTTTACTCGTTTACAAGATACAATTCTTTTCAATTTCTCCGTCTGTTCAGCTAAAAGCTGTAATGTGGCTTGAAATTTTCAAATATTTTCAACAATAATCATCATATCATAACCAACTTATACAAAATCTCAACAAATCAAATACCTGAACCCTCCTAATGAATGACTGTCTATTGGCGAAACGTATTGATATCTATTTAGTAGTTTTTGAACACACAGACAGACAGACGCGGCAGGGGACCTTCTTTTATAGTATATACATATAGAGATAGATAGATATGGCTCAATACATAACGTCATCTCTGAAAGAAAAGCCACTCATTCTGCTCAGTTACTAGCAGACAAGTGCGACATGATCCTTTTCAAACTATGTATTATTATCTAGTTTACTTCTCATCTGTAAACTTTTGGAGGCTACTTTTATTTTTTTAAATCAAGTACTACTGATCTCAGTTTATCGTTTTATCTATCTAGACCTACCAATTTTATCTATTTAAATTGTGTGACGTCATTGGCCTCTTGCGGACTTGTAAATTTCACATGACATGACAGACGAGCAGACGTGTCACTTGATGGAGATACCTAGATTTTTTTGTGTACCTATACTTTTTCTCGATTGGTTCAGATTGCACAGTTTAAGAATACACATGTATAAAACTAAAACCGCTTTTATTGGCTCATCATCATCATCATCATCATCAACAGCCTAAAATAGTCCACTGCAGGACATAAGCCTCTCCTTAGAAAGGAGGTTTTGGCCTACTATACCACGCTGGCCAGACGGGTTGGTATAGGGTTTGTTTCAAGTTTTCCTTATCTTTGCAGTGCTGTTGTCTTGTAGTTTGGTCCCTTAGTCGGCTCCTACGACAACCGCGGGATGAATAGGGGTGGTGACATTCCGTATTCTTAATCCGTCACCACACGGATAATTTTATTGGCTATTATAACTGTAAATCTTTACAAAAAAGTTTTGGAATGTAATGCACTTCCTTACCCATATTTATTTCATTAGTACATAAGGTTCTTATTTGTTTTTACAATCAATATAATTTATAACACTATTAAATAAATTTTTACATGAATTATTTTTATTACTTCCAGATGGCGAGTTGTATTCGGGAACAGTAGCAGACTTCAGTGGGATGGAGCCAATTATATATAGAGAACCATTGCAGACAGAGCCTTACGATTCCATGACTTTAAACGGTAATTATATTTTGAACCTTATATCGTATTAAATTCAAAAGTGGCTACATATTAAAACTCTACAGAGTCAGATGTGATCTCCACCATACCCTTACAATGATTTATCCTAGTAAGTGAAGCAGGTTTCCCGGGAGCATAATACCGGGATTGTTACATCGTATCTGCTGGTTAGGACAAGGAGGGGATCCGATGGTGACTCGGGTTGGGTTTGGCCGTGGTTACATGCTGTTTATCCTAGACACATGCAGCGCTTCTTCCAACTATCCAACTTCTTTTCACCTAATAAAACTCAAAAAATCTGAATAAGTTTCCTCAGCTGCAGCGCCTCCTAGCCCTTAAAGTACACTTCTCTAATATCTTTGTTATATGCTCAAATCTCAATAAAATTGAGAATTATCAGAAAATCGTTCGAATCTCTACCCAACCCAAGTTCGTGGAGTACTGCAGCCATCTTAGGGAATGCTCAGCTAAATACCAACTTAAAGCTCAAAACTCTTAGTACCGAACAACCCTTATATATATATAGAAAGCTTATATTTAACAATGTACTCAAGAATTTGGAACTTCTAACTTATAGAAAAGTCACCGAGCCTTCATCGGAATGCTAAATGCAGACGATTATACCCTTCAAAGAAACAATGCGCCAAGTCCACTTTCTAATAACATGTTAAGTTTTATTAAAAGCATATTAAAACAACTTGAATTATATCAAATGCAAAAATACGATATAAGCCAAAAACGACAAACAGATTATTTTTATGACAAACATTTCCGATGTCACCATTGTAATTGTAAGTACATTGTTAATAATCGTGTGTACACACAACAATTTATACACATATTGTATCCATTCGATTAGCCTCGAACGTGTCAAATATATAACCGCCATTATAATTAAATTTAGAACGTGTTTCGGTGAGAAACTCCTTGTCATTTTCGTGACGTTAGGCGTGTCAACAATCGCCAAATCCGATTACGATCGCATTATTAATTATCGACTTAACGTCAATAACGTTACATCACTTTGCATAATCGACTATTGAAATGAAATTAATAGTATTCTGTTAATTTTAACTTTATATTAATTGTACAAAATTATATTTGATCTATTCGTATCGTATCTTCGTCCACAGCTCCTGACTTCGTGAATTCTTTAGTACATGGAAACTTCGTGTATTTCTTCTTTCGAGAAACAGCTGTTGAATACATTAACTGTGGAAAGGTAAGGCTTAAAATTTACTATTTAATAATATATTAAATAACGTGTCATGTTTTTTAAATTAAAAAAAAAAACAATATCTGGAATACTCGGCCGTACTGTGATGTATCTAATGTAACCGGCGACAATTTACAATATCTCTCTAGGCACCATTGGAAATTTATTTTATATAATGGGAGTATTCTAAGCAATGCCTTGGCAGTTGCCTAGTTACACTGAAAAATCTGTTTACTTCTATCATACCGAGGTAAAATAGGACCTTCTTTCTGTATTAAGGTTTTTTGTCATTTTACACTTAGTTACTAAGGCCCATACTAAATAGAGCTTGCATTAAGTGTTTCATGTTAATACTTACTATACATAAAAAACTAGATCAAGGCAAATGAACATTTACAGGCATATAAACATATTTTTAAACAGACTAATAAATATTAGCCAAACTACATACACTCCAAGAATTTCCACCAGAAGCTTCATCATGTTTATTCTTTTTGTTTCTTTTATCTACAAAGCACCTTATTTTTATTTTTCTTATATAGATAGCTCATACAGTGATCTTCTCAGTTTAATACACAACTTTGATATTGTATTATTGATTTGATAATATTATACTAAGTTCTGTTTTTCTGTACCTAGGCGGTATATTCCCGTGTCGCTCGCGTATGTCGTGATGACCGCGGGGGACCGCACCGCTTCAAGCAGCGGTGGACATCGTTCCTCAAGTCACGGCTTAACTGTTCCGTCGCTGGCGACTTCCCGTTCTACTTCAATGAAATACGTAAGTTGTATTTTAGTATGGATCTCTCTATGAAGTTCTTATAAGGTTCATACTTTCGTTATACTTTTCACCAGTATGGTGTAACAGTGAGTGGGAGTTACCTTAGACGTGGATGTGAAATACTTTTACTCTTGATTTGAAAAATTATGCAAGAACTAATTTCGCACTTTACAGCATAACCATCCGCAGCGATATATAGTTAGTTAGCTTAAATGAATAACGAAGCCTATATTGGTTAGATAACCCGTTACAACGATGTTGATGACAATTTAATACAATTTTCCTGGGATTCGATAAAATATCTTAAATAAGCATATTTTTTGATACGATAACAACAGCAGTACGAAAGAGCTTGTTTCGCTCAAACTAAATGAGTTTTAAAATTATAACGTCTCAGTTTTTGTATTTTGTCTACCTTACTTGTAAGTATGAGAAAATGTGATCCTTAATTTATACATCACAGTTCTAGAAGATCTCGAAAGCTTACAATAAACGTACCTACTTACAGAATCAACAACAGAGCTGATAGAGGGTGTGTATGGTGGTCTAAATGCCCAACTGATGTACGGCACCTTCACTACACCACCTAACAGTATATCAGGAAGTGCTGTCTGCGCTTTCAGTATGCAAGATATTGCTGATACGTTTGAAGGCACCTTCAAAGAACAGAGTGCAATCAATTCGAATTGGTTACCTGTAAATAGTGCTAAAGTAAGTAACTTTAAGAATAATTAGACATTTAAATATAATTATTGTTTCTTGCGTAAAATGTTGCTTTTTGTATCTTAATTTCACATCACACATCCTTTAACAGTCCACTGCTGGACATGGTCATTCCTTAGAAAGGAAATTTTTGGCCTATTAAACCACGCTGGCCAGCCTGCGTTATTTGCTACCTTAGTTGGCTCCTACGACTTCCATAAGATGAATAGGGGTTTTGACACTCCGTATTCTTATCACCACACGGGCATCTTAACTTTAGCTCATACTAATCCTCAATAAGGAGTTTTGTGTGTAAAAGTACTATTTCAGATAGATCAGCAAAAACACCAGTATATTTTTTAGATAGTATTGTATGTGGTCTAATTACGTGGTATACTTTCGATTTATCTACCTATTGTGATAAGGAAGTCAACTTAAAAAATAATGTTGTTGACGGCTAAAAGTAAATTTGCGTTTACAAAAGTATTTATGAATCCACGGATAGGATTAGAAGCCGCTGTGCTTCTCTCAAAATTAGTTAGTTTTATGAGTATTTATTTAATAAGAAGTAATTTTTTTTACAATCAAAAATTGTATTATTGTATTATTTGCTAGGTACCTGAGCCTCGACCTGGAACATGTCATAACGACTCCAGGCAACTACCTGATCAAACGCTAAACTTTATCAAGACTCACGCATTGATGGACGAATCAGTGCCGGCTTTCTTCGGAGAACCCATCGTTATCAGAACTAGTTTTCAGTAAGTAATATCATATTATTTGTTTGGTTAATTCGATATAAGTAATCAATACTTACTTGCATTCAATCCTATTTCCAGCTATCGATTTACGCAGATAGCCGTAGATCCGCAAGTAAAAACTCCTGGAGGAAAGGCATACGATGTTCTGTTCATAGGCACTGGTAAGCATTCCCTTTATTATGCTACTAGACATGTTATTTCTAAAATATACTAATGATGACGCTGATATATTTATCAATAAATTTACCCTCTTTTACAGATAATGGTAAAATTATAAAAGCAATCAACGCTGTCTCATATGATTCGAATAAACGAGCAGTGCCAGTTGTAATTGAAGAGCTGCAGGCATTCGCAGCAGGTTCGCCGGTCCGAGCCCTCAGAGTAGCTAGAGCTGGACGTGACGCGGCCAGACTTATTGCTGTTTCTGACAGACAAGTACTAAGCCTGAGACTACATAGATGTTCTAGTGACAAAATAAGTTCTTGCAGGTACCTGTCTACTGTCATAACAACAATTATTTGATGGTACAGCATTGCATTGTAATATTTACTTACCACATATCATATATTTACTTTCAGTGAATGCGTAGCACTTCAGGATCCATATTGCGCATGGGATAAGCAAGCGGGTAGGTGTCGTGCTTATTCCCACGGTGTAAGTCGATGGTTGGATGAAAACTCCTTTTACCAGAGTGTCAGCACTGGCAGTCATGCGGCTTGTCCACATAGTAAGTACAAAATGAGAGAATTAAATTAAAATAAAGTTGATTAATTACGCTGTAAAAATCCCCAGGTTTTGTGAAGGTGAAATATACATTTATAAGGGAACCAAATATTAAAATGTGTAAAGAGTATTTAAAAAGTTAAGATGATTTAATGTTTCTAGGTAAAGATGCTGGAGCAGTTGGTGGCCTCAGCTCAGGCTTATATGATGATGCAAGAGGTGAAAATAAAGGGGAAGTAATCAACATCGTTCAAGATAAGGATGGCAAGGGCGGGACCGGCGCTAACGAAGGTAAGAAGTTCAACTCTAAAGTGTTTAAGTATTTAGCTGCTGAGTGTTCATAAAAAGTGCTTCTTTATTTGCTACATTTCACACAATAATATAAAAAAAGTTTTTTTTATAAAGTACCTTTCATAGAGTATTAACTATATAGTTGTACTTTAAGTACAATTTCTTATGCTTGTTATTATTTAGGTCCTGAAGTTCTTGCAGCGGATCCACCTCCAGCCGCGTACTCTGTGGAAACCCTTGCGTTAGCTGTAGCTGCTGGAGCTCTGGCTGCTCTTGGAGCTGGTTTTGCTGCTGGATACATTTGTGGAAGGAGATGCAAGAAGGATGACGATGATAACATGCCATATCCTGACACTGAGTACGAATATTTTGAGCAAAGGCAAAATATTAATAGGTATGGAGTTCGTACTTAATATTATTTTTAATAAGAAATACTTCTTTTAATTCATTTAAATATATAATAGCGTGAAAATTATTATTTTTGAAAGAAGCTAACACGATTTCATATTTTTGGATTCAGGATTCAGGCAGAACCCAAACTCCTCCAACAAGTAGAAGAAGTAACATATGCAGAACCCGTCCTAGCCCCTCAACCAAAACCAGCATCTCCTCGTGCCACTCTTCGCAAACATCCTCCGTACCATCCTCACCATGAGACACTTTTCCAATTCCAACCGGACGCATACCGTCGCGACAACTTTGGAACTCTTCGCTCGCATCAGGTCAATGTCAGTTATATTCTTTTTACTCTTTTGCATGGCTTATATTATTTTACAGGTTCCTAAAAAATCGCCGACAAATATTATATGTATATAGATTTTCCAGAAGCTTGTGAAAATCAGATTTTAGAGAAACAAATAATTAAACTCGTATTACTTTATCAAAATGAAACACACGAGGTCTGTATTATACAGGTCATTTGTTTAAGATTTCTACCATAAACGATGATTGGCGATGCATGTTTTGAAATAACCATAATGATTTTGCACATTAACCTTTTTTTCTAAAACGATGTAATCCTGCCTATTAGTAGAACATATCGAAATTATCGGAGAGTAAGTTTCACTTAAAAATATCATTTTTTCATATTAACATCTTTCAGCTTACTCTGCCTATCCATTTTGCATGAATTTCATTTTCGATTCATCTTATCTCCTCTCGACATGACATGAAATGAATCGACTGATGATATCATTAAATCGTTAATATTATATGTTCATCTTATCTAATTATTTCATTTCCATAATCGTTGAAAATGGTTGTGGGATTTAATGTATGATGACGCCGTACTCAAATTACAGCATTCTAAATTATTTTACTTAAAATTAGAACGTTCTTTTTAACGTAATTTTAAAATATAAAAGATGTCTTGTGATCTTACAACCATTTAAACCCGCTGCTGACCACTCACTTGATCCATTAACTCACGCACGCATATTCACTTCGGCATGTCAGTTAACACAGGAATATTCGGACCGCAGGGCGATGGGTACCGGCGCGGCAACGACAATGGCTTCTCGACCACGCGTTCAGTAAAGAAAGTGTACCTCTGAGAAACAAGCGGGGCGGACTCGCGCGACCAAATGCATCACCATAAACATAATACAAACCATCATCATACATTGGGTAAGTTTAATTCACACATCAAAAACCTTTAATAGTCCACTGCTGAACATGGGCCTCGCCTCAGGAAGAAGGTTCAGGTCTACTATACCACGCTGGCCTGACAGGTTGGTATAGGGTTTGTGTCAAGGTTTCCTTCTCTTTGCAGTGCTGTTTTTATGCGTAGTTTGCTCTCTTAGTCGGCTCTTACGACACCCACGGGACGAATAAGGGTGGTGACACTCTGTATTCTTAATCCGTCACCACACGGATACTTATTTATTTAGTATTTGGAGACAAGGCTACTAATAAATGGTCGAGTGAGAAGTGAAACCTGAAAAAATACGTTTTCGGTTGTAATAACAGTAGGCCTTTTTCAAACTCAACTTATGTTATTGCAGTGTCTCAGCGCAGCAGCGGGTCAGGCTCGGGATCAGGCAGCGCAGTCGGCTCGTCGTCGTCGCCGTCGCCGCCGTCGTCGTCGCCCTCTCCGTCGGGCGAGCGACCCCCCACGCCGCCGCCGCCCGCCCCGCAGCCCTGCGCGTACATCTACCGCAACTAGCCGCACCGCGCCCCGCCCCGCCCCCTTCACACTTACTCGAGCGCCCGAACACTGTGCTCGCAGACGACTCTTGGACTATTGTTTCAATCGGACGAGTGAAGTGATTTAGACATTCCAAACTAACATTATTGGAATTGTATTCAAACAAGTGTTGACTGTCATTCGTTCGATTGGCATTTTGTTATTGATGACGAAGAAGTAAAGACTAAACTTGTTGTGGATACAACAGTGTAACGATTTTGTCTAAAATTGTGATTGGAGATGATAACTCGTTGTTTGAAATGCACTCACGGAAGATCGATACTGATCTGTTTGTTACTTGATAAAATAGATATATCTATTTATGGATTGTAAAACACGAGAAAATGTGATCGTAACGTTCTTTCAAGAAAATAAATATATACGTACTGGTGATTATCCACAATCTAAATCGATCGATATCGTCAGAATATGTGTGACAAAAATAATGTATTTTTTTTAAAAGACGGAACAATATTGTCGATTGATGTATGTAAGATGATTAATGTAACAAATTGTAGATTGTTTAGAATATACATAGTTTACAAATAATTTAGGTGAAAATATAAGTTTTTGTTGGTAACACGTTAACGAATAGTTAATTTAATAATATGGTGGTCATTGCAGATTTTTTAAACTCACTCCGTTAAATCGGTATTGGTTAGGTACAAACTGAAAAACCTGCAATGGCCTCACTATACGCTTTTTACATACCTACTATTTTTAGCATTACGTCATTAAATATAGCAAGGGTTCCCTTATTCTAAAGTTCTAGTGTAACTGTAACTTGACAACACTGTTGATATCACCACAAACTAAGGTTCACTTGTCAATGACAATCTTTCAAATTTGTACAATACAAAGTATATGATGTGTGGTAAGGTCAAGTTTTGCCCAGTTATATTAGTCTAAACGATTATTATAACATTATAGTTGAAACAATAACATTATGAAAAAACAAAATATGATAAAAGTTATATTTACCATGTATAAAATGATATGTAAAGTTCTGATAACTTACTCATTCATTAAAAGTGCTTCTTATGGGTGTATTTAGATTACTAGGAGATCGTTTTGATAATTATTGGATAATGTTATATATTTAGTGACTATGTATACATAGATACATATAAAAGTTAAGAAGGCACTGTGATGCCACATGCCAATTCAGATTGTTGGTGCGCCATTTGTATAGTTACAGCTAGTAACTGTGATCATTATGTACATACATTCTGTGACACGACGTCTCATTTTGTCTACTGTCGTTTCTATAAATTAAATTTTCCAGAAATGTGGGCCAAAACGTTGATAAAACTCCTTTTCTAAAGCGTTCCTGTTGCTATTTTTCTAATAGATAAAGAGACCTAGAGTTTCATGAATAATCGCTTTATTAATTGATTTGTAAACTAGCTAGCAGTTGTTTTGAACCTGAGAATATATAGTGTTCAATATCATCTTCGCTCATTGTTGACAATTGAATGTGTGTTAAGAAATGTCAATTCTATTTGTAATGACTTAGTGCCTAAGTGTGTGTGGCAGGTTTGTAATTTGTACATTACAGTGATTCAGTTTTTACGTTGGACTGATGATAGTGTGACATTAGAGAGCCATTAGAGTAGCGATTACAGTAGACAAGGCGTAAGAACACATAGATATTACCTCAGAACTCTAATCAAGTCTCCATAATGGACCTATCGCAATTATTGACTAATTTTGACAATTAAATTTGTTGTATATTTAAGATAATAAGTATGTAATTCGAAAGGGTTCTGGCACTTGTTAGAGTAATTTGGTAGTAACCAACCCTAATTTTTATACATCATAATTATAAAAGGCATTCTCAAGATTGCCTTCATAATACTCATGACTAATTTCAATTTTATAATACCAAAGATGCCATGTAAATTATTTATTAGTAGATTTGCTATTAACATACCTATATTACTTAATGAAGTTGTTATTTATATGAATATAACTGCCAATTTTTATACAGTCATTTTAGTAACATTTGACCACAACATATACTCGTTTCAAACGCTTTCTTTTATAAGTAACATAATAAAACATATTATATCTTAAATAAAATATTGCAAATACACCGAGGTACAGCAAACAACCAAGGTATATAAAATTAAAATTTAAAAAAAAATGTAAGAACAAACAGCTATTACTTATACGTCACTCGGTGGCAGGCTCGGCTGCAAACGAGATGTGTTTATAATTTACTTTACCCATATAAATTTGAGCTAGAAATCGGCAAGTTGTGGCACTTGTGGCCTTTTTAGCATACAGCTATTATTTTATGATTTTAGTAATTTTGGGCATATCAAAATTAGCAATTTATAACTACCTTCATTAATCTACAAGTCAAATTATCAAGTAATGTAAAGTTACATTGGACTGGAGTTGTTATCTAAATTTAGTGTTACAGAATACACGCAAACATTTGTAAACTTTGCAGAATGACCTACATGTCTTTATTATTCTTTTGCAGAACTATACTCACTATATTGGGTATAATACCTCGAAAAAAAGAAGATATTCGACTCTAAATCTGGGCGATTGCTATCTTATCCTGGTGTGTATGAATCATCACAATATGTATGAATGTGGAAGTTAATTTGATTATTTAATTAGTGCGCTTATTATGATCTGATCTTACAATTATTACCAAACGATAAAAAGGCAATAAATGTATTTAAAGGTGTTTAAAATGATCGTCTAATGATACCTCCAAGACAAGGGAACTTTGGACTACACCTATATCTGTTTATATCGCAGCATTTTTTATTTATAACATTTAAATATCACTTATAAATACTATCTATACGAATTAGTCAAAACAAAATAAGTTGTTTCATAAGTGGTCTAATGTTACCCGGAAGGACTGTATTTATTTTATAATTAACCAAAGTAACGCACAGATATAATTCATTTTAAAACTACCCCATGCTAAGTGTAGACGCTTTACATGGCAAAGTTGTTTCGAAATTGTGAGCGGACTGTGTAAATGGCAAGCAATGTAACTTTTTACTTATAAGCTTGCAGTCCTTAGTACTTAGAAGGTTTAATAAAAAATATTATCATGTTACAGATTTACTGTTATAACGTCGTAAGTTAAATCTATTTATAGTATGTTCGTTATGAATCGACCATGAGTAACGCGCTCTGTTTGGAGTTGTCAACTCATACTTAGGGTCGACACAAATAATGAAACTATTCATGGTTGCCATTTTCACAGTCTGTGATCGCGGAAATTGAGTACACGTACATACGTAAGTGAGGCTAGTACTTGTAAATAGCAAGTTCTGTAATGTAATTAGTTTTATTAAGTAATTAAATTAAGCATTAGAAAATAAGAGCAAGAAAACTTTGAAGATGAATTGTTAAGAATTGTTTTTGTATTACCTAAAAATGATATTGATGAAATGTACAATAACCATTTCTACGTTTAAATTACTGAACCATCTTTTTATACTTACTCGTAATGTTGAATGTAATCATAACATGCCTAGAAAGATTTTTGGAGTAAGCATAAAGTATTGATTTATAATATATTGAGAATTATATAGATCGTATTGTACTGTAGTATATTATAGGCTGCTTAATTTTGTTTTGGAACTCGAAGCCTTAGTGTTAGAAATTGAAGACTTTTATCGAAATAAAGATCTAAGTAACTATAATTACAGAAAAATTGATATAATAAGAGTGATCCAAACTTTTATTAAAAGTATAATATTAAGATATAGCTACGTTACTCTCAAGCTATCCATCACATACCTACTCTACGTTATTTATGTCAATACGAGAAACAGATTTGGAATTGAGGCAGATTAGGACTATCATTCACTGAAAATGAAACACGCCAAAAGTATTTGAAAATGCAATTTACATTACATTTGCATTTTATTGAAAGGGACTTTAGAAAAGTCAATATAATAGTACAAAATATAAAATTCGGTCTACACTCCCTTACATTTCAGTGTTTGGTGATCCTTTTCCAAATAAAAAAAAATACTTCTTACTTTATTTTCGCTGTGTATGCAATATTTTTGTACTCAAAATTTCTTCAATGATTCTACTCTTAAACTCATTTGTATTTGTAAATTAGAAAAGATATCCCAAGTCTTTTTATTTTTCTGTGAGAATATTTTCTCTATCAGAAAATGTTCTGATTTCATTTAAAAGATTTGTACACAAAAAAAAATTACAAAGCTTCTACATATTGGACTGCGTGTAGAAACATTAATGATTTATATTTTGTTACAAAGAAAAACTTATTTTGGAAAACACTTTGTGATAAAAAGACGGTCATCATGAAGTAACTATGGGAAGTGCCTAACTCTATTATTACCTCTTTGCACCTGTAGTAGTAACGGAAGTCCGTCAAACCTCCCATGAAATGACCATAAACACATTAACAGACAACGTTCGTTTAAATTTGACCTGTTTCGTCTGCAATGAAAACATACCAGAGACAAAACACAGCTTAAAATTAAACCGTTTATTTCCATGGTAAGTGATGAGTTTTTAATAGTGTGCCTTTAGTATCGCATAGTAACTCTATAGAAACTCGAAAAAAGTTTGAATGACCTTTTTTTCAAAAAAATTACTACACGTTACTTCGTACAATTTTACTGATAGCCATAGACGTATACGTCATTATTTACAGCTAAATTCATTAAAAACCTATCATATTCAAATTTACTATCTCTTTACCTGACGAAAGTTTGGTGATCTATATATTAAAGCTAAATTTATAAATTACCTGTTAATTCAATACACTCATATATTTTCTGTAATATTGTAATATTGACTTATTATTTATTTCATACTAATAAAAAGAGGCTTCTGTTGTAAATCTAAACTATGTTTTGTCTCTGTCTACTAATACGTTGTCAAGATGAGACGAAACATACTTTAAACTTAGACCAGAACCTAATATTAGTTTCCTTTAAGGCATAGGTTTAAGTAGGGGTTTTATAAATAATAAAGCAAACGCAATTGCAGTGATAGAACTGTTACACCTTATTCGCTGCCCGTATTTATAGAGTGCAATTTTTTTATAACTAGAGACAAATAGATTGTGAGACATTGATTTGAAAAATATAAAAGAATCGGCTTTGCCATAGATTTTATATTTTACTTTTCAGTGTTTAAAATGTTATGATCATTTTCTCATTTAAATATTATTAATATTATGCTAAATATTTTAGCAAAGGATAATATGTATTCCTTTTCTTTAGTAAATAAAATATTGAAACTCGACGTTTGTTTTTTATTTAACGTAGAGGTACCTACCGGGAGGTACTGGATTTTTAAATATTCGTAACTCATGGGTAAGAAAAATATCTATGAAATTTATCTAAATAGATCACAAATATGAACAAATAGAGAAAAACTTCTCGAAAAAAGGAAAAACTACTTTGAAGAGTATCAATCCGATGTTACAAGTTTGTGAAGGGTGAGTACTGTTGGTATTCCCTAAAACCCATACCAATTCCAAATATCATCAACTTGTAAATCTGATCAAAATGATATAGCTTGTTTGAAAATTTCACAGACTATTTCATGGATGATCAACCATTGATCGTCAATGAAATAGTCTGTTTAATTTAATACTGTTGAAAAACGTGGCCAGCTGTGAATTTTGAATCTCCTCATTTTTTAGCTGGTTGGGAGTTAAATGAAAATATTAGGGGGTATATTGAAAAACTACCGCACTAAGAATATATCCTGTCCTGAATATATCGTGTCCGTTTAATGTATGTTTGGACTTTACAAACATACATTAAACGGACACAAAGAACACCCAGACTCAGAACAGCAATTTGTGAATCACACAAAGTGTTGTCCCATGTGGGGATCAGACCCAAAACACTCAGCGCAGTAGGAAGCGGCAAGGTGACCGATTAAAACACTACGCCATCCGTGCTGTCAATTGATGCCATACGGATACGGAAGACTTGAAGCAGTCTAAAAATTAACTTGAGTAGGTCGGATCGCACGTAGTTTTCTCTTTTCTTCTCAAAAACTACTTTGAACTTTCCCTCAAAAGCTATCTTATGCAATATGCATTGCCTTTGCAGACTTCCTCTACCATCATTATAAGCTTAATTTTTTTTAAGTAGTGTGGAAATGATTCTTTTAGCAATAAAAAATAATGAAGCAGAGGATACTTCTATGTAAATGCAATTTGCGTAACAAATGCTATGTCCATAGATACAGCTCTGTATGTGTGTACATGTACTACAACCGATTACCAGTAGTCCTATTTCACTTTTGAACAAAAACTTTTCTTGTGTTTCAGACGCGTTGTAAACATTTTGGTTAATTTGTTAGTCGAAATCAATTATAAAAAGAAAAAATCGTCCTATCGTATCATACTTATCATTTCCAATGAAGCTTTCTCTTTCAGTTTCTTTTTTTTAAATCTTTTCTTCGGTTTCACAATATTTTTAAACGCTTGATAAATGTACTTTCGAGGTGCGAGAACAAAATGGTAGCCAACCTAATAAGGTTGGCTACCATTTTGTACGAATACGGATATAAGAAAAATATTTATTTATTTATCTCTTTATTGTACACCACTGCAGTATTATTTGTACAGATATTACATACATTTCTATATAACAATAGGCGGTCTTATCGCTCACGGCGATCTCTTTCTACCTTTATACTAGGTTGTCTACCTTTATACGGATATTGTCAAAATAATAAAAAATAATAAATAACACAAAAACAACAATAATAAATAACAAAAACTATACCACACATCACATCACATCGATCACTGATATTAAATTATTATGGATTATACGCTAGTTTCGGTTACAATTTTTTTTTTTAAAGAAGTGTGAAAAAGAACAAATAGTAGGTAACATCAATGATTTGACTTTATTTAAGGTCTATTGTGTCCATTTCATGTGTGTGTGTGTAAAGTTCCCCGCTACACAATATATATTCAAAAAGAAAATAGTATGACAATGTATTATGATTCAGAGCTCGCTGGAATCCAAAGAAGTACGGACGCCCCGTGTGAATAATTTTAAATGACTACAATATATTGTACCCTCACGTGATTCTAATCGTTCAACTTTTAATCGTATAATCTAATCCACCTAGGTTGATGGGTCCCCTACGGTATTCTTAGTGTTATCTAGGTACTTAAATACAAAAACAAAAAATAAATACATTTTATAAAACTGTTGGATTCTTTATAATAATTAGTTGTATATTATGATATACCTCACGCATAATATACCTCACACATCTCACACACGGCTGTCTGATCCCAAACTAGGCAGAGCCTGTGCACAGCGCATAATATGTATGTATTTAAAATATATTAATATGTTTAAAATACTTTTATATTTTAAATACATACATATTATAAATAAATTCTACCCAGACACAGAACAAGTGATCATGCTCATCACACAATATTTGTCCTAGGTGGGAACCGAACCCACGACCTCCGGCTTAACAGAACGAACCACTAGACCAACAGGCCTCTCTTTCAATATTTTTTTGTATCAGAAAAAATCGCAACTATCATCATCATCATCAACAGCCTTTAACAATCCACTGCTGGACACAGGCATTTCCTTAAAAATTATTACAACTATGTGTGGTTGCATTATTACAACTATGTGTTTTTATAATTCCTGATACGAATAATTATCGGCCTTCGTTAGCCATTACTTGCGTATTAAAGAGTAAAGTTACATTGTTTTTTTTTTACTTCAGCGTATATCGATTTAAGATAAAATTAAGCGAAGGAGCGAACACTTCCTTTCCAGGAAAATGTTTTACCGCACTGTTTACATTTTTGCAGAATCGTCATTAACTTAAATATCCAAATTAAACAAGACTTATGATTGTCATTTTGCCTAAATACCAATTTATTTGTTAATTGACACATTTTTTTTATCTAAGTACTCACATATATAGTACTTACGGCACAGGTATGTGAGAAAAGAAAAATAAAAGTTCGTTTCGGAGGTAGAAAGACGAAATTAATTTAATATATAGAACACACATACACCAAAGAAAGTCAGTTAAAAAGTACCACAAGATAGAAGGAGCAAATAGGAAACGATAGCACAATAGATTAACACAATTTACACAATAAGAATTAATATTATTCGCGACACGACAACGCGTACGGAGCGGGCGGTGTTTGAAAATTTCACAGACTATTTCATGGATGATCAACCATTGATCGTCAATGAAATAGTCTGTTTAATTTAATACTGTTGAAAAACGTGGCCAGCTGTGAATTTTGAATCTCCTCATTTTTTAGCTGGTTGGGAGTTAAATGAAAATATTGGGGGTATATTGAAAAACTCCCGCACTAAGAATATATCCTGTCCTGAATATATCGTGTCCGTTTAATGTATGTTTGGACTTTACAAACATACATTAAACGGACACAAAGAACACCCAGACTCAGAACAGCAATTTGTGAATCACACAAAGTGTTGTCCCATGTGGGGATCAGACCCAAAACACTCAGCGCAGTAGGAAGCGGCAAGGTGACCGATTAAAACACTACGCCATCCGTGCTGTCAATTGATGCCATACGGATACGGAAGACTTGAACAGTCTAAAAATTAACTTGAGTAGGTCGGATCGCACGTGTTTTCTCTTTTCTTCTCAAAAACTACTTTGAACTTTCCCTCAAAAGCTATCTTATGTGTGCGTTACCCCAGCAAAATAATGTCGAAAATGGTCATTTAAACTTTATAGATAATTAGTTGCTCCCCTTCTGTAATTGTTAGGCACATTTTTAAATTTGTTTCACTTAAACTTTTTTAGTTATTTCAAAAAAACATTTCCTGCTGGGGTAACGTTTGAAACGTTACCGCAGCCAGACATTTTCTTTTTTAATTGTAATATTGAAATAAATTTTAGCTAAATAATTAGTTATCTGGACTAGGTAAATGTTACAACTTATTTGGTATTTGTATTTTCTTCGGCTGCGAAGTTATTCGAAATCCTGCTGGAGTAACGTTTGTGGGTTTGCTGGATCTCTGAAACGGGTAAGCGGATTGTGACCATCTTTTGTACATAACTTCTTAAGGATTAGTTTTAATTTGTTCGACAATAAAATAACAAAAATAATGGACCGTTTAAAAATTATTTAGGTAAGTATGAAAACACTTCAATACGTCCTAACACTTTAAATAAGACCTCTAAAGACTTACTTGAAACGTTATTCTATTGCTTGTAACTACCTTCAAATGTATACGAATTTTCGTAAGAATACTGTAAGTGACTAAAAAGTTATGATGAAATGTAGCTCTCCACGTTCACGATCACAATGTGTGCGGCCTTTTTTGGCCACCAATAAACCTGTGTGTGGATATATAAACTGAATGTTATGCCAATAATTAGTTGTTTAGTTCAGTTGTCTACCTGTAAAATTTCAGCGTAGTACATATAATAATTTACGAGATAATTAAATAAAAGTCATTAGAAGGTGCAAGACCGTGGTAACCCGACCATGTTTAGGTGGTTACAAAAAAGCGATCACCCAGTACATTGTGCTGGCTTTTAAAATATGTAGGATATTATTTGCAAGTTTACTACGGATATGTACATAAGTGTTACAAAAAACTACATGTTTTTTAAATATTTTTTATTTAGGATTGTTTATTGCATAATTAGTAATCTGCCGGGAGATTAGGTATTGTTTTGAATGCTTTTGTTTTCTCGTAATATTTAGGTGAATTGTTTATAGTTGTTCATAGAATTGGTACCTGCGTAGTATTTGTTAATTGAAGTTTAATTTTAGGGTAGGTATAGGTAATTTAAGTTTTGAAGAGTGTAACGTATGCGTTGTAAATATTAATTGTAATATGGTATTTTGTGAATAGATGGGGATTTTTTTAAGTGATGAATCGACTTAGGCTAGCATATCGCGAACAAACTCTGTATTGCATTATTTATGTAATAATGTTAGAGAAAATAAAATATTTGATCACAAAATCGCGGTGAGTTAAATTATAATAAAATAAATTATTTATGTAAAATTAGTAATAAGTGATATACCTACCTACAAGTTATGATCGTTTTTAACTTGTTCACCCTGAACGAAATTTCAATATTAGCATTAAGTAGTAATTAATATCCTAAGACAAGAATTGACAATTACTTAAATTGAATCGAATTAGCATTAATGCCCATTACTAGTAATTAGGTACACACATATTGAAGAACTCTCAAGAATACGATAAATATTTGCAAAAATAGAAAGCGGAAGCGCACACGTACTTTACAACACGTATATTATCTGCCTAAGGGTCAAGTTTAGTGCACTAAATGCAAATTGCAAAACAATGAAGTATCCCTTCGCCCCTCCCCTCCCGCGTTCTAGCGAAGGATGTATTATCAGCGATTCTTGATTGACAAATATTATCTGACCAATAATTTTATCTATAAAAATGTAAAATGTGTATGTTATTATATCAAAATATCATTCAACAACTGTTCGTTTTTAACAGAAATCAACAGTCACGGGCTCAACGCTTAACGGTAGGTACATAGGTATAGATAATTCTCGGTTCTCGGTACAGACCACAGAACAATATTACCTACTCTTACGAGGTATACGACTGTTGGGCGATGCAATATTGATGCATTCTAATTTACAACTGTATTCTTCTACTATTCGGTCTATTTTAACTTATTGTAGATGACTTGTTGATTTAAATATTTTGATGCATTCAAGTCTAAGCTCCATACACCCCAAAATAAAATACAATTACTCTAGTGTTATTTCTTTACAAAAAAAAATCAAAGAAATGAAACAATTTCTTATTGGTTTAAATTTTCGATTTATTGCAGTCAGGTGAATCGTTCATACATGTATCTACATATTTATAATTTTAGCGAACCATTGCAGATTTTATGTTGATTGTAGCTCCGGTAGTAAAAAAGACTAAAGAAATTTTAAGTAAAGAAACTAGTGCTTAAGATCAATTAGGGAAAAAAACAAAATAAATAATAGGTAATAATAATGAATAAATATTGAATGTATTTAACACTGTACGCAACTGTACCGAAATCGTAAGGTGTATTACACTAAACATTTTAAAAGACAGCGCAATGTACTGGGTGATCGCTTTTTTGTAACCACCTAAACATGGTCGGATTACCACGGACTTGCACCTTCTAATGACTTTTATTTAATTATCTCGTAAACTATTATATGTACGACGCTGAAATTCTACAGGTAGACAACTGAACTAAACAACTAATTATTGGCATAACATTCAGTTTATATATCCACACACAGGTTTATCGGTGGCCAAAAAAGGCCGCACACATTGTGATCGTGAACGTGGAGAGCTACATTTCATCATAACTTTTTAGTCACTTACAGTATTCTTAGGAAAATTCGTATACATTTGAAGGTAGTTACAAGCAATAGAATAACGTTTCAAGTAAGTCTTCAGAGGTCTTATTTAAAGTGTTAGGACGTATTGAAGTGTTTTCATACTTACCTAAATAATTTTTAAACTGTCCATAATTTTTGTTATTTTATTGTCGAACAAATTAAAACTAATCCTTAAGAAGTTATGTACAAAAGATGGTTACAATCCGCTTACCCGTTTCAGAGATACAGCAAACCCACAAACGTTACTCCAGCAGGATTTCGAATAACTTCGCAGCCGAAGAAAATACAAATACCAAATAAGTTGTAACATTTACCTAGTCCAGATAACTAATTATTTAGCTAAAATTTATTTCAATATTACAATTAAAAAAGAAAATGTCTGGCTGCGGTAACGTTTCAAACGTTACCCCAGCAGGAAATGTTTTTTTTAAATAACTAAAAAAGTTTAAGTGAAACAAATTTGAAAATGTGCCTAACAATTACAGAAGGGGAGCAACTAATTATCTATAACGTTTAAATGACCATTTTCGACATTATTTTGCTGGGGTAACGCACACCTATCTTATGCAATATGCATTGCCTTTGAACACTTCCTCTACCATCATCCTAAGCTAAATTCTTTTTAAGTAGTGTGGAAATGATTCTTTTAGCAATAAAAAATAATGAAGCAGAAGATACTTCTATGTAAATGCAATTTGCATAACAAATGCTATGTCCATAGATACAGCTCTGTATGTGTGTACATGTACTACAAGCGATTACCAGGAGTCCTATTTCACTTTTGAACAAAAACTTTTCTTGTGTGTCAGACGCGTTGTAGGTAAACATTTTTAAACATTTTGGTTAATTTGTTAGTCGAAATCAATTATAAAAAGAAAAAATCGTCGTATCGTATCATACTTATCATTTCCAATGAAGCTTTCTCTTTCAGTTTCTTTTTTTTAAATCTTTTCTTCGGTTTCACAATATTTTTAAACGCTTGATAAATGTACTTTCGAGGTGCGAGAACAAAATGGTAGCCAACCTTATAAGGCTACCAGAGCAGAGATATTGTGCTATCCACAAGATCTCTGCTCTGATTAAGAGTAATTTTTATATGTAACATAATAACATTTCGAATCTGAATACGAATACGGATATAATTTTTTTTTTTATTTATTTATCTCTTTATTGTACACCACTGCAGTATTATTTGTACAGATATTACATACATTTCTGTATAACAATAGGCGGTCTTATCGCTCACGGCGATCTCTTTCTACCTTTATACTAGGTTGTCTACCTTTATACGGATATTGTCAAAAAATAAATAAATAACAAAAACACAACAATAATAAACAACAAAAACTATACAGGTCGAAATATTATACCGGTTATGATCACAGATATTAAATTATTATGGATTATACGCTAGTTTCGTTTACAATTTTTTTTTTTTAAAGAAGTGATGAAAAAAGCAAATAGTAGGTAACATCAATGATTTGACTTTATTTAAGGTCTATTGTGTCCATTTCATGTGTGTGTGTAAAGTTCCCCGCTACACAATATATATTCAAAAAGAAAATAGTATGACAATGTATTATGATTCAGAGCTCGCTGGAATCCAAAGAAGTACGGACGCCCCGTGTGAATAATTTTAAATGACTACAGTATATTGTACCCTCACGTAATTCTAATCGTTCAACTTCTAATCGTATAATCTAATCCACCTAGGTTGATCCCCTACGGTATTCTTAGTGTTATCTAGGTACTTAAATACAAAAACAAAAAATAAATACATTTTATAAAACTGTTCGATTCTTTATAATAATTAGTTGTATATTATGATATACCTCACGCATAATATACCTCACACATCTCACACACGGCTGTCTGATCCCAAACTAGGCAGAGCCTGTGCACAGCGCATAATATGTATGTATTTAAAATATATTAATATGTTTAAAATACTTTTATATTTTAAATACATACATATTATAAATAAATTCAACCCAGACACAGAACAAGTGATCATGCTCATCACACAATATTTGTCCTTGGTGGGAAACGAACCCACGACCTCCGGCTTAACAGAACGAACCACTAGACCAACAGGCCTGTCTTTCAATAATTATTTGTATCAGAAAAAATCGCAACTCGCGATGATAATCATCATCATCAACAGCCTTTAACAGTCCACTGCTGGACACAGGCCTTTCCTTAAAAATTATTACAACTATGTGTTTTTATAATTCCTGATACGAATAATTATCGGCCTTCGTTAGCCATTACTTTGCGTATTAAAGAGTAAAGTTACATTGGTTTTTTTTTTACTTCAGTGTATATCGATTTAAGATGAAGTTAAGCGAAGGAGCGAGCACTTCCTTTCCAGGAAAATGTTTTACCGCACTGTTTACATTTTTGCAGAATCGTCATTAACTTGAATAAAAAATATCCAAATTAAACTAGACTTATGATTGACATTTTGCCTAAATACCAATTTATTTGTTAATTGACACATTTTTTTATCTAAGTACTCACATATTATTTTGGCAACTTGGCGACTGGCAAGCAATACAGGACACACGGCTAGTAATTCGGTTCTGCTAAAATTACTCATTTAGACTTTGCCCTGTACGAAATTCTTATTTTGGTTTGAGTTCAATTTTATTTCGAAAATGCGATAGTTTCTGTTAGGCATGGGACAAAATGACTGTGAACTGTGAAAGACCGGACTTTCGATTTATCATTCGATTTTTTCGTACGTAGGTTAGGGTTGCTACTTACTCCCGCATTGTTGCCAATGAGCTGTTCACGTTCAAACAATGCATAAAGCATCCCTATTTCGTGTATTTAACAGTTAATCTAATAATTATTTTATTAAATATAGCTAAAATACAAAATAATTAAAAAAATACAATATTTAGTGTTAAATAGCGTCTAACCGGCTAAAACTGTGATTTTGTCCCATGTCTAGTTTCCGTTACGGTTACGAAACTCCATAACATCCCTACTACCGGTCGATAGCAGGCTGTTGACTTTTTGACTGTTAACTTGACGGTTTGACAGTGACATTTCTCAGTAAAGGAAGCACTAGCCTCAGTACTACTCAGTAGCCTTTAGCCTTTCACTCACTGGCAGTGGATGAAAGTTATGAAACTGTAAGATTTTCATTTTTGAATGTTAATGTGTTGAATCAAATTCATTTACAGCTCTGTTATAAACTCATTGATTCGTGCTTACATTATAAGCAGTCATGTTGTAAAAGAGAGGTGTTCAATATACAACTCAATAATGCACATGGACATATGATTTTAAAAAATTGTAGCTGAAATCATAAATTAAAATGGAAAGTAGTATACTCAGACAATTTTCATGTAATTACAAACATATTATAATAGACGAGATTGCCTTAGAAGGATTAGAAGGCATTTCTTTTGACTTATTATGGAGACGAGTCGGGAAACGACTTTCGGCAGGCATAACCGAGAAAACCAAGGCAAGATATTGGGGTTTCATAACAAAAAACAATAGTTTGTCATTTTATGAACTACCAGAACCATTTCCTCATATAGAAATAATAGATAGATTTACAATGATTGATGAAAGTTCAGGCCATCTATTAGAACCAGTAAGTATGTTTTTTTTTTGTGATATGGGGGGCAAATCAGAAACGGTCACCTGATGTTAAGGAACACTGTGATGATTCACCGTGCGGATGCCTGGTCCATCGCATGATAGATAGGGCAACTCATGCGACTTTGACAGTGCCAAGAATAGCTTTAGGGAGTACCTCTGGTGATGTGTCAGCCCTCACCTTTGCTGTCTATATGGTAAGGTAGAGGGAATGATACATCCCTCTACCTTACCATATTTGATACGCCCCTAGCAATGCCGCTTTGGATATTCATTCATTTATTCTATATTTTTTAAATAATGCATGAAATAATTGGAAACTATTGATAATTTAATGAAATGTGTTTCTGTCTGTTACTGGACTGTGCATTAATCTTAGCATGAGATTAACACAGTAGTACCTATCTTTTCTCATGATTTGTTCAGCCTAGTCACCTCTGCCTTAGGTGAAATATCTCTCAGAGATTAGCCAAATCAGATGTCATTATAACTTTTTTAGAACCCACTTCTTGTGTTTTCAAATAGAACTGTAGTGCTGCTTTTAGATAATCAAAGCATTCAGTTCCACCCAAGTATAGTATGGGTGTAACATTTGATGTTAATCCCCATTGACTCAAGAGTCTTATATCTTATAACACACAATTGCACTGTGGTATTTCTGGACTAATATGACATCCTAACCTACAATAGAAGAATGTATTCTCACCTACAAAGGCTGGTAAGGTATTGTGACTCCTTAATCACAAGTGTCTATGGGCCTGCCACTCATAGTCACTTTTTATCAGGAGGCTCATTCGCCACATGTCATCAAATATATTTGCCATCTTTGGACTTGTGTTAAAATTATGGTAAATAAAAATGTAAATAAAATTTAATTCATTCCAGGATGATTATTTGGATGGCCCATATGAATACAATCCTATTGAGAATGAATATGGATCAAGTAGATTCTACAATTCAAGAAAATGTGTTACTTCATTAGACAGTCTTACATACGAAGAGGCAATGACAAAATACGGAGAAACACTTGTTGTAGTAGCAAGTATTGAAGATAGGTGGCATGCTTTAGCACCACACATGCCTATAACATATTTGTATCAAATGATGCCTATCAATTATTGCTTGTTGGAATTGATTGGCAAGTCTAGAGAAAATGTAAGTATACTTTGGTTTTACTTAGTTTACTAGCTTAGTTTCTGTAACATTTTTTATTTACAACACTACAACAAATAGGACCTGAGCAGGTCCTATTTGTTGTAGTGATATATATTCTACTAGCTTTTGTCCTTGGCTGTTGCTGTTGATCTTGGACTAATTGTATACCAAATTTCATCTAAATTGGTTCAGTTTAAATGTGAAGAGGTAACAGACAGACATACACACTTTCGCATTTATAATATTAGTATGAATTCTATACCCTCCTCGATAAATGGGCCATTGAATTAGTTCCTGAGATGAGCATTCAACCAAATAAACAAATTCTTCTGCTTTATATCCACATAACATTAGTATAGAAGACATTTAATTAAATCTATTAAATATTACTGTCGGAACAAAGTAAGCCCAGACCGGGCCAAATTGTATAGGGTTTTTCTAAGAGGAATAGCCTAAGTTACTCCTTATATAGACAGCTACCTGGTAGTAAAATATTATCAAAATTGATCAAGCCGTTTTGAAGATTACCCGGAACAAACAGACAGACAAAAAATTCTTAAATAATTTTTAGGCATAAGTTTTGTCTCAATAACCATGTGAGCATGAAAAAACTTTTTGACATTATAAACTTCAATTTTATTTATTTGTATAGATTGCAATTATTTTTTTCTGAAAACTTTATTCAGACTACTCTTAAGAGTTGTGTTTATCAACTATTAGTATGTAATTAAGTGTTTTTCTGATTTTATTCCAGGGGCAAATGTCTGTAGGCAAGACAAATTTACATAAAATTATAAAAGACTCCAAGACATTATTCTATAACAGAAAACATTTGAAGGATTTAGATCTAGTTAATTTGCAAAATATAACACAAGTTATCAAAGGCAAAGGTATTAAGTGTTTACTTATAAGATTAAAAAGGTTCCATAAACCTGAAGTGCTAAGTATGCCCAAAGTGGGTATGGTGCATAATGTCCTTCAACACTTACTTAAAGCGCCAAATTACAGTGAAAGAACAGAACTACTAGTAAAGAAAGGAATTTTAACACAGAAGCAAAATAGAAGATTGCAGAAAACTGTCAACATTTTCAGCTTTGTAAGTTTTTATTTCTCTTGTTTCTTGTATTTCTTACTGAAAAATAGTTTATAGTCACCTATAAGAAACGTGAACAGCTTACTTTTTTACAAGTAACCACTAGCTAGCTACTTTATGTAAGATATGCCCCTGTTGACTTTTGAAAAACGATGTTTACCATTTTCAAGACTGAAGGCTTAATAAGTAATACTTGTAGTTTGTCTTTGTTGAACATGTACATGACGACAAAATAGTAAAATAAAATTTGGTGAAATAAATATTTTAATGTAAATCCTATAGTTCCTATAGTAAGCCAAAACCTTTCTAAGGGGAAGTCTAAGGGGGGGTGGATGATGATTATGATAACGAGGAGGATAGCCCAATAAGCCCAGGAAGAATTGAAATGAGAAATAATCAATGTGTATAAAAGGCGTCTGATGTTATGGTTTAATGCATTTTCAGGAAGACAGATTAGTACAAGTTCCAGATATATGTGGGAGTGGGAAAAGCAAAAAACCAAAACTTACTCAGAAAAGAAGATACATTTGCCTTTCATCCAAGAGCGATGAATCTGGCGCTTCTGATGAGGAATCGAATGAACAAGTTTTATCATGTCAGTACAAAGTAGGCATCAACATAATGAGACAAGCATATGAACAGTTCTTAGATGCTGGACTCCAAGGTCTCACTCAAGTTCAGCTTTCACATCTACTTGGTATCGAATTCTACACGGCACGCGCAATCTGCAGAATATTTAGAGTTCGGAATATTGTTAGGGAGTATCTTGAGGATAAAGGCAAACAGAGAACTGCAAGGTAATCTATTTATCTCCTTTCCTTATTTCTGCCATCTCTCCTCAAGCTTTTCATTATTTGTTTATAATTATCATCAGGGCATCCACTGCAAAATGTCGATTCAATAGTGGACAAGCATATGGCCACCTAACTGTAAGATATGCTGAATACAAATACAAACAACTCTTAATTTTGTGCACACATGTTCTCCTAATAATATTTGTGAATTCTAAATTGCAGATTCATTGCAGTTGTAGCCACAGAAAAAATGGACAAAAAATATGAAGAACAACGAAATAAGTTCTTAGAACATTTAGAGCAATGCAAATCTGAAGCTTCGCAATCTGAAATTATACAACCTTCAACAAGTGATGAGGAAGTGCCACTAAAGAGAATAAAACTCGAAAAAGAAAATATGGACACTAATGACGCCGATGTAGATATGGATCCAACAAATGAAATCACTGAAATCAAAGTATTAGATGGCTTTGAGAACTCCAAATCTCTTGGCTGTTTTAAAAAGAACCCAACACTAAGACAGTTGAAATTTGCAAATGGCATTCTTAAAGTTCTCAAAGAAAAGCTTTGTATATCCAGTTACATGACATTGAGCAATTTGGCTTCTAAAGAAGTCAATGAACCACCGATGGATACCAAGTCTCTTAAATCTTTTATACAAAAGCTGGTTACTGATGGGCACATAAAATTGTATAAAATCAAATGGCCTGGCCTCCAAAGATATTCAGTGTTAATCTGTGCCCATAATATCAAAATTTCAGATCCAATAATACATGCTAAATATAAAGAAGTTTGTATGAGAGCAGTCATTAATAAAAAAGTAAATCCAAAAAGAGAGTTACTTGAAAATGCAGAGCATGCAGCTAAAGTAAGGAGGTCCTATCCGCGATATATGAAAATTCAAAAACTGCATGAGTTTATCATGAATGTTTCTTACTTTGACTATGTTAAACCTGAATCACACACTTTACCGCAAGGTTTTGTATGTGTGGTTGATTTATTCCCAGAGGCTACAGTTGAATTCTTAATAAATAACCTCTGTGCATCAGCAGCCATTGAAATATACCAACTAATAAGTGATAACCAGTTACAGCTAAAACTTAAAGATACACCATCAAATATATATAATATACTTATGAAATCAAAAATGATACAAAATTCAATAAGGTTGAATTTGAAAGTTTTGGCAATGTTGGGTCTAATACAACTAGTGAGCTGCGAAACTGCTGTGACAAATACTGCTGGTGTCAGCAATTACTCAAGTTTCTTATTTTACGTCAATCGTCATGCAAAAATATTGGATACTTCAGGCACTTGGCCCAGAAACAAACAAGACGTCAAAGAATTATCATTCTATGTCGGAACACCCGAGGGTTTGTCTAAGTACTGGTCCGAAGTGTTTAACATCAGTACAGCTACTGAAATAATCCTTCCGGGACGGGGAAGAAAACCTTTACTACCACCATTACGATCAGCTTCCGATGTTGAGAAATATGACACGGGGGAAAGATTTGGTGACGGCTTAGGGCCGTGCGGCTTCGATTCGTGCTTTTACATGGAAATACCAAGGTTGTGGCAGACATTCTACACGAGGATAAATAGAAAAATAATTAAGAAAAAGACCAAAACACCTAAGTTAGAAGCAGTAAAGAAAACCAAGATCAAGCCAAAAGTAAAACCTTCTAAGAAGGGTATTGTAGAAAGAACTTCCGCACCCGTGAAACGACGAAGAAGCGACGCTACTGTAAAATGGACTAAGAAAGAAGATCTTATCATAACCATCTGTAAAGCTGCTATAACAATTATGAGCCCAAATTCACAACCTGGAAGCCTTATAGTCAGAAATATCGTAGCAAAAGATTTGCTCTCTATCAATGATCCAAGAAAAACAAAAGGGATCTGTCATAGTAGAGCCGCAACCATCGATACTAATATTAGTTTCATTCATGAAAAACAATGCATCATCAACGAAATGAGGCGGAGACGTAATTTAGTTCAAAGGTATGAGGGCCTCTTGAAAAAACTTAGGCTCAAATACTCGACCAATATGACAAAATTTATTAATAAGGCCAGGATACCTATGTTGGAGTTGATATGGATCATATTTCAAATTATGCAAAGTAAATCTTACATCCAGAGAATGCCATGTGTGGCCTTAAACCTTGAAGATTTTCATAAACATTTCAATATAACTACATCAACTGCAAACAAACTGTGTAATATGTATAAAATATCAGAGAATTCGCCTTTGAAAGAAGCAATTGTACTAAGTATAATGCAAACTTTAGATAGTGAGCTTGACACTGAAACAGCAAATAGAATTTATACGACATTTAAGGATTACCCTGAGAGCGCTTTACGAATCGCTGTAGAACAATTACGTAAATGTTCTGCAATCGCAGCAAAAGAAAAACTCTTCAACAATCAAATCCGCAAACTCGATTTAGAAGATATAGCACAGTCTTCTTACAAAATATCCGTGTTCTACAAACGGAGATGGATATGCAGACTAAACTCGGACTTTGCGGATAAATTGGCTGATGTGTTGGAAACAGTGAAATCTGAAAAGGAAATAAAAGGGTCGGCGGAACTAAACTGTGCCGTTTGCGAATTAGGAGCTTGTGGTATAATGGAAATAGAATCTACCACAGTGCCCGTTATAACCGATGCAAATGGTATTCCTATCACGCCGGGAGAGATAAGTGCACTGACAATAGATACCAAATATCACCTAAAGACAGGTACAATGAGATGGAAAACGAAGGATACCGTCGATGTATCGGAGCTATATCAGGATATAGATTTCAGCGACAGCATAGAGTATCTATCAAAGTAAGGTTTTTGTGAGTTTTTATCCTCATCATTTATGATAATCACCTAACGGAAATCTATATAAAATATCTTTAAAAGCATTCAGACATTTCGTCATTAAGAAAAGAAATAACGCTTTTAAGACTATCATCTACTTAGATCTCCTTACTATTATAGAATATGTCACACACAAGTCATATTACTTTGATTTAGTTTTCTGGAGAGCTCGATTTCATATCTTAAGTCAAATGAACAATAATCATTGATCTGCTTGTTATTATAATTATTTTTAGCAGAAGCAACACAGTGATGCTTCTCAATTTTGGTAACGAGTTAGTTGGTAGTTCCTGGTTTGTCCACATATCAAAGATACACTCTGTGTCTAGATAATATATAAAATATTTAGCTTTTACCACATAGCACTAATTGTTCCGTGAGGTGACGAATTAAGAATATGGAGTGTCATCACCCCTATTCTTTCCGTGGGTGCCGTAAGAGCCGGCTAAGGAAGCAAACTACGCATCACATCTCCGATCGGCTCGATCCCACGGCGTTACGTAGAGATGTTGCTTCACTCTGCATTCTCGATCGCACATATTATGGAGAGTGTTCCGAGGAATTGTTCGGACTAATACCATACGCAACTTTCCGCCATCGTTCCACACGGCAAAATTTTCATCCTCATCACCTGGATAGTTGTCGCTCCACTACTATGCGCTTTTCGAGTCACTTTTTGCCCCGCACAACCAATCTGTGGAACAAGTTATCGTCTGCGGTATTTACGGACCGATACGACCTTCAAGAAAAGAACGTACTCCTTCCTCAAAAGGCCGGCAATGCGTTTGTGTCTCCTGAGTTGCATACGTTCATGGGCGGCGATGGTCACTTTCCATCAGGTGACCCGTCTGCTCTTCTGCCCCCTCTAACATAAAAAAAATGACAACAGCACTGCAAAGAGAAGGAAAACTTAAACCCTATACCAACCTATCTGGCCAGTGTGGTATAGTAGGCCAAAACCTCTTTTCTGAGGAGAGGCCTATGTCCAGCAGTGGACTATCAAAGGCTGTTGATGTGATGTGACTAATTGGTCCATATTATCTGTTCAGCAAATTCAATTTTGTTGTTGTATGTCATTCACCTCATACATGACTTTATTATGACGTTTAAGAATATATTTTCGATGTTTGTTTTTTTAGTGCCGGTATCGTAGCTGTTGGGGAAATAGAAGTCTCCAACCAAGAGTTAAATGATGAGGTTGTTTTATATTTGAAACAAAAAGGGGAGAAAGGTGCAACATATGCTGAGCTCCAGGTAATTTCTATTCAAAGTTTTATTCTTTTTTCATTTTTTTCTCACATTGTTCGTGTGATTGAGTGATTGTAGTGGTTAGTGACCCTGACTGCTAAGCCGGAGGTCTTGGGTTCGATTCCCACCCAGGGTGTAAGTTATCTATCATGTATGTATTTAAAAATATATAAGTATGTTTATCAGCAGTCCGGTAACCATAGCACAGGCTCTGCCTAGTTTGGGTTCAGACGGCCTTGTGTGGGATGTCTGAGGTATTGAGTTATTGAGTAACACCAATAATAATTGGAGATATTTAGTACTGTTGACATTCAGGACGCACATCGTTTTTTCAAGGTGTACTGTGTTTTGTTATTTGAAGACAACCCCAAATGCAGATATATGTTTAGGATTATATCATGTAATCGTGGGAGAGCCATGCTTTGGTATAAATGAACTGGCTCGGCCAGAGTGATCGTCGTCGCAGAAAACCAGTGTTAAGTAATTCCTTCGTTGCTTTTCACTGAATCAGTGATGTTATGGGAGCCCAAACCTCCCCCTTCCTTTTTTTGTTGGGCTGGCCTCAGACGTCCTACTTTGGGACCATATGATTTCAGGTCTTGCCCGAATCGACACATCCGGGGGAAGCGACTTTTCCAAATATTTTACAACAAAAAGTCCCAAATATCTACATATATATCAACTTTTCTAATTTTCTATCTATAGACAACTTTTCTAATTTTACTTTCCCGTTACGTTCTTTACTTCTTCGGACGCCCGACGACTTAATCAAATAATGCCCTGACTAACGATTAGCATTTTATTCAAAATAGATTTAAGATATTTAAATATATGCTTGCTTTGGAAAAGTCAAAACCAAAAACTCATGACCATGAAATATTAAAGGTTACCTCTTTTTTTTCTTTAAAGACAACTCTTGCACTAGGAGTATTTCCTGTGTCACGGGAGACTTTACATACATACATGGTATCAGACACAAAGAAAGCCCAGACTCAGAACAAAAATTTGTAGATCACGCAAAGTGATGTCCCGTGTGGGGATCGGACCCACAACACTCAGCGGTATGAAGTCACACTCAGTATGAAGCGGCGAGGTGACCGCAACCACTACCATCCATGTAGTCGTAGACTCGTGTTCCGATTTAAATGATTACAACAACATAAACTTAGTAACTTAAATAAAGATGTACAATGTGTGGTGTGAGACGGATGGACAAGGTTAGGAATGAGTATATAGAAGTTAAGATTATCTTGGTATGGACATGTCATAGGTGAAAGATGCGATTCTTCAAACGTGTCTTTTAAAATGGTGATATTGCTCGATATATATGGATTTGACATATGGATAATACGATAATCCAATTTTAACAAACCAAGTTTGGTTCCCACCACGTCATAGGAGCAGCTCTATCAACCTCAAATGCCTATTTTAGACCAAGACCGCAACATAATAATATTTATAAACAAGATATTGTAATATGTATAATAAAAAATATTCTAATTACACATAAACAGTTTTAGCTTGTGTTATGTATATATAACACATAATAATATGTTATATCTACTAAGGCATATGCTCTCTATTTTGCAGGCGTTTGTCCGAATTGCACCTGAGACTCTTGAAGAAAGATTACTGCAACTTCAGGCGGAAAAAATTATAAAAAGAGTTGGATTTTATGAAAATGTTATAATATTAACTGGATATTTTTCATCATGGTCGACAAAGATTGATGATAAATATGTGATAAGTACTCCTTGGCTAAAACTAACCTCAGGAATAAAGCATAACGTATTTTTACAATGGGCCAGCGTAGTAATGAACGCTATATTTGAAAAACCAGGTTCCTCTGTAGCTTATATTGCAGATAAATCTGAATTTATAACCTACAGGGCTGTACAAGACATTTGTATATTTTTAGAAAAAAATAAATGTATCACATTAAAATCTGTAAAAATGCCAGCTCAAGATTTATTTTCAGATGAAGACCTTGAACCACAGCTTTACGAGTTTAACCCATTTTTTGCCCCGGAGGAAATATTGGTTTTTCCTGCCAAAAATTGTTTGACACAATATTCATATCTAAGAAAAAGGTTTAAACACAAATTTTCAGAATAATATTGACCTGATATTATATAAGATTATATTAATAGTATGTATAGGCGTTATTTAATAAAATATTGTTTACATTCTTCTGAAAATGACAATAAATGTAAGCAAGAAACCTTTTCAGTTTTCTTTTGCCTCTGCTTTAGCTAGTCCTTAGAAAGAAGGTTTTCCAGTTTTCTTACTTACATTGATTGTCACTGCGTTCCTAGGATTAATCACCTTATAAGTCTACCCGCAAAGTATAGAATTATTTCATACTTTATAAAAAATGATACACAGTGACAATTAGGGTAAGTAGGAAATATCTTAGTTGCCCTACTTCACTGACCTCCATTATTCAAATACGTTGGACTGCATATATTATGTCGTTTCAAACTAAACCCATTTGCTTTTCGCCAATTTGGCGCTGACGACAGTGTAAAGTTGCGTGGCACTAATATTAGGAATGAGACATAAGCTAGCGATGAAAAAGTATTGCATTACTTTATTTAAGTTTTATATTTTTATACATGTGTAAAAAGAATTTCACCCAGCTATTAACACTTTATTAGCATTTAAGAAATCAACTTCAAATCAACAACAATTTCTAATTTCATTTAAATTTTAAATCTTTCTCTTATTAACTAGTAGTTCACTGCGAAGTGAATTAGAGGCGGCTTTCATAGTAAATAAGAGGGTGCTTCCATATTTCGACATCCACTTGACAGATTTGGCTCATATACGATCTCAAAAAATCTACTTGCTTTAGAAATCCACTTGCAAAATGTCCTGAAGATCCGATCAACGATACTGTAATTGTCATCGAACAAATAAATACAGAATCCATTCTTCAGCCCCAGATATCTTCGTTGAACTTCGATGAGTGAGAGTACTAATCCAGTTTTTCTGTTGACAGGGTAAATCTATATAGTATGAAAAGATAAACATAACATACGGAATGAAAAAAAAAAGGCACTGGCGAGCCTAAATAATTTGAGGTAACAAAAAATTATGTACTCTTCCAGTTATTTTGTTAAAACGTAAAACCTAATACATCTATGTATTCAGTCATTATTGTTTTTATGATCATTTAAAAACGACTTGTAAAATTATCAAAAAAGAGGTACTTTTTTTATTTTGAAGAAAATAATTAATATATTCAATAAAGAAACTCGGTGAATAAATGGATAGACACAATTTCGAAGTGGAGTAATCGCATCCCTATTCAGTGATTCTTTATTTGCAACAAATGTCAATTTTAAATACCCGAGAACCTTGCTTTAAAATGGCACAAAAACAACTGTTATTTCTATTGAATATTTGGTCCAGTGTACTTGTATAATAGAGGTCGATGTCCTACTTACACTACTTGTCATTGTAGTTCAAAGATTAATCATCTTATAATATGTCTTATATCTACTCGCAATGTAAAATTGTTTTTTAGTTTATAGATGTATGATAATATACCTAATATTGATACCGATAAATCTGCTATTGTGATTTCAAACTTCCCACCGTTTTTAGTACCCTATGTTGCCAGGTCCCAAACTCATAATTTATTTATTTCTCAACTGAAGTAGAAAACTAAAGAAAATACACACTGATCATGTGAGCCTGTTTAATTAACATAATCCCCAAGAATGAAAATGAGTGAGGCCAGTCAGACAACAGGAAACAACTTCACATTGTTGTCTTTTTTCGGGAGACTAGAAACATACATGAAATGGAAACAAAGAACACCCAGACTCAGAACAACACATGTGGGGATCGAACTCATAACATTCAGCGAGGTAGAAACAACATAGGATAACACACTACATAATAACTCTACAGTATAGTCCATCTAAACGTTCGTTGTCTGTAAGAGTTCGTAGAAGAGTTTTTTTTTGCATTGTACATTGTACGTTTCCTATCCATGGTGTGCAAAAAAGAGTACTTATCTATCTAAAATACAAACGTAAAAATGTTAATCTTCGACTTTTTCGTTTCCTCTTATAAATGTATGTATGTATGTATGTTTTTTCTTTACACACAACAACAAGGATTTAATTAGTTTGTAATAAAATCACTTGACGATGAAGAAAAGAACAGCTTAAGTTGAGACGACAGACAAATACACATTAGTCTTTATTTAAATCTGTAATAGCTGTTCTTTAATTTTTTTAGTAATCCACCTGTTTAAGCATTGTAATATAGTGTAGCCAGAAATAGAATTATAATTTCTTCCTGTTTGTTGTGAGTCCCGAGGAGGGAAGAGTAGTGAAGAATAAAAATTGAAACTTAGTTGGAAAGAAAACGACATTTGTAACATATGATTTACTCAGAGTCTTTATGTTAACTAATTCAATTCAAGGATGACAAACGCAGCCTGTGGCTATATTTGATATTAGTCAAACTTTTTCTTAATCCTACCTATGGAGGGTAGAGGCAAGTTTAACCAACTCTGTGTATTATAGTGTTCGTAAAAATGCGTTCAATAAGGGTGGCGCTGCGGTAGCCTAGGATAAATTTATATTGGCATAGACACTACTAGACTGCGAAAATAGTCAATGAGTTTTAACTTTCTGACAATAAAAGTATTATAATATTTTAACTTAGCACGCCAGCTGTATACTGAAAATAGAGGTCGCTGGCGTACGAAAAAATACGATATGAACATTGTTGTAGACGAAGTGAAGTGTTTTCTACTTTACCCCATATGAAATGGTTCTCCTTGCCTAATCTATCCTACACTCCATAATCTTACCTCAGTGGCTTTGACTAATATTATCTGTGCCACATTGTGAGGTGAAACATTATGTCAATTACGTCTTTCCTTGGAGTGATAATGGCATAGAGAAATAAGCATAGAGTGAACAACAGCCCTAATCTAATGCAATAAAGGCAACAAGAGAGATGGATATGGATAGTTTCCTCTAACTCTTTCTATTCGAGCTCTTTGGTTGGCTGGGGAATTACAAATCTCCCGTCTGTTCTACGATCAAAACCATGTCCACTTCACGATAGCCAATCGCAGCTTACCTAAACAGAGACAGAGGGAACTATCGGGCATCCAAGTGAAAGCGATACAGGCAACGAGAGAGATGTCTCGTTGCCTGTATCGCTTTCACTTACAGGCAGCTGTACCCCGTGTTCTCTCTATAGGTAATAGTCAATAGTATTGCCAATCATAATTAAATAGCCTGAAATATAACGTAAACTATTGTGGTTATAATTCCTAAAAAAAAATAACTTGCAATACTCCAAGGAATAGGTACATTTTGCAAAAAACTCAATTTTTGCTAACTGAAGAATTGTTTTCAATTTTAGCCATTGGACCCTGTGGAATTATTAATAATATTTAAAACCTTACAGAAGATGTATTCATTACATATCAACGCAGAAAAAACATATTATTATATTTGTCACAAGCCGATGAATGTTTTTTTTTAAATAGTAACAATTATTTTGAAAAAAATAAAATTGCATTCCATTGATTTCCATGGACGAATAAGTTGGTTGGAAATCAATGGCATGCAATATTTGTTAAATTATGTAATTATGGTTTTTTTGTTACTATGCATTTCCTAGATTTAAAAAAATGCATCAAATAATAACAAAACACATTTTTTTTCATAGAATCATACTCAAACGAAGATAGTCTAACGATCGATTGTCATTTGTTCAATTTGTCTATGGTAAATTTTATTTTGCTTATAGCAATGTTTCCAAAAGGGAGTGAGTGAAGTGAAGTAGGGCAATTCGCCATTTTTGCTTTTAGTGAAGGGGGATTTTATATTTGTCAGGCTGGAGAACGAGGAATATTTTGTAAAAAGTGTGTCATTAGATTTAATTTATAGTAGCAAAGACTTTATTTGAACGAAATTTTAGTATAATAGTGTGGTTTTATTTATTACTAACGTTTGTATGTAGTGCTACTTCCCCATCGTAAAATTTGCTCGTTGGTGTGTCGCTTTAGCTAATTCAATGGCTATGTTATTGAAGTTTTAATCGAACGTGTCGCTTTGACGGTTTCCTCCCGGGGTAGTATCGAAAAAGCAAGGCGACGCCTTTAGAAATGAGCAGGCCTCAAGGCGGACGCATTCAAGTCCCGGATGACCTTAGAGAAATCTTATTGGAGTTCACCATAAGTTATCTGCTGGAGCAGCCGGGCGACGTGATCAACTACGCGGTCGAGTTCTTCACAAGATTACAAAATAACAGGACGACTACCATAGTGAGGGGTCCAATCGCCGGCACACCCGATGAGTCCATAATATCTGACGAAGAAGGTACTATTCTTTTGCTATGTTCATTATAGAAAACACTGTTACCTGTTGTCGACTAACAAAGGTGGGTTTAGTAGAGGTATGCTAGTAGCTGTTGGGCTCGAACATTCCCATAATATGATTACAGACCTTACCATTTAAAGGCTCCCTATAGTAAGCTGTTTCTTCTGCTACTTTTTCTTTATAAACTAAACTGTTGACACAACTTAGGGTGCTTCAGTTTTAGGAACGAAATCCATGACCTTTATGTAAACAGCAAGGTTTGCAGTGATACAACAATATGTCAAATATTTTAATTACATTGATATTTTTTTCATTTGTTTATATCTAATGGAAATAAGGTATAAAAAATAACTAATAATGTTATACCTTATAACAGACAGCTATTATTTATTTATAGCTTGCCATTGATAAAAAAAATATTAGTATATAAGTAATTATCCAGTAGCATAAAATATAATTTTAAAACTTGTTGATAATTGTTGTACAATCAAACTGAACCTTTCATGATATTTAAAACATAAAAACTTGGCATATTGCCATCACAATTTCAATGGTATATAATTTTATTTATGAAGAATACTATAATACTTTGCTGTTGCCAAGTGATAAATAATGAGAAGAGAGAAAATAATGTCCAGCAAGACTATTTCCTCCATCTGTTAAACATGAAAGAATCTTAATCTATATAATACCTTAGTATTTAAATTAATTTTATAAAGTCTGATATAAAATTATGAATCAGTTAATTTACTTATACACATGTAACTCAAACAATAGTTTCATACATTTTACAAATTATATTACATGTATTTATGACATTCTAAATTATTATTTTTTTGAAATAAAATCGCATTAAACCAATGCTCTAAACAAATAACACTTAAATAGTATAACTCTTGGTTCAAATGTCTGATTTATTAAAAAATATTGCATGGATAGTGTAGTGGTTTAAGCAGTTGCCACTCATCTCACTACTACACTGAGTGTTGTGGGTCCGATCCCCACATGGGAAGACACTGTGTGTGATCCACAAATTCTTTTTCTGAGTCTGGGTGTTCTTTTTATCCCATTTATGTTGGGAAACTTCCCCGCTACACAGGATATATTACTAATACGGGAGTTGTTTTTATAGAGAGAAAAAAAAAGACCCCATTATTGTATGGTCACTAGTCTTATAATCTATAGTTTATTCAAGTGTTTAATGCCATCAGTATATAGTTCTTATAAGTATAGAAACAGAACACTAGCTAGTCTCAGAGAGCCTCAATACTAAAGGTTTTATAAACATATTGTTTGTTAATGCATAAATCTACATTGTTTACTATATGATTCTATTTGCGTGTTTGTTTTTTAACACTGATGTTGTGTGATGCCGAGATTGGCTTATTTTTCCATGTCTGCTGCTCAGTTTAACATTGTGAACCAAACCAGATGTTGAAAATTTTACACTTGTGTTATTTAAAATTAGCTGAGCCTATGTAACATCAGGTAGCATAGTATCACATTGAAATTGTTCAAGTGTTAACTGGACCTTGAGCTATATTTGTGTAAAATATTTTCTTTACATGGTTTTGTTCAATACAGTATGTATGACACTAAACTAGCGCATTTACAGCTCCATCAACTTAATGATTCATTTTAGAATAATTTACCAAAGTGCATTTGAACATAACTCAAAATAGTTACCATTTTCAGCAGTGGGTTAGTGAACACCTGTTGATAATACTAATGATATATTCCCATAATAATTTTAGTTGATTACACTTAATTGTAATGTAATAAAATAGTATTTTATAAATAGTTATAAATTATTACTTGTAATAGAACATGATATGAAGAAGCTGACAAAAACAACTTCCTTAATAAAATAATTAAGAGACATAATCAATGGCATCAAGAAGTATGGTTAAAAAGACTTCAGTTAACCAAAATAAAATATGAATCATATGAATATCCTAAGAAGTGATAAATATTAAAATTAATATCTATATCTCTCTTTTTTATTTAAGTTTCTTATTCACTGCACACCCTACTTTACAACTGCTGATGTAATTACTTTTGACAAACCCCAAGCAGTGATTAATTGTAAGATTCTTATTGTTTTTAATATTTTATATCTATTAGGGGTAAGGTAAACTATTAGGGGTAAGGTCAGATTAGATCACTCAATGTAAATATTACTTAACACATTAAATTATCAAAGTGTAAACAAGTTGTGAAGTGCTATGCAGTCAGTCGTTGGAGGTTCTTTCATCTAACCATATAAACCTGTTTATCTACTATGTATATCTGTTAGCCGGTAATTTCTCTGGGCGGACGAGTCAGTCACGCGAAAAAAGCCTTTGACCTAATTATAATACTATATAATATAATTATAAGTTGCTCATTCCATTTGTGTAAGCTATGAAATGTAACACCGATAAATATATACCACCCCTAAGAGTGAAAATTAAGGAATGGAAATATAGGTGTAATAAAGTCAATCATATAAATTCGTACTTACGTGTGAAGTTAATTATTGAGTGCACAAGAATCGGCGGTAATGAGACGCTAAATGTTTTTTTTACAAGTACGGAGAATAGTTATTGTAATATAGGCATTACATCACACTTATAACACATACTTATAACACTTTCTCTCCACCAATTCCCTAGAGAAAGATCAGATATGTTTTATGTATCATTTCCGTTATAACTGGTTACGAAAAACTTTTGCTACCTCTTACACATAATAGATCGTGATTTAAATCATAGAAACTAAAGGAGTACATTTATTAGTAATACCGAGAGTTGTATCTAACATTTTCATTGCCGTCCGCCAGCTGGCCTTCGCCAACAAGTTGCACTGCTGGTTTACAAATTTACATTCAGAAAAGTCTCAATCGAAATCGGGAATAGGGACAGACACGGATGAAATAAATCTAAATTCACATTCGACATATCAATGTCTTCCAACTTACACGTAGAATTAGAAAACTAAATTCAAAGATTCCAGAATTCACATCACGCGTAATACATTTATTTGGGAAGATGCCCATGATTCGGCTAGCAACTTTAAATGTTTGTGTTTTAAATACATTAGGTTTACTACACATGTGTCGACCAAATCATCTCTCGACGAATGTACTTGCGTCATATACTACAAATATGTTTCTAAAGTAAACTCTCCCATAGTAAGGTTATGAAAACAGATGCAATCGAAATACGTCAGATAGGTACGTTTATGTAGGCATATAAGGCCTTAGCCACATTTTCCAATGGGATCGCGCTTAAGGAAGGTTTTTAAAGTAGGTATAATGATATTACAAAGTTACACAACATATTTATTCTGTAGTTATTAATAGTATAAGTTATGGGAAAGATAAAAACCTCCCGCAGCACAGCGGTTATACCTAATCGTTCCTGACAAAGATTTTTAATAAGTAGTGCCTTGCACCATATTCTTATACTAATGAAATGAAATACTATCCACATGAGCACGCCTTTTGCCAAAAACATTTATTTTCTCGTTAATTTCACCATGTCTATTTTGGCGTCGTAGAACTATCCTATCCAGGATCTATCCTAGAAAGAACTACCCTCTATGGAAAGAACTATCCTATCCTCAATACGAGATACTGGGGCAAAATGATCAAATTCTGGAGTGTCCTTTTTCCTAGATAATTTGCAATATTTCAATCTGTTGTGAAGTGGGTGAAAATAGCTTCTCAAGATTTTGTTACATACATACAAGTGAAACTGATAAAATCATTATGTTAAAAATAGTTAAAATACAGTCTGCAACGAAACGCGTTGAAAGTATAATTTTAATATATTATGCTCCATAGAGGGTTAAGCTTATGGGTTATGCTCCATAGAGGGCAATGTTATCTGCAAAATGAGACAAATTTTTGTGACACACTATCAATTTCTGCATCATTAGCACTAATCCAAACTCGACAATAATTGAATATGCTGTCTTTTTATGGAGATACTCTATAGACTGACATATTGTCATGACACGTATATTTAACTACGAGGGGTGATCGTCAAATAATAACGTTTGATGTGTTTTAACAAGTTATATGCTTGTTTTTGTTTTTTTTTCGAAGGGTATGAGTACAATGTAAAATAAAATAAAAAAAATAACCACCCATTTTTAATATTGTGATAGCAACTTAAACAAGTATCTAAGTTCAATCCGTTTAGTCAATTTATCAAGTTTAAACTGACAAACATGGGTTCAGTTCCGGCACCGTTAAATTCCTTTTTCCCTATTTAAATGTCGTTGTCGCGGCCTTTATTTCAGCGTCTGTTTTTCTCTCCATAGTAGTCTGTAAAATATATATTAAAATAATGCTACGAAAAAGGTTAGCAAGACAGCCACTTTAGATATACACACTATGTGTAGTAGTCAAGGGCCTAGTCGGCACGAGTGACACTAAAAACGAACAATGTTGCCAAATTGTACAAACATGTTAATCATTCTGTTTGTGACTTGGTGTATACGCACGTCTACCTGTATTTACATTCTTTACAAAAGCTAGAGATTTCGCTGAGAATAAAATTATTAATCATATAAATTTGTATTTACGTGTGATGAGGGGCCAATGGTCTCTTCATCAAGAATTGAAGTGCTATACTTCTCGATAAAGGGTCCCTGTCGCGTCGAAATATAATCCGGATTTTCTGACACAACCAAGTTAGTCAAGTAGCCTCTTCACTATTTGCTTATGTTAAAAATCCTGCAAAAATAAATCGTATTTTTTTTCTAATGATGACAGCAACATTTGTTCGTGTTTCTTTAATGTTATGTTTTAGATGATCTGTAAATTGGATTGACTTAAACAGTTTTGTTACCGACTATTATATATCTGTAGAATAACAACTGTTCGAGCGAAACTCCTTAAAATCTTTAGATTTAATTTTTTAACTATCTAATATAATCGTAGTCTTAGATTATCTGAATTAAAGATTTTTTTAACTTAATTGTTCTGAATATGTTTCATACTAGATATTGCAAAACATTAACTAATTTGTGAACATTCGGTACTTTTGACCTCCATGGTTCTGTGTTAGAATGATTGATTGATTGAATGACTGACATTTAACTATTGAACGCGTGTTACCTACTTTATGAATCAAGTCTGTTTACAAACATAAGTCTCATCACAAGTGAGATAATATTCTTGAGACTCTATTATTTTCTATTATTTCTTATTGATTTGTATAGACATAGCGTTATCGCGAGAGTTAACTTTCGAGCCATGCACTAAATGTCTTCTGTCGGCTTATATTTTTATGTTGAGGAGTCCGGTTTCCCATGAAATGAAATCATCATCCTTATTTGCAATAGACTCAATTCTTAAAAAAAAAAAGTAAACAGGAAATACGTATTTTCACACTACCAATTATTGCACAAATAAAAATAGTATTATTATGTGTTATGTTGTAAAATATAATTAATAATAATGGCCGTGGTTTTACCTATAAAATGGATTAAATTTAAAAAAAGCCAGTCAAACTAATTCACAATTTTAATGACATTGTTAACCTATACTTTTATTGATGTAGAGCCGCCAGTGGCGCGCTTCAACAACCGGCGTAAGTCGGTGTTTGCTGAGACTTATGATCCTGAGGAAGATGATTCAGACGAAGGTGCTCCCGCTGTGTTCCCCAAGTCGGATGCTCAGCGTGCGCGGCTCGCTGAAGCTGTGCGCAGTATCTTGCTATTCCGATCGCTGGACGTGCAGCAGATGCAGCAGGTAATTAATCTTCGTATAATGAAATATTTGGAGCATTCCTGCGCCTCTTTACTATATAAGTGTACTGTGCCAGTACCATGCGTATCGGAATATATTATTCATCCGTTTATTAACATGGCATGTTCCGGTGTCTACTCAATAAACCTTGTACCTACTTATAAATTTCTATTTGTAACTTAACCTAATCATCCATTGTGCATAGGTATTAGACGCTATGTTCGAAAAGCGTACGGAGCCCGGCGAGTATGTGATTCGACAGGGTGATGATGGGGACAACTTCTACGTCATTGAAAATGGCGTTTTCGATGTGCTCGTCATTGGAGATGATCGCCTTGAAAAGGTACGTCACTAGTGTTGTGTTCTCGAAGTGAAGTCCTGACAAAAAGAAATCAAACATTTTACACTATTTTTTTTTGTACATCTGCTTATGAGCCTAAAGATAAAAAAATAGATAGAATAATTGGTAATAATTAGTAAGACATTAGGTAAGTACCTAAACCCCACCCAAAAAATTAATACAACCGATTAAAGACTAAAACCAAACATTGCCTACTTTTTTAAAACGTCCTAAATCGGTTATCATTAATGCATTCATGTTTTTGTGACGATATTTTTATTTTTTTAGTTTCAGGCAACTTTTCGTATGTATAGATATCTGAGTGTCTTTTTAACAATTTTTATACCTCTACCTCACATAGCATCAAGACCGCACTAGTTGGGTCCTGGCCAAATGTGGCTCTTTAATACCTGTCTCTGTCTACCCCTTCGCGTGTATAAGCGTAGTGTGTATATATGTATTTTATATTTTAGAAATACTTCATTTAAGTAGTGGGTTTTCGTCTATCTCCTTCCTTTCTTATGTGGTGCAATTAGATACAAAACTTTTTCAAAGTCAATAACAAATAACCTTCCATTTCGCTTATCGAAAATTATCATAATGTTGTTCTTTCATAGCGGTTTCGCTGCAGTGTACTAATGAACTTATCCATACTAATATTATAAATTCGTCTGTGTTACTGAACCGATTTAGATGAGATTTGGTATAGAGATAGTTTGAGTCTCGGGAAAGGACATAGGATAGTTTTTATTCCAGAAATCATCCTCATGAAATGATCCTCATCATCATCCTTTAAGGGGTGTTAAGAAGGCTGGTAGTCGGTATGGGGAATCAATAATCGCTGAACCGATTCAGATGAAATTTGGTATGGAGATAGTTTGATTCTTGAGAAATGTCATAGCACTTTTTACCGCGATAACCGACATACACGCGGTCGGAGCTACGGCCAAAAGCTAGTTTACTTATAAACTTACTTCGTGAGTTTCAATTTTATAAAATAATAACTTCAGCGAGCATCGTATTCTCTAAGAACACCTGTCTTATTTGTCATAATCGTACCGCGTTTATTTCTGCACATTTAAATTAAATGACTCTGATGATAGACATCGACATTGTTTCATATTAACTCTATCATAGATAGATGTACATATTTTCATCATCATCATCATCAACAGCCTTAAATAGTCTACTGTTGGACATAGGCCTCTCCTTAGAAAGGAGGTTTAGAGAAGATGAATGGTGGATAAGATTAATAAATTAACCTAATTAATTTATTAACGTCTACTTTAAAGGTATTGTTTCATCTTTTTAACGTAACAAGTTAGTTTAAAAACAGTTTTTTTTAAACAAGGACAAAAATTGCTAGACAGCTGTTTTCTGTCTATTTTGTGTATAATCCTGGTTTCAAGAGTGTTTCCTTTAGGGTCGAACCTGCTACCAAACAACTAAAACTTTAATGCGATAGACATAGGTATAAATGTTAATGCAATTTCATCATAAAATATTCCCTACTACTTTTCACACGCATAAATTTAGTCAATCAATTCTGAATCCTACTAGCCCTCTCAGCATATTCTCAAAATTTCATTTCAATTGATTAGTCAAGTAGTTGTGGCGTTTTTAAATGTGTATTTAAAAAAATATCCCATAAACACAATGTGGTTGACTGGCGGTGGAGAAGATCTTTAATGTTATTGTTGTTTTATATTACTCCAAAAAACCACCACCGTTTTGAAATTGACTCTGATTATTAAGGTTGCTACCTTTACATTAATAAAGGTAACTTAATTTAAAATAATATACAAAAGTTTTAGGTTAAACAGCGACTTTAACCCGTTAAATCGCATTTTTTTTCTAAAATCATGGATTACTTTTTATTGATGTCTTGTTGTCTACTGTGGGCCCAGAAGTCTTCAATATAATGTTGTGGCATGGTGTTAATTAATTATATTAATCTAGTACTCGTATTTGTCTGGTCGGCAACAGTTGATGATAACCTTAGTGTCGATGGCAGTTGATAATTTGATGTCTCCTTGTGATTTCTCGATAATGTTATCGAACCTTATTCAGTCAATGCTTTCAAGAATGTCTTCTTATCTTGATTGTCGTCACAACGTTTTTATTTACGTCATTCAATACGTAAACTTCGTTCCTCAATATAATTTTCTTGTCGATGTCATAATTAAAGATGCCAATTAATATTTTGTAACCACGTATGATAAGATGATTAGCACCCGTTCAAAAATAGAAAGAACGGGAGCTAAAATGTAGGATGAGCATATTACAAGATCTCATTAAATACGGGCTTTTTGGAAGGAATCTTTGTCACACGCTTCGATACTTCAAACGATATAAATAACGAACAATTTTTGGAACAGTTCGTCGTTCTTGTAAAAATGCTGATATGTTAAAAATAAAGCAGTACTCGTGTACTTCAAATACGAATGATACCTAACTGCTGGAGATAACTTTGTAGCCTTGTAGACATGCATAAGTAAATACTAAATTTACACAGATAGACCGATTACATAGTTTATGATTGTGTGGTAGCAGGGTGTGCTTTAAGAAATTATTTCTGAAAAAACTTGCTCTATACAAATTCCAATAAAATGATTGATCCCAAATTTTCTCGTCAAAGCAGCAAGATATTTAAGCGAAAGAAAATAAACGGTATACGTCCATGTATTACAGAACTATAAAATACTAACTTCTACCTTATTGTGTGATATTAAACACAGTAAAATTTTCAATAAAGTGTTAAAGAGAAATTGTTATTAATAATTTGATTAATTTTCAAACAGTACAAAATTGATAATATATACTATGTATGTATTTAGAATAAGTATGTTTATCAGCAGTCTGGTTACCATAGCACAGGCTCCGCCTAGTTTGGTATCAGCCGGCCGTGTGTGAGATGTGTAAAATGTTATAATTATTATTTAATCTTGTAAAAACATTTAATGTAGTACATGTATATAAACCTTATATTTACTTTACCATGTGGACTACAATAGCTCATTTTTGTATAGGTGGTTCATACTTACGAAGGCTCTGGATCGTTCGGTGAACTGGCTCTCATGTACAACATGCCGCGCGCAGCTTCGGTGCGCGCTCAGACTGCAGGCGCGCTGTGGGCTATGGACCGCCACACTTTCCGACGCATCCTCCTCAAGAGCGCCTTCAAGAAGCGCAAGTTGTACGAAGATCTCCTCGAAAAAGTGCCCATGCTAAAGGCGCTCCAAGTAAGTATATATGACATTTCAGTAAAAATTGTTCTGTACTTTTCAGGCACAAAGTTGAGAGCGATCTAATGTGTGCTAGCTCCCGGAATGAGACCGTAAACATTTTGATACACAAGTATATGTAACCGTTGTTTGGCCTAATAACAAGCTTCATATGAATAAGTAAAGATAAGTCCGAATGCACTTTTGAAGCTATAATCGTGTCAGTCAGGCTTTACGGTCTATACAAATAATAAAAAATATTTTAATCTAAGTGTAAGGTACTGTTCAGTGCTTCTTTTAAATCATGAGTTTTAATTGAAAATGACATAAAAATATCTATCAATCATGCGAGAAACAATTCAACAGTTCAAAATTATAAGTTTTTCACACACATCTAATAGTATAATCCTATCAGAATAACATGAAAACACATCGGAAAGATCCGTTCGTTTAGGTCATATTTAAAATTTCAATCTAACTTCTGGGGACTACGTTCATAAATTCTTACATATTTTTCAATCATAATGTTATAATAATAATTTCATAATGTTTACTTGATTTAGTAAAACTTTATTTCCCAATATTTTAACTATGTGATAAAAATATTTTTGAATTTTCTGATTTTTGACATATCAATGTAGTCGTATACGTAAAACAAAACTCTTAAACCATGTGTAAAATAGATAATAGTCAGACCTGTTATCGATTCAGTAGGCTGTTTTTAAATTCAATCATCTTATTCGTTCATTACCTGATTGAAGCGACTACTTATCTACCCACCCAAAATGAAGGAGTCTTCTTATCTCCCACGTGTTTAGGCTAGACAGTTTCATTGGGATCACTACACGAGCACTTTGACGATTCTCACTGCGGTCTATTATAAAATTCATAGGTATATTGTTGAAAGTCAATTTCAAAGGCATTTACTTCTTGATTGTTGTTCTTTAAAAGATGTATATCAGTGATCATAAATTATTTAAACAAACATACAGTTATGATAATTTAATAAAAATACAAAATATAAAGAACTTCAAGAAGAAAACATAAGATGGTAGGTTTAATTATCTGCTGATTATTATATTATAAGTTTTGTTTCTAAATAAATGAAAGATTTTAATTAAGTTCGAAGTCGTAGTAAAATAGCAATTTTACTATGACTTTACTACGTGTAGTACAGGCTCTGTCTAGTTTGGAAGCAGACTGCCGTGTGTGAGATGTGTGTAATTATTAATATTATTTAACGAACTTAGGATTACTTAATAATTACTTTTGTACTAGTATTAAAAAAACATAATTGCTGTTTTTACAGTACCATAATGTTGTTTTTACAGTATTAGCAATCTTACTAGTCTGTGTATTGTCAGTAAATCAATCCAGTCTCTGATGGCCATTCCGGACATTAATAATGTGAGCCTGAATGAATCCTCCATACCAAGTGGATTCTTATAACTAACAATTAATTTTAAAACAAGCGCAATGTCAAACTAATGACGTGAATGATAAATAACCATTAATCAAGAACCACATTCAACTAAACCCCTTCAGCAATTCCCTAAGTTTATCTCAAACGAGTAAGTAAACGTGGGAAGTTGTCATTGTATAGTGTTTAAGACATATGGTAACAGATATTTACGTAGCATTGACATACATCCGCTACAAAGCTGAACTCCTTGAACTATGCAAGAACTGGACACATGTCTTATCTGTTACGGTAATCATTCCCACACAGAAGTAAGTTTAATTCGAAATCGAAATGTAGGAGGTATTGTAGATACAGTTGTCAGAGCAAGAAGTCTGCAATGTGAAAATAGTTTCTAAAAATATTTTACTAAATCTGCTGACGTCGTTATATTACGTGAGAATTGGAGTAGTAACAATAACGAACTATTATAATATTACTTTCGGACTATAGTATGATGTTTCTACATATATAAATTTACTGTGTTGGAACTCATGAAGCGATGACAAAAATAATTTGTGTTATCACTCGAAATAGTTTTTTTATGTAACTAGTAGGGACTGAGGAGACTAGCTATTAATACATATCGTTAGGTTCGCACTTTGTATATTACACATACTATTTATATAGTACCTAGTGCTGTACATCTTAGTGCTATACACAGTTTGTACAATATACATTTGCTAGATTTACCTTTGCAAAACATCAAACACTAAACAAGCTACGGCTTTCATCTCAAAGCCCTAGTCAAGCTCTGCCGCCTGCACTATACAATTAATCAATCAAAATGGGTCGTACATGTGGACATTGTTGTCGTTGAACTTTGCTCGTGTTGTGTGCGTTAGCTACACAAAACTCATCATCGTACTGCTAATAAGTTTATAACAAACTAGCTGTACCCTGCCACGCTTTGCTGTGGCACACTGTGGTTGCAAAAAAATGATAAAAACCATCTCTGAAGCGTGTTGTATATCGTACCAAAATTTGAGCTCTATCGGTGTAGAACTTTTAGGTTTTGAAGCGTACACAAACCAACTTAACATTTTATTTACATAGATAATTAAGTTTGTGAATTTAAGTATACTATTTTCACGCAGTTGAGTTTTTTGTTTTTCTTTTCCAATTCCAATATTGTAACTTTTTTACACCCCTTGTATGTCTTTCAATTTCATTGTATACAGAAATGAAACACCAAAGCGTACGAAAACCTATCGACTTATTTTCCAAACATTAGAAACATTGAAACGAGGTCTAACGCTTTCACATGAGCGGATCTGTTACCCACTGTCCCGAAAATATTGCCTGACCACGCTCAAACTGAACTTATCAATCAATATACACTGAGTCTCCACCTCTCTTTATCGAATTTTTCCATACTATAAATAGATTTGTATGGAATGAGAATTAACGGAAAGCGTTGGCAAGATTATATTGCAAGACTTGTTGATAGAATAAGGTGCCTTCTCGTTAAAACGTGTTTAATCTCCTTTAATTCTTAAAAGGAAAACAAAAGAACAAAAAAGCATAGTTATAAGAAGGAATTATGTTTTATTCACACCATGAAAATATCTATTATTACCAATCGAAAAAAACGCTTCTGAAATTTGAAGTTAAATGAGTAGGAGAACGAATTCAACAGTTAAAAACGGATTTTGTTGAAGTATGACCGTAGATATTTTATAGGTAGACCATGACAGGGCCGAGTTAAGCAGCTCTAAAGGTACTTGCAAATTTGTGAAAGTTCTTGTACTTTGATACTGCTTATGGATAGGAGAAATATAAAACCTTACTGCCTACCGCAGAACCTGCTTCTCTTTGTCGCTTTTTCAGTATTTGTTTACTTTTTTTTGTTTGAGTAGTTAAACGGCCATAAAACAACTAACTTAAATTGCGATTTGGAAGTCACGGGTAAAAAAAGTTTTTCATTATTATGTTGTAAACGTTAACTTTTACACTAATATAAAACCATTTTATTTAGCAGCAACTAGCAAAAGGTACAATAGTTAAATCATATTCAATTCAAGTCAATTGCGAATGTAGGTCAGTGTATCGCTACGTGTTTAGAATTATTTATTAGCTGACTTGATTGCTAAGTATGGCGTCCCCGTCAACTACTTGTGTAAAAGTGTTTCTAAATGTTTTACTACCTATTCTTAGTAGTACTGCCTGGTGAATCTAATTATAGAAGCCTGTCTGTCCAGTGCGGGCGCGCTCATTCTACCGACATACCGACTAGGAACGTCCAGAAGAAGGAAAGAGACCCCTGAAAATAGCAATTGCGAATGGAAGAGACAATGTTAATCCGCGGCAATACCTATCTATATTAATAAAATTGATGATTGGACAATATTATTATATTTTCTTGTGTATTTTTGAGTAGCAAATTTAAATTTTTATAATTTGCATTTACCCAGTGTCACTAACAATTAAGACGAATCTGATGACACCCCCCAAGCAAAAATCTATCAAACCATTTAGACTACAGAGCGTGCCAAAGAAACATATATACTTCCTCTGGCGCAGTCAGGTAAAAACTAAACGTCAAGGGCTATAAATAAATATAAAGATACATAATTATATATCTCGACTGACAGACTTATTCAGTGTTTTGTCATACTTACGATTGAATTCGATAAAGCGATTCTAATAAAGTGTAAGTAAAAGAGACTACTAATACGACTATTATACAAGTATCAAATGAACAATCAGGCTAATCTGAAATCTTTTCATTTAAAATAATATGTTTGGTAAAGACATTATGTTTTGATTGATATTTTGCATGTCATCAATCATATGACATACATATTCCTACAAAGTCAATACATTTTTAACTAATCGTTAATATAGGCAGATATTAGATTGAATTGATTATTAATTTCACCAAGGGCAAGTAAGCAATGGGCCACTAAACCTTTTTTTTTCTTGATAAATAACTGGCGTAAGAATTTGTCTGATCCTATCTTGGTCAATAAATACCACGACGTCTGTTTAATAGCTTATACATGTTGAAAGGAGACTGTAAAATTAAATGATTAAGATTCGAGTTCATTTCGAGTGTGATGCAAGGCAAGATAAGAGTCTTGATTTAACAAAAATCAATAAAGTAGAAGCTGAAAGACTGGATTTGTTTTTTTAATGTTTATAATATAATTAAATAAAAAACAGATTGTCATTGTTCTATTCAAATACTAAAAATGTGTATTGTTGTTGATTTTCTGCGGGTGAATCTTTCTGTGAACGATGAGTCAATTTTATAGCTACGACACGATAGTGAATGTTCACCATCGCACTACTAAAAAAAAACATGAATTCTAACATATAACTAACAAGTATACTAACTGGATTTTTAAATCGATAGTACGAATTCGAAGCCTTGCGTTTATTTGTGAATAATGGTTGTACAACACATTATCGAGCAACAGTACTACTAGAGCTATCATCATAACACAGTAGTCCACTGGCTGGACATAATTTCCTTAGAAAATATGTTTTGGTCTACTATACCACACTCCCCAAACGGTTGATATAGGGTTGATTTTCCTTTTCTTTGTCCTTCGTCCTCATATTATTAACCCTGAACCTCAAACATAATACATTTTTAGTGGAATGAAGAGATAATCTGATAGTATTCTTCTATAGGTGTATCCTCTTTATAGGTGGCATGACGTCATTAATACCAGAAAAATGTCGTTCCATGGGCTAAACACCCTGTAAATGTATCTTGGCACAATTTCATTGCGTTATAGCAATTTTAATAAGCCCTCGTAAAGTAATAAGTGCCGGCGCGTAATGAAGGACCTCTATATAAATTATACAATTTCCGCATCGACATGGACGTAAACAATTTTTTTGCTGTTTTAAACTTTGAAAAGATACAATATCAGTTTTTTGCAGGTATACGCGTATAGTTTCCCATATGGTTTAGCATAAACAAACAGTGTGTTTAGCCTTGAAAACAGTTACATTTTCATACTAACAGAATAGTATACGCATAAAAAACGATACCTGAAGATACCATTTGTCGTACCACCTCGGTTTGAGAGCACCTTCCTAACTGCCTCAACCAGCATCGGAATCCTAGGCATCGACACATCGAGCGAAGTCCAGTTTCATGGTCACTTAGAGAGTAAGGTCAAATTGGCCTCGAAAGAGCTTGGTGTGCTGAACAGATCGAGGCAGTATTTCACTCCGGCCCACCGCCTTCAGCTCTATAAGGCGCAAGTCCGGCCGCATATGGAGTACTGTTCTTATCTCTATACAGGGGCACCTCAGTAGCTTCTCCCTCTGGGCCGCATCCAACGAAGAGCGACTCGAATCGTCGATAGCCCAAAAATCTCCGATCGCCTCGATCCCTTGGCGTTACGCAGAGATGTGGCTTCATTCTGCATTCTCTATATCGCATATATCATGTAGAGTACTCTGAGCAATTGTTCGGACTAATACCAGCCGCAACTTTCCGCCATTGTTCCACACGCAAAAATTTTCATCCTCATCACCTGGATATTTGGCGCTCCACTATTGTGCCCTTTGCGAGACACTTTTTGCCCCGCACAACAGGTTATCGTCTGTGGTATTTCCGGACCGATATGACCTTCAAGGAAAGAGCGTTATCGAATTGAATTTGTTTATCCTGATCATTTGTGAATCCTGAGTTGCAGACGTTCATGGGAAGCGATGGTCACTTTCCATTAGTTGACCCGTCTGCTCGTCTGCTCCCTCTAACATGATAAAAGCACACAAATTTATGGTATTATTATCGACTTTGTAGCCCAACGGAGCTTTCAGTACCAATTTATGTTAAAATCCGAATCCGAAATCGAACAAAGAAGATGTCAATATAAATCCAAATAACTAATAGCACACTCATGACGATATTATCGAGACTATATTAATAAAAACTATACCAATCGTAATTCATAAGATGCAATTAAACGAGGAGTGGGTGATAAAAGTTGGAAATGTGTAATAGAGTTCGCTGTCGTATGATCCTTAACGTACGTAACGTGATAATACTTATCAGTTAATACTGATTTGAACTAAGATTATTTTCGGGCCGATATCAGCACCCAACGTCCACCCGGTCATAGCTATCGACCATAGTTTGTAGCGTTTAAACACTAAATCACACACAAAAAAAGTACTACTTATACTTCCTCTGTAGTTATTTATTTATGTCAGAAGTGTATCCGTAATTTTTTTGTATTTACTTTATTTTCTGTTTGATATTAAAATATAAAACCTCCTTTCTGAGGAGAGGCATATGTCCAGCAGTAGACTAGTAAAGGCAATTGATGATGATGATTATTAAAATATAAAACAAATATCACTCAACGATCTTATCAACACCTTTGATCAATCCCAACTGTAGAGCCTACTCAAAAAGTATAGGAGTTAATAGTTGCGATTTCCAGTTCCGACCTTGAGTAGTAGGTAGTTAGGTACGTTTTATTTTTTACCGAGTAGTAAAACAAGACAAAATCTTCACCGAATCAGAGTGGACTTTATATCATAAAGTCATTAGCAAAGAATGGTTTATAAAAAAGTCAGATCTTCAGTTAAATACCTACACGTTACAGGCACCAGGCATAGTTGGGTTTAAAGATCGTAAAAGCGAAACTATTAAGTAAAATTAACGCCCGGAGAGACTCCTATTAGAATCAATTACTACTGCTTTATCTATTCTTATACACTTTAATATTAGCAAATGTATTCAAGTTATTTATTATGAAAATATTTAAGAATTTAGCACCAAAGCTGCGTAATCATGCACTCCTAATATTTATTTGCTTATCCTGTATGTATCTACGTCACAAGTATTTGTCTTAATTTACTACGCAACTACGCAACGGGTTTTAATGCAATTTTATGGAATTGTTTATCGTAAAAAGATCTACAAAAAAGTCCGCGATGGTATATGTCTATCTCCTAAGGATAACTTAACAGTAACCATTTTTATCTTATACATATTACAAAAATAATGGGCAATTTGCGAGGCCATTTTGAACAATAATGTATTATTCCTTATCGAAATAAATACGTTAGATACGTTGTGCAATTAATGTAGATCAAAATTGCCTTTCACAACATGTCATTCAAACGAATACCTTATACTACCTATAAGATATCAGAGATTTAAAATGCGGCCGCCGCCGCATCGGGCTGTGCGTCCATAGCGGGACTTTAAATATTGAATATAAAGATGTATTGTGGTATGATCGTATCATAACAATAGTATAATTTATTACGACATACTGACAAAACATTAGTAGTGTCTACATTGCACCCGTGCGAAGCCGGGGCGGATCGCCAGTTGTAATATATGTGTACGTTATGCTATTGTATTTAGTGAAAATAAATGAATTTTATTTACACAATTCATTAAATGTGTTCATTATAATTTATTTGCTTTAAGGATAATACATTGTTAAGGATCATACAATAAAAGACATTGTTAACTGTTTATTTAACAATATCTTTCCTTTAAATAAACTATGAGTATATATGTTTAATATTACAAATCAAACAATACACTTGTATTTAGATAAGCTTAAAGAACAAAAACGCTGTACTTATTTCAGTCAAATACCTTCTTAGCACTGAAAGTGTTACTAATTTGGACATAAAAAGAGTCAGAATGTGGGAGTAATTCACGCAAGTTGTTCGGTCTCAGGTAGAAAATAGGGCGAGTGTGCCGTGCGTGCTTAATGAGTTAGTAATGTTGGCACTCATGCACGGCTACTACTAAAGAAAAGGGGAGAAAATCTCTCACAAATACACCCGACATGCCCTTAAATACCTCTCGTGTAGCCCGGGATATTCAAAGCGAAATTATGTTCAGAAATTGGATCTTTGCCTAACGAATTTCTCACAGACTAGTCATCTATAACGGCATATGACATCGTCGGGTACAAACTTATGTGCTAAATTATATTCTTCTTTATTTTTTAAATATTGGATAAACATTTAACTGGCTAATAAAGATTTTATTGCAACGCAGGCTTCTCAAAGACGATTCGTATAGATAATAAATAATACTATACTTAGATATTGTTTGACAAGCGAGGAGAGATAACAGCTGCGGTGCCGGACGCATTACTCTATTCATGTATTGCTATCGAATTTATTTAATACGTCATATTATTTTTATCTTATACGTCACTAAAAATTTCGGTGGCAACTAAGGAATGTAATGTTTTTAAATTATACATTTATTTGTGTACTTTTTGTTTTATTTTTTTAATTCTAGGACTATAACTGGATACACGTAAAATATAATCATTTTAACAACTATGTTATGTATTCCATATCTACCAAGATATGATTCCTTCATGACTTTATTTTTCTTCACGACCTGCGGCTATTTATGTAAGTGTTTATTAGATTTTACAAACTGCTACACGGAAACGTCCAACATCAAAATTTACACGGCTCGACTGAAAATTGATTTGAAAGGTTAAAGAGGTTAAAATCTTAAGAATTTCATGTAATTTATGTGCAGTGTTTATTTCTTATATAAATGAGGAAAAAAGCCCTAGACTTAGTTAGCATGTTTTGTAAAATCACAACACGTTATAAGAAATATACAATAAAATTTCAAAGTATATAAACAAACACATTTAAAGTCGGGTTTGGTTGGGACATATAAATATCATTGTAAGTAAGGTTTGAGTTGAGTTTTTACGTATTAATTCATAACAGACGAAAATATAATTAATCATGTTCAAATCACATGTGTTGACGTTTCAACACTACCTCGTATTATCATACACGTAGGTAAGTTACTAGATGTGATCATAGAAATTTAACTTACTCGGTTGTGTGTTGTATCATCGTCAGGCGTATTTCGCATGAGTGGTTTGAATAAGGAGCATATTATCTCAAATCATCAATATTACTTATGATGCTACTCGAATCCTATGACATACAATCAGACTAGGTGTTATCATTGCAAAAATCTTATCTATCCTATTTTTATCTAGGAGCTATTTATAGTTACCAAATTAATATGTTTAAAACATTAGAAATAAAGGCACTTCTTATTTCTAATTTTGTTACATTAGTTATATTACTAAACATATTAGTTAGTTCGAAAATATTACATTTCTATCTAAACGATGCTAGATATAGTCTTTGTGCATCTAATCTTGATCATTAGTATTTCCTACCCCGTTTTAGTCGTTCTGATATATATAATTGTCAATAGAGCCTTCGTGAATCAGACAATTGACCTCCATCACAACCGGCCTTGAGACTGCCATTGACTGACATCTCAGTCTTTTAGATGCTCACGTTAAATGCGATTTACGTGACCGTACTGCCTAAACGTGATAATGTGAATCAACAACATAGGCCGAGTTTAGTTGTTAAATATATTTTTCTTTGAATTGCTACATTTGACTTTCAATGGTATCTCAAGGTATACCTTACTTACTCTTTCTCTTACGGAATCAACTTGCAGCATATTAACTTACACTAATTGAGTATTATTAATCACTCGAAAAAAAAACGAATTTACAGAATAGAAACTTCTAACATCTTTGAGTTTGGCATTGAACCAAGTAAAATGATTCATATCCCGTCTTCTATTATTGTGATATTCCAAACCCATCTGGTGTCAAGCTTTAAATTAATTCCATCGGTGATGTATGTCCTATGTTTTTATGGTTATTCTTACCAACCAAAGACCACCCCGGTGTTTGTGTTTTCGTCTGGCTTGGCCGCTATAAGAATTAAGAAATAAGGCGATTCACATCAGTGTTAAAGCTGTAGAAATCACTAGTAGTAAAAGCAGTGTGTAATATGTTCTATCCACAATTTAAAATATAATAATGTATTGCTACAGGCGTACGAGCGCGCTAATCTGGCTGATGCCCTGCTGCCGCGTACGCTGATCGACGGCGAGCTGATCATTCGGCAGGGCGACACTGCCGACGGCATGTACTTCGTCGAAGACGGTTCTGTCAGCATCCGCATCACACGCGACGATGGAAATGAGCATGAGATCAAGCGCCTCGGTGTGTAACTACAATTATAAGAACCTTATTACCCCAATTCAGTCTTAGTTACAGCCACTATTACAGTTAAACGTATTCTGGTATTGAGTCTGTTTTATAAATTCTGCAATTGATCACTGAGAGCCTGTTTGTTTGTGGTTTTTAGTTTAAAATGATAACATTATTTTTCGTCGTGTCTTAAATGGTACACGAGTGCGAAGTATATATAACATAAATTGCTTTGTTAGTTGAATTGCTATGTAAGTTACTAATTACACGCTCTGTGACGAGATTCATTTTGTCGGGACACGGGCAATGCTAAACAAAAAAAAGACTATGTTTTGCACATTTATTGAAATTGCTTTACGGACATAAAAATCCTAGAAACTTTACAATTTATTGTCAATAATTAATTTTAATTGCCGAATTTTTCCTAGAGTTTTAATAAAACGTAGATTAAAGATTGTAGACTACGTTCTATGTAGAACAAAGCTTAATATGTCTCTTGTCACCCACAGAAGCAGGAGGGTATTTCGGTGAGTTGGCGCTGGTTACCCACAAGCCACGTGCCGCTTCTGCTTACGCTGTAGGACCTACTAAGGTGGCTTGTAAGTATTCTTCATCTTGGCAATTGTTAGATTTAAGATGATTATTATACTATTATTCCTAAAACTTAACTATTAGGCGTCCGATTAATAGTGACTATGCTGCTGGGCAAATATAGATAAAATCTGAGTTACATTATCCTTAACATTTAACTGTTCTAGAAATATGCATATCATAACCTAGTCTTCGTCTTAGTTACGAGTTTATAAATAAAAAAATGTATTAAATTCCTTAGTGTATTAATTTTCTTCAACGAAGATTCTTGTAAAACAAAGTCCAGAAACAGTTCCACACTATATTCCTACTGAATGTAGTATATGAAAATGAAATAAGTAAATTGATTTCTAGTTGTAACACAAGCAATACCATCGAAAGACATAGTAATTCAGAGGTAAATTATTTCGTTCAAGGAAAAAATATTCGATGACAAGCACGACATACAGAGAGCATGCTTATTATACAATTTTTACCGTTTTTATCGTAACTATTTGCATTGCATCTTACTCCCGCTGACCTTATTTGAAAGTCATGTCGAACCTCACTGCAGTGGTTCTGTATTTATCACCATACATTAACCTCAACATTTTCCTGTTATTGTTCCTTATTTAAATTATTCCCGTTCTCGATAAACTTATGATATTTTACAGTTAAATTAAATTTGTTTATTCCGTAAATGGGTAGTACATCTTCCCTATATCACAGTATAGTTTAATGCAGCCAACAATTTCTTTAATTACGTTTATAATTTTTTGGAATAAACAAACTAAACATTATTACAAATATCATGATTTCAGGTTTAAAACATAGTCAATAAACAAGTGACAAATAATTCAATGTATTGCTTTAAAGTAAATTAACTATCAATATTTTTCATCAATCATTAACTTTCACTAACCTTACTAATACCCACAAAGTTAGATAATAACAAGGTTGAGGGCTTTCCACCTACAATAGATGAGATCCTCCTACCATTATAGTGGTAAAACGCTTTACGTGGAAATGTTTGACATTCTTTTACTGTTACGTAGTAGAATAATTTGATATTATTCAATGTTTTGTAATAAACTAGTTGGTGACCGCAATTTATTAAATGTCAGGCATTATCATTAGTTGTTACTAAGTGACTTTCCACTCTTCAGCCTAAGGAGTATTTTCGTTTTATCATAGTATGGTTAGATTAAAAAATTGACCCTTATTTCAAAAGCCGGAAACATGGTTCTTTCTGATTATGTCATTATACCGCCAATAACTTAGGGTCGAGACAAACATTTTTGGCTCTACACTACAATGCCAAAACTAACAACGATGGCTTCAGAGACTAATTGCCACAACGCGTCGTGAGATTTTTCACATAAGAACGTGTGGTATGATATGTATAATTGCCCGCAACCACCAGTGACCGCGAACACAATCTATTTGGTTATTTTACTCAATAGCGTTTTCGGTCTTTGGGCGTAAAATATGTATAAGGTAAATACATATAGGGTCGCTTGACACACCATGCAATCTCTGCACTGAATAGAGTTTAATAATTCTCAGAACACAAGTGTAAAATGAGAATTTAAAAATCAAATTTCGTGCTACAGAATTCGCGACCGGTGATAAGCTAAATTCAGTTACACACGTTTGGAACATCGGATCTGTTATTATCGTCTCGATCAACCCTCCCACTTCAGAAATCTATTCGAACCTGTACAGCAAGAAAGTAATGAGTTATTATGTAGTCAACTGCCAAAATTTAACAAGTTCTTATTAAAATTAAACTCACGGCCACTCCTATTAATCAGCAGATAGTTCTAACAAAATCTAGTAAATAAGTTGTTAAATTTATTAGTAGTGGTAATAATTTTATTTTAATTGGTATTAAGTAATGTAAATTTTTGCAATTTTCAGTCTTGGACGTGGAGACTTTCGAGCGCCTGCTGGGTCCTTGCATGGAGATTATGAAGCGCAACATCGACGACTACGAGGAGCAGCTCGTCAAGTTGTTCGGCGACAAGAGCAACCTCACCGACGTGCGATGAACGCTTCACTCCGACACGTCGTGCAAACACTTGTTTCCCTTCCACACACCGTAATCTATCTGTTGTTAATATACTTGTTTGGTAGGACATATTGGTACAAAAATATCCTATTTTTGGCCAACAGTTATTCCATGTTTTATTATAACTTTAATTGAATTGATAAAAAGCATGTTTTAGTCACTTTAATTTTATTTAGCTCGTTAAATAGTAATACCAAAATTTATGAACTCTTAGAAACATTTGCTTTGGTAGAAGTTATTATTTATAAACTAACACAAATCTTATGATTTACCCAAAAAAATGTAAATGCAATAAAAGTTTATGATCGTACCATCTTACCAAAAATGTTTTATTGAGATAGTAGGAAAGCTTTCAAAACGGTTTAACTGTAGCAATTCACTACTACATGAATAAAACAAAAATGCGTGTGTAGTACAAGTTATTTAATTTCGTTGTTAGTGCCATTACTATTATATTTTTATTGAATTTGTTATATTGTAATTATTAACAGATTACGCGTTGAATGGAAGGTGAAACGATACTACAAAAACGGGCGCTCAATAATATTGCATTGATACAAAAATACGCTTATTTTAGATAGATAAATGCCTTAGTAGCTAAGTAAATGTAAGGTACACACCGAAACATGGGTGAGCGAGACGCGCGCGTAGAAAACAAAGTTTGTGATGTCTCCATACTTTTGATATCTCTGAATTCTGTTACTGCCTTCTACCTCCCAGGAAACGTATATTGGTCTTGCAGTCTTCGATGTAGAACGTGAATACTAAAATAACGCAATTTGTCACAGTCCTCAGAGGCATCCTTGTAGAGAAATTATGCTCATTTTTTGTGCCATAACATTTAATACCATATGCAATATTCGCTAAGACTGTTCAGTTGTACAATTGTCTAGTTTGTGTCTAAATGTTTATAATTTTTTGCAACAAAAATGAACACGTTTAATACACATTATATTTATTTGTTTTCTACGATTGTCGTCGTTTCAAGAGCGAGACCATCGGACGATAACAATAAAAGAATTTATAATTCGAGTTTAAAAGGCATTAGAGTTTAACTTTAACATAAACTATGTTTTACGTAAAGAGTGGTACAATGCAATACTATTCGGCACTCGGCCACGTCTTATCTTGGGATATTCTCAATAGCTATCGCCATTTTTATTAACTTAAGATATTTCCACTGACACAGGCTTTTTGATTGATAACAAAATTATATACCTAGTAGGTAAAGTATATAGTTGTATTTTTATTTTAGTGAATAGATTAAATCTATCACTGTCTTTTTTAATTTATTTATTTTGGAGCTCGGTTAATGGTTTCGATATATGTATATGGAGAATGTATTGTGAGGATCAGTTTATTATCTGCCAAATTAACTAATAGACGTATGTAGTGGTTACACGACTTGTGAATTTCATTCGAACATGTTCAATAGTCGGTCTACAGCCACACTGGGTAACGACAAATTAAATGGAGAGGTGTAATACATTCGTTGTATATGAAACATTTGGTTTCAGAGTATATTTTAAGTACGTTTGTTTCGTAGTGGTTTTGTTAGGGAATGGCAATTTGTTTTATGTTAACTTTTAATTAATTTAAATCTTCTTTTCTGTTGTAGAGAGTTCCTATTGTTTTGTTTGCTCTTTAATGATTTTACATTATAATAGATCTGAGGTGTTTTAATTTTGTAATACTTTTATAGTTAACACAAAACCCAATGAACAAATAGTAGTCCCGTTGCGGATTGTATAAGGTCCATAGTAACAAATGGGTGTACAAATAGTAACGGTCAGATTGAGTGGACACAAGTCATGTACCAGCGGTGCCCCACGACCTCGGGTAGAGCTGTCCAGTATTATTTGAATTAGAAACATCCACTACTTTTGTTTGTGATCCAGCCAAAGTAGGTGAGTGCATAAATATCATGTGTAGCGCTAAATATTTAAGTATATATTTACTATATTAGTAGTTAGTTTTCGTCATTTCTTATTGTAATTTAAATATTAGTAGATTAGGAAATTTTAATGGAATATAGTCAAATCCTGAGGGGTGAGATGTATCGTTTTTGACGCCATGTACAAATGTGTACAAATTGATTTCAGATGCCATAGAAGATTTTATTTTATTGAATGAATATAATATGTTACTTGTTGAGTTGTGAAATAAATGTACCGCTGTCGATCTTCCACTGGTAATTTAAGTCCGAGTGTGATACGATGTCGGCCTCCGCTTGCTGCTTGTGAGCTCTACACACATGTATCCTAACTACTGATTTCAATTTACTTGCAGTAGCTAATACATTCCCTTTGTTGCTGGTTGACATGGTATTACTAAAAACATACTTGTTTTTAGTTAACAAAATATGTTACTTAAATTTTCACTTGAAGTGCCTATTTCGTACAAGAACGTCAACCAGACTATTATTCTCCCGTTAGTTACACTTTCTCATTAACACTTATAGTTAATCTCGTGTTTTAACTTATACTGCCTTTTTCAATGTGCAATTGTGAAATGTGTTGTGAGATATGCGTATTTATTGTTACAACGGACATTGAACAGTCATAGTCACACAAACTTACATTAACTCTCTATTTCATTGCATGTACATTATTTAGCATTGAAATAACTAGACATAAACACGAACGATGATATTACACGTACAACGCGAATGGTAAATAATGTTGGAAAACCAAAATAATATTGGATGTTATTGTGTAGTATTGTGGATGACTGTTTATGATTCAGTTTAAATTAGAAACAATTTGGGCTGTGTGAGGTTCGGTTGATTCCCTGCCGTAACTATATACATACTTCTTGTCGGTGTGTTTATAGTGTTGTGTTTGTTGCGTTGTACAGATGAGGTGCGTACGTGTCCGCCACATAATGTCTGTCTGTCCCCCATGTAACAACCCAGTAGTTAATAGTATCGTGCAATAATAACTGTCACTAATCTATGTTTACATCAATATCATGTGTTACATTTTGTCTGTGTGAATTTATTTATAGAATTTAATAAAATATGCATAGAATAAGATGTATATCGCTCTTGGTACTGATATGTCAACATTTTATGCATCGGTATAGTAGGAAATGCTAAATTAAATTACACTTGTATTCCGTTTTTTTTTTTCAAATTAAACTAATTGACACGCAACATTAGCACAAATGATAAATGCGTAATTCGACGGGAGGTTTGAATTCTGTTGTCTTTAATGATGGGACGCACAGAAGTCGACCACAGATACTCCCGACATTAGTCGGGGCGCTACAATATGCATTCTCTGGCATACTGATGTAAAATTAAAGTGCAATACGCTTAACCTTAGCGTAATTTTTATAAATTATACTAGTCATTGGTGTCTAATGTAGATTTGTAACCTGACAGCACTTTAAATGGAACGTACTCCATATCTTCACATTCACGTTAGCTCTAAGTCGTCATACCTGTTCCATAAGTGAAAGCATATCAGCGGCGGCGAACGTCGACGCGAGTAATGATTATAAAATGCACCACGTGTACATCCGGTAGCCAGTTGTGAACTAAAGCCGCTTTTCCCACGTCATGAGCTTACCCTGTACATTTATAAAAATTATGTATCGTAAAATGTTAGAAAACTGAATTATATTTGTTTGTAGATCTAATCTGTTGTTTTCTTTCTTCTAGCACCCATTTCTGTATGTGTACTTCGTCTGAGACCATACCGTATTGATACCAAGAGACCACTCAACCCATCCATCTGGTTAGGAATATAATTTGTTCTGAATATACCTAGATGATCGCCCTGCTGAATAAATTGTTTATTTTAGTATCGCTAACCATACACCCATTCAGATGTCCAATATCCTTGTTCTTATCTATTTCCTATGTATGGTTAGGTTATGCCTTCGACATTAACAAAAAATCAAGCTGTCTACACTCCGATCAACTGAACCGAGGTGGTCGGTTAATTCAAATATTTCTAACTAACCACCACCCAGGTGGACAGTAGGTGGTTTGATAGGAATCAAATTTGTAATTGACCAACTAGGTGGATGAATAGAATGGTTCATTGGTAACAAAACAATTGGCTGTGGATGTGATGTGATGATGAGTATCAGATCAGAATTGATTCTTGGTATCAATTCTTGGGATGCAAAATTTTACTAAAGATGGATTTTTTATACTTTGTTGCTGACTGGTACTTCTATTTTTAAATGTGGTGACGAACAACAACATATAAAAATAGTGCTAGTAGTGGAGAGTGCTCCGAGGATTTGTTCGGAATAATACCAGTTCATCCTCATCACCTGGATAGTTGACGCTCCACTACTGTGCGCTTTTCCAGACACTTTTTGCCCCGCACAACCAATCTGTGCAACGGGTTATCGTCTGCTGTATTTCCGGACCGATACGACCTTCAAACCTACAAGAAAAGAGCGTACTCATTCCTAAAAGGCCGGCAACGCGTTTATGACTCTTGAGTTGCAGACGTTCATGGGCGGCGATAGTCACTTTTCATCAGGTGACCCGTCTGCTCGCCTGCACCCTCCAACATTAAAAAAAATGTGAGTGGGTTTGTTACGCTTTCACACCTAAACCACTAAACTTATTTTAAAAATTCTTTTACCAATGGAAAGCGACATCATCAGCGAGTTATATATGCTACTTTTACAGACATTCACGCGCCCGGGCAAAAGCTTGTATTTAATAAAGGAACGAGTTTTGTATTATATTACTGCCAGACAGATTGTTTGTGTCATGTAATTCTGTCTACCTTTCCTACCTGTTTACCTTTATACATTTTACCATATGTTAAAGAAAACATTTTGTAAAAAAAATATATTCACATAAAAGTTAATGAGCAACATTAAACAAATTATTTACAGTACTTATAAACTAATTCAACAAGCTCATTCTTTTTTAAACCATTCAAAGCAGGTAAATCTGGAAGATCTTTAGAGTATAATATATCTCTAAGCTGCACAACTGTATAATCTTTTACTTTATTATTATCAAGACGGTGTTGAAATAATGATTCATCAATTTCTTGTTTTGGTTTTTTGTTTGTGGGACCTTTTTCTTTAGATGTGGTAGGTTTCTTAACTGCAACTGGTCCAAAAGGTCCAAAAAGTTCTAGAAATACATCATCTTTAAGCTCTTGGAATCTGCTAAAATCAGGTTTTGTTGTGTCAATGAATGCCTCCTCTTCCTCATCATCATCATCCAGAGCTTTTGCTTCTATGGCTCTATACTGTGTTTGTACTTTTGGATTCTCAAACATTTCAGGCTTATAATTAAACTGCAACTCCTTTAAAATTTCTTTCATTGTGTTCTTTTGTTCGTCTGCAACGGACATTTGTAAATCTTCATCATCAAATGAAAGTGGTCTAACATTTTCTACAAAAGGCACTATTATAACATCAAACCCTAAATCCACGTCAAGACCGAAGGGTTTGGTGGTTGGGGAAAGAGCAACAATCATTGGTTTAGAATTTACTCTTGTGGAAAGAACACAGAATGCCACCACATTAGTTTCCATGCAAGCTTTGTGCAATGCTTTAAAAGCAACAAATGAGCCCTCAATTATACCCTCATTGGGAAATAAAAAGTAACAAGGTTTAAGAAACCATTTTTCTTTACACATAAAACTAGCAGGTTTAAATCCTAAAAGTTTTAAGACTGGTGGACCAAAAGGATTCTTTAGTATTTTCATTTCATCTTCTGTAAATTGCACTTTCTCTCCACCAAATGTTTTATAGTGAAGTACTTCAGATTTGAGTACAGGTACTGGTGTAGGTGCTTGTTCTTCATCTATGTCCATGTTTGAATCATCCTTGACGGCAATTTTAGCAGTTTTGTTAACCCTTGTAAGGATTGCATTAGTGTCTCTATCTAAATCTGTCTTTTTCGGAGCTTGGCTAGTACTATTGGTAAGGCTATACACTCCTACACCAATGGCTAAGCCTTCACCAATTTCAAAGCTTAAGCGTGCAACAGCTAAATGGCGATGTGACTGCTGATGCAATAATTGTTCAATTTCTATCTTATCCCAAACAGGTTTCGGTAAATTAATCTCTTGTGTATTTTTATCTGTATTGCGTAAGAAGTCACTATAAAATGAATCAATCTCATAGTCATGTTCAGAAACATTAATAAGCTTTACATCAATATTAGAATCTGATAATTCAATCACTCTCTTAAATGTATGATTTTGATCCGATTGAAGTGGTGGTATGTCCAATTTTGACAATAAAATAATTTTGCGTGATGAAAGTTGCCTCTTGCAACTTGCAAATGCTCTGCTGCAATACCACAAGACTTCTGATAATATCAAATTTGGTACTTGTTTCACACTCGTAATTTTAATGTTTTTGATTTTCCGATAATCATCTAGAGTTGGTAATTTTAGAGGAAACACTTCTTCAACGCTGTTTATGCCCAATATTGTAGAATTTGTAACTTCAGTACCGTAAAGACATACTCCCACAAAGTTAGAGCCTGATAAACGTAAACATTGTCGGATCATTCGACAAGTCGCAGCATGAGCCACTTCTGAAGTTTTATTTGTTCGATCGTAGGTATTGATACATATTATTGTAGCTGGAACACCTTTCCACGACTTACTTTCTTCGATTTCGTCGTCTGAATCCATGGTAACTTTCTAAATTTAAAAACTTTTTAATGAAATTAAATTAATCGAGCAAACCATAACACAATCAAACAGAACTTGTCAAAACCTATCGTAATCGTTGGCGCCTTGGCGGTAATTAACATTTGAGTATCGACTACTATCGGGTTTGTATCGATTACTAGATTCCTATGTTCACGGTTATTTGCTGTATACGAAACTCCAAGTTACATGATTGTATGGTGTATGTTGATTGAGTTACTTAATTTCAAAGCTTAAAAGTACATGAAATGATAATTATTAAGAAAGTATCCAAAAATGAAATTAATAAAGTAAGGTCTGGAAAGTTACAAAAATTAATGTAGGTAATTAAAATATTATTAAACTATGCTTTAAAATATTTTAATTACCTACATTAATTTTTGTAACTTTATAACACTATATATTCATTAAGAACCACTCCTACTAGAATAATCGAAGAATCAATAGTAGTCGAATTCGAAACGATAAATTTCTATATGTTTTTCCCACTTACCGATCATTTATTACTGCTGCCATAGAGATTTAACCATGGAAAAATATGAGGTACAGCTGCCTGTAAGTGGAAGCGGTACAGGCAACGAGAGAGATGGATGCCCGATCTTTTCCTCTGTCTCTGTTTAGCTAAGCTGCGATTGGCTACTTATTAACCTCTCATATTTACCAGCCAACCACAGAGCTCGGCAGAAAAGAAAGAGGGGACTATTATCCATTTCTCTCGTTGCCATTATTTGCAAGATTGGAGCTCTTGTTCCCTCTTCGTTATATCTCTAAGGCTGCTGCTGATCGTTGGACATAAATAAAGCAATCTAAATATTACGACTTAATTTTCGTGTGGCCAAATAATTGCCACCAACCCTATTCATCCCGCTGGTATCATAAGATCTGACTAAGAGAGCAAATTACACAGGACAAAAGTACTGCAAAGAGAAGGAAAACTTACCGGGTACGTTCCAGCCTGCAGATATTAAAATTTCAAAATAATAAAAATCTCATTTTATAGATCTCAATTAGCCCTTTCGACCTATGTTAATTAATTTATAAGCCCGTTTTTCGTTTTCACAGGAAAAATAGAAATATAATTTTCAATTTGCCTCTAATTAAAATAGCCAAATCTCTTTGAAAAATGATTATTTTTTACTCTACCAAGCGTGAAAAAATTGCCCCTACGCTAATTTAATTTGCCCGCATGCTAATTCTTAAAAATATACTATATATTATATATATTGTAAACAATAAAAAACCGTCGTGGCATTTCCAAGCCAATTATTTGCGCATTGCGCATGCGCGACAGAATAAAGGTGATACTCACATCATCAACTGCAGATCAGCTGATGCTACACGCACGGAAGGACTTTAAAAGTTATTTTATTACTGTTTCGGGAAGTTTTTCAGTACTATTGGATTCATTATTATGTGCCTTTGGTAGTTTGATGTTAATGTGTAAATTTATAATTAAAATTTTCAAGAACTGAAACAAAGAAAAAAAACAGCTATTTTATTAATAAATATTTACATTTCTTTCTTTGTTTAAAAATGTATGTATGCAAATCAGCAGAAAGATGAAATCTCCACGTAGAACGTGCCCGGTGGAAAACTTCCTTTATAAGGAGAGGACTATGTCCAGTAGACATGGGACAAAACAACAGATTTATCATTCGATTTTTACGTACTTAGGTTAGGGTTGCTAGGTACGGTTAGACGCTATTTAACACTAAATCTTTTTTTTTTTTATTATTATGTAGGAAATGGTAAAAGGTGAAATAGGGTCTTTATGCATAGTCTGAAAACAGCTTATTGGCAACAACGCGTAAGTAGTAACGCTTTTTTTTTTCGTGCGGAAATCCCCTCGGATACCACCTGTCGGTGGCATGTCGCACTCGAACCGACTAAAACAGCACGCCGTCTCGGCTACTAATAGCCGGGGAACCAGGTATACCCTAGAAAGGAAGTCCCTGGTGCCCCGACATACCTCGGGCCATCTACAACAACAGGTAGACGACCCCCCCGTGTGGGAACCCATGTTCCCTCTGCTCCCTGGAAGCGAGCGCGCTTCGGAACGCGCTCGCCGCCACCCCGGCCTGCTTCTGCTAGGGTGACAGATGGCCTCACCTGTCACCCCCAGGCCTGCGCTTATGGAGGACGGAGGTCGTTCTGCGACCTTCGGCGCCTGCGGTACCTGGCCCGTTCCCGGGCCTGGCGGGCCGGGAGAGTTCTAAACCTGTCCCGGTCCCGCTCCGCCGTCTCCTTCGCGAGCATAACTTGCTGAGAGAGACGGCCGAGTTCCACGCACTCTCGCTCCGCACGATAGCCGCAATCAGGCTATCGAGCGAGAGAACTCCCACTCCGATGGCCGCCACGAGGTCTCGCCTCCGCTCAACCCACGCCGGGCACTCTGCCAGCGTGTAAATAGCCGTGTCCACGGTCTGGCCATCGCAGTGGTGGCACTCAGGCGTTGGCTCTTTGCGGATCAGACACAGGTGATCCCCGAAACATCCTTTCCCAGTGATCACCTGCGTCAGTCGGTATGAGTCCCGTGACGCCTCTCGAGCCGATCCTCCATAACGGGTCTTACCGCCGCGATGACGGCGTGCCCGGCGCTCGGTTGCCCGAGTCGTTCAATCCACTCCCATATAATGACCTGGCGGAGTTGGGATTTCCGGTCATCGATTTCTCGAATCTCGGGACACCGACCCAACTCCCGCGCCTCCTTGCGCCACTGATACAGAGCCGCAAGGGCTCTTGCCTCCAGGTCCCACGGTGGAGTTCCGGCCAGGAGACTCGCCGCCTCAAAGGTGATCGTGCGGTACCCCCTTATGATCCTAATGGCCAGCACTCGCTGCGGTCGTCGCAGTATCGCGACGTTGCTGGCCTTCAGGGCCCCCGCCCATACTGGGCACCCGTAAAGGGCCATGGACCGGACAACCCCCGAGTAGAGCCTCCTGCAGGAGTCATCGGGTCCCTTCATGTTGGGCAGCAGCCGCGCCAACGCACGCGCTGCCCCAACCAACTTGGGGACCAGACCTCGGAAATGATATCCGAAGTCCCATCGGCCATCGAGTACGAGTCCCAGATACCTGATCGAGGGCTCGATGCCGATGCGAGTGCCTTCTACCGTGAGGCTAGATCCCTCCGGCGGCTTCCTCCAAAGTCCGTGGAAGAACAGGGCCTCGGACTTGTGCAGAGCCACCTCGAGACCCAGCCGCCGGATTCGCTCAACGACTTGGGCAACCCCGGCCGTGGCCCTCAGGGTTGCCTCGTGGTGCGTCTGGCTGCGCGCCATCACGAGTGTGTCGTTCGCGTAGCACACGAGTAAGTAGTAACCCTGAGTTTGTCCCATGGCTGTTGATGATGATGACTTAATTTCTATAATTTACAAAGTAGCAACTATGTATGCAAAAAACAATAGTTTTAAAAAACTAAAAAACACGCTTTTTATGGAAAACCAAACTAAAAAATACAAAATAAATTTTAATAAATTTGAAAAAAAAGCGTTGGGTGCCTGTTGTAAAAAGTAAAAAGCACATGTGGTTTCTGTTTTTTTTTAAACTATTATTTTTTTAAGTATTTCTTTTTCTAAATTAGTGTACTGTCATCGGTCCTCGATATATCTACAAAGTTTGAACGATTTCTGACCGTTTATAGTCAGTCAAAATCACGTCCAAAGGAGTCCGGTACAAACATACAAGTGAAGCTAATATAAAGTGTGTAAAAAGAAGTTGGTGATAGATTTAATTAAATTTACTGTATATAATATGAGAGTAATACATAAAAACACTTCTAGATTTTAATTTCTTAAATAATTACAAGTTTTTTTGTAGTTGTAATAAATATCATCATCAGCCTATCTTCATCCTCTGCTTAACAAAGGTCTTCCCCAAAGAGCGGTCCATCCTGACCATCCCGGTCTTTGCCCAAGCGGCATCCAAACACTTTCTTCAAGACTTCTTAGTATTAAATTAATTAAATATAATAATGAAATTATGTGTGTTTTCATTTCAATCCAAACTCCCCTTGGTCTTTGCCATGAATGCTAACTTAAGACATGGTTTAGTAAACTGCCATCATTTCAATCATCTGGTCCAATACTGGTAATATGACCCAAGTGAAGTGCGAACATTATATGTTATGAAATCCGTGTGGTGCCAGATTAAGATTACAGACTATCACCACCCCTATTCATCCCGTTAGTGTCGTAAGAGGCGACCAATGGAGCAAACTACACAGGACAACAGCACTGCAGAGACAAGGACAACTTGACACAAACCCTATACCCAACAACCCAACCCCAACCCGTTTGGCCAGTGTGGTATAGTAGGCCAAAACTTCCTTTCTAAGGAGAGGCCTATGTCCAGCAGTGGACTATTAAAGGCTGTTCATGATGAAATAAATTAATAAAATGACATCTTGTGTAATGAAGAATGACGGAGGCAATATTAGAGGAGCAGGAGAGCAGCCTTTGTCTTAAAAAAGTATAAATTGGGATATTAATACATAAGTTATTAACACAATACAAGTTCTAAATATTTATATTTGTTAAACATGTAAGAAGTTTTCACATAGTGATATCCAAAATTGAATACATTTCCTAACTTAGAGGTGTTATTGAACAGCACACAAAATTAATCAAAGTCGCAATAGCTATATAGGTTCTGGTTCCCTGCTATAAACTTGCATAATTTTCTCCATTATTTCCCAATTTTTTTCTTTTTGCAAGTCTTTAGTGAATACCTGTAAACATATAATCCTTTTTAATGTTCTGTACTATTAAAACAAGAAAAAATATTTATTATTCATGTATGAGTCATTAATATTTACCGAATACCATGCCGCATCATCATCTAACATTGATGCCAATGGTACAGAAACTCCAAGAACGTGTAGTGCTAAAGTTAGTGATGCAACGGCTATGTGAGGTGCTCTGTAATCTAATATTGATGGAGAGTGGTGAAAGTCTTGTAGAAACGACATTGCCGTTCGGGCCACGGGCGCCGAACGCCACTGTGACGGCGGAAACCACTCTTGAAGCGAGCGCAAATAGTGAAGCAGATATCTATGTGGAGATGGAGCATCGAGGTTAAACCCTAGTAGTCTCAACACTAGTAACTCTGCCTGAGCCACTGCACCACGCCATGACCAATATTCGTCACCCAGTTCCAGCGGTCCTGCACCACGATTAATAGAATTATGAGCAACATTTACAGCATCTCTCAGCCTTACAGGTTCATCTCGTGATTTTCCCGCTGCACATAGGCAAGCGGTACATATGACATAACAATCATAATCGTTTTTATCGGCTTCTTTGAAGAACTTATGGTAAAATATAGCAGCAGTAGCAACTGTTGCCGGTTGTAATCCAAGTTTTATGCCGCACTCAAAAATAAAGTTTGTGGCCAAACTATGACCTGAGGCACTACGATAATCAGGTAAGCGCCGTTCACGTCGGGTATTCTGTAAAGCCATCACATCTATTACGTCTTTCATAGTGAGAATAGTGTGTCTTGCTTGCCAATTTCTATTTCTAGTATTTCATAAACACAACACAAGCAAAATTAGAGGTTAGGTGTAAACACAGAACACCACTATTGTCTTTTAGTATTATTACTAGTGTTAGACACAGATAAAATATAACACTACAAACCAGAGATGTTTGTATAATCTGAAAAGTTTCACTACTAAACTCTATATTTTAGTTTATGTTTACTCTATGGATGGAGGGTAGCGATATGGACCCGCCGCACGTACAGCAATATTTCACCGTGCGTAGGACGCGTCTTTATAGGACTTTCCAATGATATTTTAAGAAAGATACGTTATATTCATAATGAGTGCACAAACAATTTTTGCCGTAACACCATACATACATTTTAGATTAATTTAAATAAAAATATGAAAATCTATACACTTAAATGTGGTATGATATTCATTTATCTTTTTGTCGTAATTTGTGCACTATCGAAATACACAGGAAGGCATTTCATTAATTTTCTCGCAATAATTAGAACGTGCGCTCGCTCGGAGTCTTTCTTATTAGGACCCTTGAGTTATGTGCATTTATAAATGTAAAACAACCGATTTAAAACGTTTTAAAAAAAATGTTGCCGTTTTAAAACCCAAATAAATCGTTTTAAACGGTTGAAAACTCGACTTCAAAAATAAAAGAACTGTTATACACTTCATTGTGGGCAATGTTTGATCACCTGACGTCATGTTTCGGTTTAATTAGTTTATAGAAACTCAATAGAAAGTAACTACCTACATTACCTACCACACGAAAACTTAAGTATGTAGGTATACCTACCTATACCTACTTATTTATTATATTCCATAACACACACTAAATTAGAAGACATCATTAACACAATGTTGTCCGTTTTACTTGAGCATGAAATAGACAACGTTATGTCTCGAGTGTCGTCGCGAGTGACGGCAACTAGAGTGCGAGAGCGTGAGTTTGGTTTTAAACCGAATCAAATTGATTATTAATATCGTCTGAAAACAATAAAAAAAATGTTTATTTACCAAAACAGAGTTTTTAACTTATCAATAGATTTTTTACAGCTTAGGTAGGTAATACCTACGCTTGGTCGAACGGACCAACTAGAACTAAACCCGCTAAGTATATCAATATCAGTATATCACACATCATCGGTATATCACACACATAAAAAATCTGTACACAGTTTATAGGTACTCCGTCTTATCCCTACCTCGGTATAATTAAGAAAATGTAGTTATAATTAAGAAAAACATTGACTATGTTTTTCTTAGTCATCCACAAGAACCGTTTTAAAACGAAAAAAATGGTTTAATTCAGTTTTAAACGTTTTTTTCGTTTTAAACGGATTGGTTTACTTGCTTTTAAACCGGCCTTACATCTATGTATATGTGCGTTGGTTGCGTATCGTGTGGACGGGCCCTTAAAGAGAACAGTCTGTTTATGAAAAGTGTCCGTCAAACTCAAAATACGTGTAATAAATAATTTAAAGACATCAATTTTTAATTTGGCAAACTTCACTCCGGCAATAACCGCTATTTTCATGTCATTCCTGGTGGCTACACTAGCTCTATTCTGGTCGGATTATTATATACAGTTTATAGCTTGACACAGTAGACACTTATTTAACTGTTCCCCCATTTGAGTCCGTTCTCCTTACCTCGACCCTCCATAATGTACTCTGCTATTCTTTATTTTCTAAATGGCAGGTCGATACTGCCTAGTGATGCCACAAAGTTGGCGATCTAATTAAAAATAATAATCAATTAAAGTCAAAACCGTCCGTTGTTTAAAAATTCCTACGGACAAAATACTGTGAAAAATGAGATGGGAAAAAACTTTTTTAGATTTAAAATACGATTTTTGTCCCTGCTTTACTTTACACTTTGTTAATACTTTTATACTACTTTTACAACTGACATTGATTGTTTTTTTTTCTGAAAAACAAAGAAAAGCTCAGGCACACTATTGAACGTCAGAAGAACAATTTATGACTATCTACTTTATTCAATTAAAATAAGTTTAAGAGAGGTGATGTTGTACATGGAAAAAATACTACAGTAGATGCAATATCAGCCAGCAATTAAAGTTTGTATGAAAATGTCGGTATTGTCTTGCAGATTCATATCTGCAAGACAATACCGACATGATTATTGATATGAATCTTAGAATAAAATATTCTTCTAAAAGTGATGACGATGAGATACGGGTTTCAATAGTTAATTGTACAATATTTGCAATCTTTTAAATGCAGTAAGCAACAATAGCTTGTAACAGTTATTTTTTTGGTATATTAGTAATGCGTACGGTATTGATAAAAGCGACACCTGTTGGCCGCATCGCTTTGTTGTTGATTTATCAAAAGTAGTTTGTAGCTACGGTATTGATCTCCTTCGTTCACTTTCGGACCACTAGATGGCGTTTGTTTGAGACGTAATAGATTGATAAAAAGACTTCCTTTTTTAATCTGTTTTGTTATTCTGTCATGTCAAATTGTATAGGTGTTGAGAGTGTTCAGCTATGGTGGAAAGCAAGTTACTTTTGATTTTGTTAGCGTTGTTTTCTTTCTCAATTTAAATGTCAAAGTGAAATGATGAGGAAGGGTTAATTTCTGGAAGATTCCTGAACCGAGGATATATAAGTCCGGCTTTCTACCACGAGAGACACTCTGCTATCTCGTGTCTTTCAACCTAAATAGTGTTTTGATTGTCGTGTAATTTGAATTTCGTAATATGTAGTCTGTTCAAATCTACCCACTAAAGTGGTGAGTATGGTCTTAATTCTACTTAAACCTATTTGTTTTCTGGAACCTGTTTAATTTATATGAGTGCTAATCCATTCGTAGGGTCCCAGATTTCGGGGTCAAGACGGTCAGTCTCAGACGGCGTGCTTGCTCTTTTGTGGCCTTCTGGTTCAGACTCAAGTTTTCTCGGTACCCTCTGGCAAAGCTGGTGATTGCGCGGCTCACGACGCAAGCGGACAGCCGTACCCAAGAGTTACGTACTTAAACTTATAATTGCAAATTGTTAAACTTTTATCCATATCTAATATAAATAGCCGACTCGGGCGGAAGAGGAAGTAACCTCCTGGAGGGACGACGAGGAGGCACCGAGCACCATCAGCTCGGCTCTAACGCGCTCCGCTGCGGTTTTTTTTTTTTTTTTTTCTTGTACCCACACTGATTAATTTATTTAATTTCTTATTGTAAATTTGATCTACTTTTTTTTTTTGAAATATACATGTATGTATAACTGAGGTGTGAGTTGTTTTCCTCTAGTGAGTCCGTAGGTTTCCCCACACGCACACACATCTGTTTTTCTTATAAAGGCGCCCTGAGGTTATCTCATCAATCTCTCCCACTGGGTCAGCCGGTGAGGAGTCCGCCAGAGAGAAAAAGCGGCTACAAGCTACGTGAGACAAATGACGCCTTCGTGTAGATATATTTTTTTAGCTTAAGAAAACAAGGAAAAGATTTCATGATCTGATGATGAGGATTTAGATATAAAATTACTTGCCTTGACTGATTGATTCATTAACGGAAAGCCCTAACCACTGGGGCTACAAACCTGAAATTTTGGCAGCTGATGCTTTTTATTATTATTTTTATAAGTACCTACTAAGGATGGTCCGTGTGGTGACGGATTAAGAATACGAAGTGCCACCACCTCTAATCATCCCGTGGGTGTCGTAAGAACCGACTAAGGGAGCAAACTACGCGGGCCAACAGCACTGCAAAGAGAAGTAAAACATGACACAAACCCGTCTGGCCAGTGTGGTATAGGTCAAAACCTCCTTTCAAAGGAGAGGCATATGTCCAGCAGTGGACTATTAAAGGCTGTTGATGAAGGATAGAAAGGATGTTTGCAAATTTTACCCCTAAGGGGGTTCACCCCCTTAGGGGTAAAATAAGGGATGAACGGTTGTAGTTAATGAAAGTTCGTCAAATAATCCTTACTAATATTATAAAGTATATCCTTAGTAATATTACTCTGTCTGTCTGTGTTACGCAATCACGTCTAAACTACTGAACCGATTTAAATGAAATTTGGTACAGAGATAGTCTAGAGCCTGAAGGGCTAGAAGGGGTTGAAATTTCGTATGGAAATTACATCATTTTTAGGGCGGGGTTGGGTGTGCTCCAATAGGCCAAGATCGCCTGGAGCAGATCCAATCCTGGTACGCCCTCCTGTCCGGAGGGCGTGCACGGCGAATGGTCATGGGGGAGAGCGCAACAGTCGTGTAGATCCCCATGGCAAGTCTGGGTGTCATCCTTCCCGTGGTTGCCGCCTGTTTTAGGTCTGATATCCCCTGATACGAAACAGATATAACAGAAACACCCAGACGCAATTCCATCCCACAAAACCTATCCTTTCCCATTTCCTATCCCATCCACACCTACTGCGGACACTAAGTGGTTGGTGCCTGCGGCCTCACTATCAACAAAGACTGAGAGTGAGGGGGAGGGGGGGCAACCACCCGCATGTTTGTGCCGTGTGCGGGGACCCGTAAGGGAGGATGAAGGGATCCTGGTAGTTGAGCTGAAAGGCAACACACTGCTTCGGCCTGGATTTCTCTTTACACGGGAGGCTGAAGGCTAGCCACCTTTGGTCAATCGGCTGTAGTATCCCGTCAGAGGGCTGCTGGGCGAGAGCTCTTCCTTGGTGGGGGTGGACGACGGGTGGGACGACCAAGTCTTCCTACCTAGTTCGGCCTGCCTTCTGCCAGGGAGGGAGCTCTATATTTCCTTGTTACTTCTGGCGTCGTGTGCCTTCTGCCGCGGCGTCCCCACTTGAGGGCTCCAAGGAGGGTGGAAGGACAAGGAGATGAATAGTATACCAAACACATCATGGATACTAAAAACACACGTACTAAAAAAACCACCAAGCCGGCACCGAGGGTGAACAACCCAAGTGCCAGGCTAAACCACCAACCGGCTGACCCCAGGGTGAACAACCCAAGGGTGAATCCGGCAAACACACCTTCGGCTGCTGCTCAGGCAAACAACCCGACCGCAGCGCCATCCACGACTCTGGCGACACCTCTGGTGTCTAACCAGAATACGGAGCCAGTGTCGACCATCGACGCTCTCCTCTTTGAGGGCAGCAATGCCCGTACCTGCGGGACCCGGCCTGGAAGAAACCGGCTGGAGCCTGGTAAGGACAAAGAAGAGAGCGTCGAAAAAACCGAACCCGTCCAAGAAGACCCGTAACGCCAACAGGGCGAAAGCCCGAGTGGAAAGGCAAGCACGGTGTCTGACCTCGGGTGGAAGTAAGCGGCTTGAAGTCGCTGAAGGGCCCGAAGGGGCCCACGTTGCCCCCGCCAGTGATGTGCTGCCCCGAGGCGAAGACGAAAGTCAAGCCACGGGGAAGTGTACTCCTGTGGGGGCGCCACCTGCCAAGACGCCTGTAGCGGCCAAAGTACCCTCTAGGCAGGGTCAACCTGGACAGGGTAAACGGGCGAGACGAGCGACACGTGGAGGGAAACCTTCGAGTGAAACAAAGCCCGTCAAATGAACTCGCCCGGACGAGTCTCGCACTCCCCAGGGCAGTGGCAAGCGATTCAAACCGCTGCCAAAGACCGGCTCCACGAGTTACTCCGACGCACTAAAGGCGAATGACCTTTGCGTCGCGGTCATGCTGGAGCCTTACCACGACCTCACCAAGGCACAGGCAGAGGACATCGAGGGCCAGCTGCAGGGCGTGCTAGATGAGGAGATCTTCTCGCCCGGCACGTCAAGCGCACCCGTCGCTGCGCCACAGTTTAGGGGCAAGGCCTTCTACAGTGAGGGCGCCCTTAAGATGTGGTGCAACGACGAATATGCCCTACAGTGGCTTCGCCGATCCCTGGTAAGGATCCCATCACCACGTGAAGGCACCAAACTGGTCGTCAGGAGGCAGTCTGAGATCCCGAGAAGGGTCAAGGCTGGACTCCTGGTACCACAAATCGGACCAGATGATACACTGGTCCGTATACAAACGAGGCTAAAATATCAGAATAGCCAGTACAATGTGGCCAACTGGGCCCTCTACCATGCCGAGGCGCAGGAGGAAAAGAAATGTCTCTTCCTAGTGCTCGGCATCCCAGAAGAGGACGTCGTGAAGCTCAAGGCTAGCGAGCGTAGAGTATACTACAAACTGGGTAACCTCTACGTTCGCTTCCTCGATGAACGTCCCGCCCCACCAACTAACCCAGACGAGGAGCCAGAATCGGCCCCACAACACCGTAAGGACGGCAATGGAGGGGATCCTCTGATGCCCGTTGAGGAGACAGCCTGCCGGGGTCCACCTCCTGAGGAGTTGAAGGACCTACCGGTGGGCGAGAGTGACCTCGACGACATAGAGGACATGCTGAACAGCGATGATGGCGCTGTCTGCACCCCCCCATAACACCCTTATAGCCATCCAAACCAACCTCCAGCACAGCCATACAGCAACGGCTAACCTACGCAGAGAGCTGGAGGTAAAAACCAACACCGTAGCCCTAATCCAGGAGCCGTGGATTAGGAAGGGCAGGATCTGCGGTCTAAACAATATTGGAGGTAAGATACTTCTCAACACTACCATTGATAACCCGCGCACTTGTATTTATACACCAAAACATGCGTGTACTACCTTAATGACCGAGTTCTGTTCCAGAGACCTTACCTCTATTAGGTTAAAGGAACCCTCATCAAACCTGCCTGACGTGGTGATAGCATCAGCCTACTTGCCGGGCGATGCTGACATCCCCACTCCGGAGCTGGCTGCGCTGGCACACCACTGCGAGCGTGAGGGTCTGGAGCTGATCATCTCTGCCGACACCAACGCGCACCATGCGCTGTGGGGCAGCAGGAGCAACAACCGGAGAGGTGAGGAATTTGTATCGTTCCTATTATCAACTAACCTTAACATTATCAACGTGGGCTCGGAGCCGACATTTGTCACATCCAGGGCCCAAACTATAATTGATCTTACTTTAGCAAGTGAGCACGCATCGCAACACATATCGAACTGGCATGTTTCGAACGAAGCATCGTGCTCAGACCATCGCTGGATCAAATTTAACTTTGAAATGAAACTTAAACTACCCGATCCCCGACGGAATCCCCGCACGATGGACCGGAAACGGTATGAACATCTTACTGCGGAGAATCTGCGAAGCATCAACCCAACATATGCTACGGGGACTGTTAAGGACATTGACAGTCATGTTGTCAACCTTACACAGACACTGATCGATAGCTTTGAACAAACATGCCCACTTTCCACACCCAGAACTGGACCACAGAACAAACACCAATGGTGGGGTCCGGAACTGGAAAGACTACGTCGTAAAGTGAGAAAGTTGTTCAATAAAGCAAAAAACTCGCGATTAGACCAACATTGGGATGCCTACACGCAGGCCCGACAACAATATAAGAAGAGAATCAGAACCAGGAAAACTGAGTGCTGGAGAAACTTCTGTACTAACATAGAAAACAACAACCAGGCTAATAGAGTCAAAAGCATACTGTGTAGTAGAGGCGATCACAATCTTGGCTCACTGAAGAAGCCTGATGGTGAGTATACCAAAACAGACTCGGAAGCCTCAGAGCTGTTATTAAAAACACACTTCCCTGGATGTCGCATTTCAGATGTGATGGAAAAATGGGAAGACAGATGGGAAAAACCACCAGATGATACAGACTGGGATACGGCCCGCAAAGTTGTCAATCATGACAAACTAAGATGGGCAATTAACAGCTTCCTACCATTCAAGGCGCCAGGACTAGATGGTGTCTTCCCAGGCCTACTGAGATGGTGTGATATGACACTACTGGACCATCTTGTAAAAATTTATAGGGGCTGCCTGGCGCATCAGTACATCCCCTTGAAATGGAGAGAAGTCAAAGTAGTCTTCATCCCCAAACCTGGTAAAGGTGACTACACACAACCCAAATCACACCGACCTATTAGTCTCACATCTTTTCTACTAAAGGTTCTCGAGAGGCTAATAGATAGGGAAATCAGGGAAACTGCGTTAGTCAGTCACCCTCTACACCTCAATCAACACGCATACTCGATGGGTAAATCAACAGAATCTGCCCTACATCGAGTTGTTTCATATATAGAAGACAATCTAAATCACAAAAGGTCAACACTGGCTACCTTTATCGATATCGAGGGAGCCTTTGACAAGACCAACTTCACCAGCATTAGCCAAGCTCTATCTAGGCATGGTGTTGATTCCACAATCTCAGGGTGGATCGATAGCATGCTAAGATATAGAGCTATTCAATTCACTGTGAGCGAAGTGACTAGAGGAGTGGTGGCTAGAGGTTGCCCCCAGGGCGGTGTACTCTCCCCTCTTCTATGGAACATTGTTGTGGATGAGCTCATCGCACAACTTAATGACCAAAGATTCCTCACAATAGGCTATGCAGACGATCTTACTATTCTTATCAGCGGTCCTTTTGAGAGCATTACATGCGATCAAATGAGACTTGCACTGAAGATCGTGGAACAATGGTGCGTAGCACACAACCTGACAGTGAACCCATCCAAAACAGAGATGATCATGTTCACAAACAAACGCAGCCTAGGAAATCTCAGACTTCCTAAGCTATTTGGAACACAACTTACTCTTACCAAATAGGTCAAATACCTAGGAGTAATACTGGACAGTAAACTCCTGTGGAATATGCACCTCGATGAAAAACTGAATAAAGCCTGCATTATTTTCTGCCAATGCAAGCGGCTACTCGGCAAAAGCTGGGGACTATCACCCAAAATCACTTTATGGCTATACAGGACAGTCATAAGACCAATAATCACTTACGGTGCTGTTGTCTGGTGGCAGAGAACAGAGCTTAGCACCGTCATAAACAAACTGCAGCAATTCCAGCGACTTCCATGTTCCGCGGTCACTGGCTGTATGCGCACAACGCCTACTGCCGCACTGGAGGTGGCTCTTGGTCTGCCACCCCTGGATCTATTCATACAGCAGGAGGCCGCCATGGCGATCATTAGACTCAAACACCTGGGTCTATGGCACAAAAGTGAGGGATCGCACTCCAAATTATGGGATCAATTAGTGGAATACGAACCACTGATAGCAGCTCCATGCGATAGAATCCCAAAACACCATATCTTCACAAGAAGATACTACATCCAGATACATGGAAATGACCGAGATCAATCCGGCATTAACGAAGTCCGAATTTACACGGACGGTTCCAAGACTAGGTCAGGAACTGGAGCCGGAGTTTTCTCGCAAGACCTAAATATAAACATATCACTAGCGTTAGGCCAACACAGTTCCATATTTCAATGTGAATGTGTGGCAATAACTTACGCTGCCACAACGGCCATGTCAAGGGGTATCAAGGACTACAACATCCGAATAATATCCGACAGCATGGCCGTCTTAAAGGCACTGGAGGGCAACACAATGACCTCTGGTATTGTCTTCGAATGCCACCAAGCACTGGAACAGCTCGCTATATTCAATGGGGTACTCCTCCAATGGATTAAAGGGCACAGTAACTCACACGGGAACGATGCCGCAGATGAGTTGGCAAGGAGGGGCTCGGCAACCCCAACCTCTGGCCCAACGCCACTCCTGCCCATATCGTTTAACCAAATACGATGCTGGGTCAGGCAACGGACCTGTGAAGCACACAACCGGAGGTGGAAAAACTCACCCGGCTGCAGACAGTCCAAACTGGTGCTGAATCAAGTCACACCACGACTCACCTGCAGACTGATCAGTCTTAGCAGACCGGAACTCAGAATGGTTGTCGGAACTATTACAGGACATCTAGCCCTGAACCGACAACTATTCATAATCAATGCGACGGACAGTCCCCTGTGCAGGGGATGTCTGGAACCTGAAGAAACGGCCGCCCACGTAGTCCTGGAATGCGAGGGAGTGGCCACACAACGGGCAAGTATCATTCCTGATATAAAGTCGCTCCTAGAAGCCTGTGAACGCCCCAGGAGGCTTCTGCGCTTCTGGAAGGAGCTTGGTTGGCTCACCTAGTCAGCCAATCCTCGACGCATAAAGGACCACTCTGAGTCTAAATGCGGAAACCGAAGCCCACAACCAATACCAAAAAAAAAAAAAATACATCATTTTTAAAACTTATTTTTTAGGCTTTCGATTAGATATAAATAAATACGGCATTCAAAGTTTGTAAAATTTTTAGCCTAAAGTGGGTAAAAATAGGGGATAAAAGTTTTTGTGTGATGACGTCGGCAAAAAAGCTTACGGCCCAAAAAATAAAAATATAGAAGAAATACAGAGAATTCTGGAGTCATTACAAAATGTGAAACTGAAATACGCAAGTAACTTCCCAATGAGCGCTGCGCAGTTTCTTACTGGACATGGGCAGTTTAATGCCTATATACACCGTATGGGTATCCGAAACAGTCCCGATAGTGTGTACTGTTCGCGAGAAGTTGACTCCGCCGAGCACACCTTCTTCGTCTGCCAACGTTGGGCTGAAGTAAGGCTGCGTTGGCATAGTGTGCCACGAAGACAGGAATAGGTCATCCCTTGGATGCTGGAAACGGCAAACAACTGGACAGCAATGACAGGGTTTGTAAGGCAGGTCCTGCTGCAGAAAAAGGAAGAAGAAAGGAACACGAAGCAGTAGCCACAGCGAAACGGCTAGGAGGGGTCCTAGTACCGCGAAGTAATGCTAGTGTGGTCCCGCGGGTCTAGGTACAGGAGAGAGGAGGTTTTTTGTGGGATCCCACACTACCGGTCTTCAACATCTTGACAGGTGTCTTCTGAAGATTTCCTCCCCTCAAACACCATTAAAAAAAATCGGCTGTCTGTAAAGTCGGTTTACTGACGATAGTTGAACGTGACAACGTCATAAGACACCACATTCACTTTTCACTGCACTTTATACTTGACGATAACATGTAAATGTATTATTGTATAGCAGCTGTCCACGCGGACGCATCGCTGACTCAAGTAGGAGAGAGACAGATGTCGAACGCTGCCGAACGCGGAGGCCGATTGTGCCTCTTTGTCGCTCGTTCCGCGCTCTCGCTTGCACTTCAAGCCTTAAATGGAACGCCTCAGAGCGAGGTAACGCCGCATGCGTCATGTTTTTTCGTGCGTGCAGCCGGCTCCATCGAATTATAAGACGTTGTCACGTCAAAAATGAGCGCTGCGCTGCCGTCACGCCGACGGGCGTGGCGTGACGCGGCGCGGCGTATATGGGGTAAGTGTGTCTACCCGAACGGAACAACTGTGCGAGGCGTATGCGAGCATTATTTTTTTTTTCCCCCTGCAAAATTGATTACAATTCAAGTTGTTCACACGACGTTTGAAAAAATAGAAATCTAGTGTATTTTTTATACACTAGATTTCTATTTCGCAAGCAGATTAATGAAATCTCGATTGTATCTAAATCTAGACAAAAATAGATTTTATACACACATATATATTTACAATTTATACACTAGATTTTGATTTTTTCTAGATTTAGATACAATCGAGATATCATTCAGGTATCTGCTTATGCCTACATAGGGAAGGTGGCCTAAAACGGGTAAGCTAAGAACGAAGATAAAAAAAAGTGTTAAATCATGTTAGGAATTAGCTGGGTTTACTTTATAAGATAGGGTATTTATCGAACCTGAAAATAAAACACAATTTGAAAATATTTGTATTAAATATTAATTTAATAAAAAAAATACAAATCCTTTCCAAAAACCCGTTTGCCCGCATATGAGCCTAAATAGGGTAACCTCATTTGTGCAAAACGGGTAAGTCTAGGGTAAAACGGGTAAGTGTCATCATTGATCAGATAAACTATAATCATAATTATAAAAGGCAGGAAGCTAATAATTGAACCTTATTTAACATTTTGGCACTTAGCATATAACACATGTTTGCTCAAAATAGGTCTTAAAGGACCGTATACACACCGATCCAGGGGCTGCATGCGGTGTGTGGTATGTGGAGGAAGAGAGACAAAAATCACATTATTTTTTATGCATATTCTAGTGCCTCAACATATTTGTGGAATTCGTGGTTGTCCAGAACCAAGATTACTTTCTTCTCCAGTGTTGGACGCATAAGTTCAACAAACTGTCGAAGCCATTCTAAAAAGGTAGATCCCGTTATCCAGCCGTTGTCTGTGCCAGTAGCATTGGTGCCAGGTGGAGACCCATCCAATAATCTGCTAATCATTCTCTTTCTTCCAAAAAAATGAGAAATGGGGGAACAAAAGATCCATCTGCGTTGCAACAGTAGACAACTGTCGTTAGTTTCCCTCTCTCAACACTAGATATTACGCCAACCTGCTTTTTCCTAGTGCTGGCTTATTACTTGTGGATTGTATCCCCGTTTCATCAACATTATATTTCCGCGTTCCGTCTATGGCATGTTTCTCTATTTCTATTTCCAGTATGTCGTAGAATCTATCAACTTGCGGTTTATTAAACCCTCGGGCTCGTGCAATTGATGTTGGTTCTGGTTGTCTAAGCGTAAGGTTAGGGTGCCGCTTTTTAAAACCTAAATACCAGTCGTTTCCTGCTCGGCCGTCTTTAAAAGGTTGCGATATGTTATTTCGTTCTGTAAAAAGTCGTTTTTAGTACAACCATAGAAAATATAATCGACCTGAAATACATATTCTAGTAATTCTCTTTCTTGAGCCTTATTGCTCAAACACCGGCTCATATCTTCCTACCTTCTTCCCGAACTTCCTTTTTTATATGCCGTTGCAAAGTAGATAGGGTAAGGCCATACTTCTTTGCGGCGGCAGAGATCGAAGTAGTCTTCGCTTCTTCCATTGCTAGTCGCATAGTAGTTTCACTCCACGATTCACGTACGGTTTGACGCTTATATTTATTCACCATCTGAAAAAGATCCGAAATATTTTAATACAAAACTGATTCCTGGCAAAACGGGTATGTACCCGTTTTGCCCTACCCGTTTTGCCCTAGAGCAAAATGAAAGTTAAATGGGGCAAACTTTTTATCTTAAATTAAAGTTAGATAGTGCTTGAATGAAACGGTACTACTAATAATATGAGAATTATAAAGGTTTTCGACTAATTACGAGACACTTACCTTGAATTTTTTTAACAAAATCACTTTAAAACTTTCGTTGCACACACCTACGCCATTACGCGACTCCGGCGCCTGAGCGAAACTGATCGAAACTCGTCAATGTTCGGCAACTCTCGACACAAGCACACATTGACACTTATGCTTGATACAACAATATACGAGTGCTTACCCGTCTTGGGCGGCCCACCCGTTTTGGGCCACCTTCCCCTACCCCCTAAAACCACTGTAATAAGGTAGATACATTTCATTAACAATGTTAGTCACATGTAAAAAACAAAACAAATACAAAATTATTTATGCGTAAAAAATAACTAGAAAAGTGAGTTAGTCGCGGCAGAGCCATGCCTGTACATATACGCAAGGCTCGACCGGAGTGATACCATGGAGTGATAAAGGAAAACCTGTGTTAAGAAGTTCTTTCGTTGCCTTTCATCGAGTTATGTTACCGGAGCCCAAACCCTCCCTTTTCCCCTATTTCTTGGGAGAGGAACTGAAAGGGCGGCCGCGAAGTTAACCGAACGACGCACGACATTTTACGAACACTGAGTTTCGGTAAAACCGAAACTCGAACCGAAGATAGATTTTTTTGGCGGAAACCGAACCTTTGGTCGGTACTAAGCTTTCCATGGCATGGCATTTAGGCGTAAAAGCGTAACATACAAAATCACTTTTACATTTATATGTAGATATACAATATAGATGACAAAAATCATTCGTTTAAAGAGCAAATATGTCATGCACATAGTCATAATGTCACCGAGTGTTTATAAATAAAACGATCAATTATATTTTTATAATGTCACGTTTCAATGTTTAATTTTAATAACTTGTTACGTTCTTAAGCAATTGCCAAAGAGAAAAATGAATTAACAGCGTATAACACCCTAACGGAGGTGTTAATAAACTAAACTAAATTAAATCCAAAGTATACCTCTACATTTTTAAACGAGTCGCATTTGTATGAAGCATTAGAAAATTTAAATAGTATAGATTGCGTTAAAAATATGTAGTATTGAAAATATTTGTAATTAAATCATTAGTATTGTTATATATTTTCATTGCCTTTATACTACACGGAGGCTGTGCATTTTTATTTAGATGAATGATACAACTTGAGTCAAACATAACTTTGACTGCACGGATGGCGTAGTGGTTTAAGCGGTCGCCACGCCGCTTCCTACTGCGCCGAGTGTTGTGGGTTCAAACCCCACATGGAACGACACTTTGTGTGATCCACAATTTGTTGTTCTGAGTCTGGGTGTTCTTTGTGTCCGTTATATATATGTTTGTAAAGTCCCGCGACACAGGAATGTATTCCTATTGCGGGAGTTGTCTTTTTTAAATAAAAAAATAAAATAAAAAAAAACTAATATTATTGTAAACCCATTACGCTAAGCTAAACCTTGGTTAGGAATAGGGTGACGTTCTAGCTTGGCATCCTTCCTGAGTGCTGGAAGAGCGGAAAGATTGTTCTGTTAAAAAAGCCGAATGTCCTGCGCGTTCTGCGGACTCATTCGCGTTCTACAAGCCGTACAAATATTGCTGGATGAGGCGGGTTTATTGATTGGGAGGGATATAGCCATTCAATAGTTTGTCATTCAGCTGCATCGTCCAGCATTCAGGGAAGCACTCCACTATGACGTGGTGCCAGAGTTACGGAGGCCGCCAGTGGCAGACTATTTACAGGAGCAGGAGTAATATGAATACGAGGACCGAGATGGTGTTTTAAGTCGTCGGCCAGGCCGTGTGATGTTCCACAGGGGTCTGCTCTTGGACCACTCCCGTGGAACATGTGATACGAATGAGCCCTTTAGAGGTCGCTTTCCACCGGGCTAGGCGTAACCTGTTACACCGATATGATACATTGGTACTGGGGGGCGCGATTTTCGAAGTATTATATTTTCTGTGTGGTAATTCTTCCCTCCATCCTTTAATATTTCACAAAAGATCTTTGTAAGAAAGTTTGATTTGCCGATGATACTTAAGTACTTTTAAAGTTGACAAACAAAGAAGTCTATAACGACGTGAGTATTGCTCTCTCACAAGTAATAAGGTTAAGTAGTAGTAAGGTACTTAACCGTAAAAACACCAAATGTTTTAAGTTCACACAAATGTAAGGCCAGTATCTTCTACCAGGATTCGAAATTACAATGCAGTTAGAAAAATAATTCATTCGGTTTGGGACCAACACCACTTTACTGTTAAAATATTGATGTTTTTTTTTTTGTTGCAAACAATGATGTTTCTTATTATAATTACATGTCCTATAAGCAATAAAAAGTGTTATTTTTCAAAGTAAAAATATTTTTATATTTTCCTTAGAAATACTTTAATATCAAATATCTTAGAATTCTACTCTTCTATTGAAAATGATTTCGTTTATCGATAAATGTAAAAAAAAATAAGGTCCGTTGTTTCGGTCAAAAACCATAATGTGCGACGTGAAAATCCGTAGTGTCTCTACCTCACAAGTCCATAATAGATGCTATGTATCTGGTGCCAAAATAATACAGCAAGTACCTAACTAGCAAGCTGTCAAGTTAATTATTGTTGATTTTCGAAGTCTTTCTAACAATATACGATTATGTATTCTGTGACAAGAAATGATGTACCATCCGGTATATATTTAACCGTATGCAACTCACCTCATAATGTTGTTTGATGTATGACGACAGTTTTCTTATCAAAAATACTAAATAGGTAGCTTTTAAGCATATTAGTAAAGTAGCAAATGCTGATAAACGGTTAGCCCAACGTTCGTGTACTGAAATTATAAACGGGCCTAAGTAAATAATATTTTAGATGGCTGTTGACAAAATAGCTCGGAATCCTTTTCATGTATGTATATGGTTCGTACAATGGAATAAATAAAACAAACATTTATTTGAACATAAAAATTAGAATATAATCATTTTCAGTAATTATTTAAAATTATACACTTAAAGTACATTTATAGTAAATTCAATAAAAAATACCAGTGCAGACAAGATACAAATAAGAGAAAATATTGTTGTTACATCGTTGGTTAAATACATCGCTTTCAGTAAATGCAATACAAAAAATTGGTTGGAAAATAATTAACTCAGTTTAATGTCACTTGATATAGAAAAATTAAGATAAGATTGAATCACATTCAAAAATTACCCACTAGTGACTAAAAATTTTACTTTCTTAAACGTTCGTTCAATGACGAGATCGCTCGCCGGCGCTCGCACCGAGCGATCCCTCGCACGCGAAGAAATAATTGTTTACATGTTCATCAATTCTAAATAAGATATTTTCAACATTGTACTCTGACCAGTACCGATACAACACGAGAACACGAGTACACGAGGCGAGGGGCCGCGCCGACGGCGTGTGAGCGCCGCACTCCGCCCTTACCGCGAATCTCACACAATTTAGTTATCGAAGAACATACAGTAGGTATAAATAGTGAGGTTAGTATTAACTTTGGCAAATATGAATGAAGCATGGTGATATTGATTAGATTTCGACAATACTCAGCATTTCAATATTAAAAATTATAACTGAACGTCGCTCTTTTCGCCAATACCGACAGTAGAATGTCAATACAGGTAGTCTTCGAATTGCTTCATGCCACACCACTTTATAATGAGACATGCAATGCCTCAATCTGACCACTAAATACTACTCCCTTAAAATAACTCTGCAGAAACTTCCCCAGTTGTGGATCTAATAAAGCGCGAGAACATTTGAGCCGCAACAATTCAGTCTTCAAATAAGAAGCCAAACGCACATACCACGTGACGTACCGTCCAGCCGAGTCCGTTGAGCCGATAGTCGCGAGATCCAGCCCGAGAGCCGGCTGCAGCAGTGTATCGGCATACACGTCGCATGTGCTCGTCGCACGTACGTCATGTATACTTTGTGCGTTCATTCGTGTTACAACCAAAGATGTTACATGTGGCGTGTGCGATTCGTTCACATAATTGTCTCAAATCTTATAAACTAAATGTGATTCGAGCGAATAAACAATGCGGCAGTGTACAAAATTTACATCACATTCACTCGAAATATAAGCATACTAGTTAAATGTTCTGCGGCGGAGGAACACATTAAAATGCTGCCGACTTGAACTAGCTATCGTAGGATATCTGGCCAGTCGATACGTGAATGTGGCGAGCGGCGGGAAGGCGACCGTTTCCACAGCGGACGCTTAAAGCTGGCGACGATGGCTCTAGCACACGCACGCTCCTCTCACCACATCACTCATCGAGGGGCGCAGTCCTTGCGATCGGGCCTTCCGTAGTCAAGACGTTACAGTGATTATACCAACATCGTTCACCCATTAAACAAAAACTTTAAATGTAACGTGAAGCTTACTTAAATGTAGGTTGAATGTAGAACTGCTAATATTATTTTTATTAGTTTTACGTACACATATTGTTACATAACAGTAAAAAACCTACCTAGCAACAAGCGAGCGACAGGCGCTCGAGCCGCGGGCCACTCCCATACGATCACAGGATCGACAACATTTATTTAATCTAATAATGTATTCACCAATTTAAGAAATATAATGCGATAAAAGAGCATCGTTCCAAACTTTAATTATTTATTTGATTTTTGTAAATGTAGTGGTAGCACAGTGAATTAACAATATCTTTGGTCTCGAGTCAGCTCGCAGCAGCCCGGCTGCGGCGACGGCGAGTGGCCCGCGCGGTCACGATGTAGGCGTACATTTTCATTTAATCACTTTTTACATACTCATAAACGTAAAATGAAAATAAATCACCTAACTATGACAATAGTAAAGGTTACTGTCTAATTGCATTATTAATTAATGTTTATTGATACAGTTACTGTCCTAATGCTTAAAAGTAAGATTTTTATTTTTATTATTAATAATAAATTATGTTTATATAATATAATATATATGTATAAGTGTTTGATTACGCCAATTCGCGAGTGTATACAAAGTTTATATACTCACATATCTTACACGAACACTTTGTAGCGCGACCTAGAGACGAGGGGCTCTGTGCTGACTCCCGTCAACTCAACGATCAAATCACTAGCTGTAAATACACGTACATAACTGCTTAGTTATTATATTAAAATGACCACACCGCACTAACTCCTTACCGATACAGACTCCACTTCACAAAATAATGACGAACGATTAATATGACCATAAAAGTTGGTTAATTACCTTTAGATATAAAATCAATTATGACAAGATTACATATACGACGTTTAATACACGTACGCTAGATAAAATAAATACCTAACATGATTTCAATAATTGAATACAAGAATAGATCTTAACGGCTACACCTTAAGGATAACTGTAAAACGATTTAGCAAAATATGAACACAAAATATAACATTCAGAACCGTGAACATAATATGGCGTAACAGACGATGCTCTTACTGGAATAAATAACTTGTGCGTAATAATAGGATGCCTAACTTAAATAATAAAGTTTGATGACACAGGTCTTACCTTAAATATGATCGTAGGTACGTAACATAATGTCATCTTATTACATAGAGTGGTTACAGTTGTGCTTTTAAAAGTTTATAAAAAATAATTTCTCATTATAAGTGATATAATACTTAATAATGGAATGATGTTTTGTAATCAGTTTAAGTAGGCCTGTGAACGTACTCGTGCATCTCACTATCGAGTTTTAATTCAATACTAAATATTGGTTCCTTTCTGTGTTTGGTCCGTAAGAGAGTGAGTATATAAGCACATACTGTCACCGGTGCTCCCCCGCGCAGACAGCGACACTACTAGACCGAAAGCTAACCATTTGTGCGAACGAAACACTACATCAATGCCTAGCACCAAAATTTAGAATTGAACACTAGATCACTAATTCCGCATAAATCCAAAATAATCCCCAGGAACAAGTACCGACGGAGCATCTCAATTGAATAATAACGAAACTAAGGTTTTATATTACACGGAGAAACAAAAGGTCTGGTCTAAACTAGGGTCTGGATCTAGTCGCACGCTGTCGGTCGGAGCAGTCGAAAATGATACACAATGCCCCAAGCCTGTGACACATGATATCTGCACATCGGCGGTATATCCAGTAAGCTTACTTTCCATAAAAATATATAATAATTATACAATACGCTTAGCTGCAGCGTGAGCGGCCCGCGACTCCCGTGCCCGTGCGTGACGTCATGATATGCTTCCAGTCGCACGACCGCGCGTCCGTGTGGCGAGGGCGGGGCCGCGGGAGGAACCTAGCGACTACTACGACCACAAAACGTAGGGACCCGTGCCGACACCTAATCGATCACGCGTCTGTCGTTAATGTTCTACTTCAAATAAAAAAATCGCATCGTAAACAGACTCTTCGGAAACAGATAGCTATACAAATAAAAATTAGTACAATATTACAATATACTCACTTATATATATCATGCATAAACCCCCTGAACATTTTAACAGCTTTCGATTGCACACACCTATTCCCAAAAATAAAACGTTTACAATATGATTTTCTTTGAATGAAATAGATAATATTTGAGTAGGAGCAATACAAGTAATTTTGTGATCGTATTCGCACGGAGTATGTGCGGCCAGTTCCTCGGCTTAGTAGAGGCCGCAGCCGCGGAGGTTGTTGGCGATGATGACGTCAGTCACGGCATCGAACACGAACTGAATGTTGTTGGTATCGGTGGCGCACGTCATGTGGCAGTAGATCTCCTTGGTGGTAGACTTGTTCTTGGCCTCGAACTGCGCCTGGATGTACGCGGCCGCCTCGCCATACTCTTGCGCTCCTGCCGTGCACAATTAAACAATTCAATGACACCTTGGACCATTGTATGCCACTGCGATTATGATCAATCACAAGAAAGCTTCCTGAACTTAACTTTATATATTATATGTGACAATAATGGGATTATTCAATTCTACTCTAGTATTGGGTAAATATATGATAGATAAACGAAATAAAAATGAAACACATTTTATATACCTAGTACATTATAGAAATAAGACAAAATAATAAGCAGATACGGGCCTATTGGTTAGTCTGGTCTACCCTGACTACTAAGGCAGAGGTCGTGGGTTCGATTCCCACCCAGGACAAATATTGTGTGATGAGCACACGATCATTTGTTATGTATCTGTGTATTATTTATCTCTAATATGTATGTATTTAGAAATATATAAATAAGTTTATCAGCAGTCTAGTTACCATAACACAGGCTCTGCCTAGTTTGGGATCAGACGGCCGCGTGTGAGATTATTATTATTAAATACACAAAATATTCTGAAGCTCGTATAGGAAAGAGTTATGGAGTTCCTTTAAATATGTTTTTAGATAATAGCCTAACATTTTATTTTAACCTAGAGTCAATTATACTAGAGTTAATTATTATTGAATTCTAGCAATCTATAAGCAATCGGACATCTAACATACCCGTATATTCCTGAAAGCATATGGTGAGCGGCGACTTGCGTATCTTCTCCTCGAAGAGATCTTTCTTGTTCAGGAACAGAATAATGCTGGTGTCCGTGAACCATTTGTTGTTGCAAATAGAGTCAAACAGCTTCAGACTCTCTTGCATACGGTTCTGAAAGAAATGCAATGTTTTACCTAAGAATAAATGATGTATCTTTTGAGGGAAGAAAAAAATATGGTACAATTTTGTTATTTTTTCAGTCACAAACCGAATTGTCTAAGAGTTATGTTAGTGCTTTATTAATTTCATTTTCGCTATAAAATTTGTATTAATTTACTTATTGAAATTAAAAATTTGATTTGTTTTGTGATTTATTGTAAAAATATGATTTAAATAAATATAAACAGTATATTCTATTGAATTTATACATTAGGCTTCAATTTAATAGATTTTCTGCACTAACTGGATATTATATGGGTTTTATTTTAGATCCGAGTTCAAAATAAGGCTTAAGTGCACGACTGCTGAACGTGAGCCCGTCTCTTCGAACTTTTTCATCCATTTCTTTATTAAAACTGAACCCGGACACTGATTTACGTCAAACATATTATATTTGACACTAAACGATAATTCGCTTATTACTGGGAGACGCTTATTGTATGTTGAAATAAAGTTTGCTTCAGCAAAAAAAGAGCAGTTGCCTGTAAACCGATCCATTGTGATTTTTCTGAGAAACGACCTAGCAACTCAATTTTTCCCTTGCGTCCTGTGGTGATTTGATTTTCGCGGGATACCTATGATTCTAATATATTTTAAGTTTATAGTTCCTGATCTACTCTTCTCCACTATATGCATTACTGTTAATGAAAGACTGACTAATAAAATAACAAAATACCTTGTTACATGATACCTACTCTTGGAATCAAGTAGCATACATAATTATTATGTATATCTATGTATGTATGTCTACGTACCGTTGTTTCATCCTCATGCAACACCTGATCGTACTCGGACATGGCAACACAGAATATGATCGCAGTCACATCCTCGAAGCAATGGATCCATTTCTTTCTTTCGGAACGCTGCCCACCAACGTCGAACAATCTGAAATAGATAAATTGATTTTTATTAAAAGGAATTACACATTACGTCGTGTAAGCTAGAGCCTAGTACTGGCAACTTTTTGCATACAACAAACTGATACTTTCTACCTTTATAAATACTATCATTTTATAATACTGATACCTGTACATAGTGTACATATTCTATTCTTTCTAAAGCATTCATTTTTGTTGTTCTCTAAAGTATCAGAAAAGCAAGGTTTGTGCTGTCAGAAAAATAAGTTTAGCCCTCTCCCCCTTTCCAGTTCAGTTCTATTTTATGAATGACCTCAAAACACTGAAGTCGCCACGGATATCAATTGCTCTAGCGAGGCTTGGGTGTAATTCTATATATTTTTCTCTAGTTTTGCAGTGTACCTCATTTCATTCTACTCAAACTTATATGCCTAGGTAAATATTGTAAGATTACGGTAGCATAGCTTTTTGTTTTTAAACATTGCTAGACATGTCATAGCTATAGAGAAAAAAAAATGCGAGATTTAAATGCACTAGAGTGTGGAACGAACACCTAGGTATTGTACCTGTGATATATAACCGTTATACAAGGAATTAGTTGTTATCATTTTTTTATATATACGTATCTAGTAACTCTCTGTATATCCATAATTGACCATTTTGCAGGAATGTAGCGCATTTTAGGATCATTTTAATTATATAGTTAATTAGTACCTAGTTCTTACATTTTTTGCGGACATCTTAGAACAAATCTGTACATTCTGTTAGCTTGTTGCTTCTTCTTACGGCTATTACGGTAAAGAAACGGCTATTCCAATTCCTCCAGAAGCTCAGTATAATTACAATCCTTTCACAGTACAAATAGAAACAAACAAAATGTACAATTTCCAAAGTACTTACTTGAAATTAAGATTTTTGAAGGAGAAGTGCACTTCGACGATGCCAGTGGTTTTGACTCTAGTCCTTAAAATATCTTGCTCGGTGGGCTGGTAGTCTCTGGCACCTAACCGATCCAGATCATCCAGAAAACTGAAATAATACAAATATTATAACATTTTAGACGTCTCAAATAAAAACTAACAGAAATATGTATATATATATATTTATATAGTATACACCATTTAAAAAAACATAGAATATCATATGGTCAAACATCCTTTACTAGTCAACTGCTGGACATATCCTTAGCTCCCAATATCCTTCGGCTGAGGCATATCCTTAGAAAGAAAGTTTTGGCCTACTATAATACGCTGGCCAAACGGGTTTGTATAGGGTTTGTTTAAAATTTTCCTTCTCTTTTTGCAGTGCTTTTGTCCTGCATAGTATGCTCTTACGACACCAGCGGGATCATTAGGGTTGGTTCTTAATCCATCACCTATCATATGACACATATCAGGATATCATGTGACACAATTCTTATGCAGGGTACTTTTTAATCATACAGGTAGTATGTCGAAATGACACGAAATTGTTTACGTACATAATCTATCTCAATATGAAACTAAATCTGTCTCTGTCTTCTGTAGAGTATTGCGTCCCACATTATTTAAAATCCAGTTAAATGACAAAAGTTGTTTTTTTAGCTTTTGCATCAATGGTTGGCGTAACTTTTAGTAATCCTCAAATACCGGTATAGGTTTGAAAATTAACTACGGTGCGTGACGCATAGACTCTGTTAAAAAGATTAAAGACTCTTGTTAAGAGTGAAATTGTGATATCTACTAGTAGCATTTAGTAAGTAAAGTCTTGTGTGTTTTGCTGTTGTCTTAAGTGCTACTATTGTAATAAATTGATTCTATTTTCATTTGAGTAGGAATCGTGAGATATGTGAAAATAAAAGTAAGAAATAAACTGGTCTCTGCCTGCCCCGAAAATGGTTAGGTAGGCGTGAGTTTATGTTAGTAATCTGTGACAACCAACTTTATGGAATAATAAATTCTAATAATTCAAAATACTGGAATATAATAACTGGACTAAAGCGACATTGGTTCAATGCTTCTAATTAAAAACATTAGAGAAAATTTTACCGTTTAGTAATTTGCAAACTTGATCGATTATGTGTTTATTATACATAATCGATAAGGCTAATTGATTCTAGTAACACACCCTGCAATCAAGTTAGTTGAAACTATGTTGGATTAAAAAAAAATATAAAGTGAAAATAATTGTTTGACGATATTAGTGAACGTGTGATTATTGTCAATGAATGTTTCATCACTGTTTGTAGTAGCTATTCCTTGCTTCCTTGTCAAATAAGAAGGCCAAAGATCAATTGCAAACCATTAAAACTATGATTAATGAATGTATCAAATATTACGTAGGTTATTCGTAACGACTATTTAGTTGATGTATGTGTGAAAACTGGTATTGATATCTTGATATTAGAGAGAGCATGATATACCTAGTAGGTTCAATCTAAAATTAGCTACGATGGGTGTCGCTCAGAGCCACTTTATAAGGAATAGAGAGGGATTGCTGTTAAAATAAAAATTATTATAAAAAACTCGCTTGAGCGCGTTTATAAGACATAACATGAAGTTATTAAGTTAGAATTAAGTAACTCTTATTATCACTTTCCACGGTCATCAAACCATCGTCCATCCGTTTTATATCACGTATAGCCAATTCAAGAATATGTGTGTATTTGGACTCCAAACAATCTGCTGACGAATTGATTGATAAGGTAAAAAAACTCAAAGTAAAAGATAATCTATTAGAAATTAGACCGTTAATAACTAGGAACAAACGAATAGTGTTATCGAATGTTTGCCCTGTCATTCCGCATGAAGTAATAGAAGAAAAATTGAAGCAAATAAATGTAAAAATATTGTCTCCCATTACGTACATGAGGGTAGGCATTTCGGACCCAGGCTTTTCTCATATTATGAGTTTCCGACGACAATTGTACGTTTCACCTGAGGATGAAAAAAGGCTTCCGGAATCAATACAAATTAATTATGAAGATACTAACTATTGGATCTACTTAACAAATGAATCCATGAAATGTTTTGTGTGCAATGGTATTGGTCATTTGGCAAAATACTGTCCTCAAGCTATCCAGCAACAGGAGTCTACTCAATATCAAAATAATTCGACTCATGATACTATCGAATCTTCAGACTACCCTCCCATTGAATTCATCAAACCACAGATACAAAACACTAAATTACCAGATAACGCTCAAGAAACTAATAAAGGCATTAAACGAATTCATTCAAATACCGCATCAGAACCATCGCAATCAGAACTTAACCAAAATAATACTCCTATAGAAGAGTCTCCACAACCCAGCGACTTCACAGACGATACTGACAGCAGCTACTCCCTAGAAGAAATACCAGTTAACAAATATATTAAAAAGAAAAAGAAAACTCTCGACAATAGGACTGAAGATCAAGTTTGGAATGACATTGAAATTGAAATAAAAGATTCAAAACCTCACCTTCCTCTAACATTAAATCAGTTTATAAGCCTTTTAGATACATCACGAAATAAGCAAAATATTCAAGAAATCGTCAAGGACTACACAGATGACATTCCTGAGTTAATCAAAATGTGTGTATTTCTTCACCCCAAAATGAATAAGACCTTAAAAAACAGATGTTCAAGATTTACCAGAAAAGTACAAGACATTTTTTCAAAGGAAGAGTCAACAAGTAACAACCCTTAATTTTTTTTTTATATTTACATATATATATTTAGTATACTTTTATTTCCGTTTAACTTTAATTATTGTATATTCATTTAAACTACTTAGATTCGTAATGAACATTTTGCAGTGGAATGTAAATGGTTTCCACGCCCGATTTGAAAGCATAAAAATAATACTAAATGATGTGGACCCATTATGCTTTTGTATACAAGAAACGAATTTTAAAAATAACTATTGTGCTAAGTTAAAAAATTACCAAAGGTTTTATAAAAACCGCACACACAGCAGTATAGCTAGTGGTGGTGTAGCTACGTATGTAAAGCCTCACACACTTCCTGAAATTATTAAAGTCAATAGCTCCTTAGAAGTAATAGCTGTAAAAATTAAATTCCCTCTAACTTTAACTATCTGTAATATATATTTACCCAATAGCTATTCCTTTAGTGAAAATGATTTGAATAACTTAGTTAATCAGCTTCCATTGCCCTTCGTATTGCTGGGAGACTTTAATAGTCATCATTTTCATTGGGGTTCGAATCACTGCGATCAGAGAGGTAAAATTATAGCTGATTGGTTGGACTTAAGTAACAATTTAATTCTCCTTAATTCAAATCAACCTACTCACTTCAATAGTAGTAATGGTCATACCAGATGTATTGATTTAACTTTTGCTTCACGAAGTATATCAACTTATTTCGACTGGAACGCATTGGACGACCTCTACGACAGTGACCATTTTCCTATCACCATTACATCAAGAATTAATTTAACTCCTACTATTGAAAATATTTCACAATATTGGCAATATCAATCTGCAGATTGGCCCAACTTCCGTTTAGAAATCGATCACAAGATTAAAGAGTTAGATAAATTAAACCTCTCCTCTCATGCATGTATAAATAAAATAGTTAACGAATATAATGAAATAATAATCAGTGCGGCCGAAAAATGCATTCCTAAAACTACAGGAAAATCAAAAAAGAAACAAGTCCCATGGTGGAATGAAGAATGTTCTAAATCACTAAAAGAAACAAAAAAAGCCTATAGAGCATATACAAGAGAAAGGAAAAAAAACCAAGACAGCCAATATATTGACGAAGAAAATCTACATAATCTAGAATTATTGAAGATAGAATATCGCAAAAATAGAGCGAGAACTAGAAGAATATTTAAAGAAAGTAGGAAGACAAATTGGGAAAAGTTCATAACATCGATTAATAGTTATACTCCGATTGGAATCATATGGCAAAAAATTAATTCAATTAATGGACAAAGAAGGAGAAAGCAAACGATAATTTTAAAAAATAATCAAGGAGCTTTAAGTACTGATCCAAAAATAAACTCTGATTTACTAGTAAGAGCTTTCGCCGCGAACTCTAGCTCCAGTAATTATGACAAAGACTTTCTACAATATAAGAATCAAATAGAAGGGGCCAACACTGTATTTAACTTACAAGATAATAGTAACTCGCTTAATGAAATGTTCACACTGCATGAACTTCTTTTAATAATACACCAATTAGGCGATTCTAGTCCGGGCCCTGACAATATTTCAAATACCTTAATCAGAAACCTCTCTGACTTAGCTCTTGAACGACTCATAGACATTTACAACTATATCTGGATTAATCAAGTTTTCCCTGACCAGTGGCGAGAGGCTATTGTCATACCCATACCAAAGCCAGGTAAAACCGCTACGTTGACAACTAGTTATAGACCCATTTCCCTTACTTGTAATCTATGTAAATTGTTTGAAAAAGTCGTAAGTAACAGATTGAGATGGTATTTGGAACATAATCAACTAATATCCCACCTGCAATTCGGATTTAGGCAATTTAGATCAACTTTAGATCATTTAGCTCACTTAGAACATGATATACTCACATCTTTTGCAAATAAAAATAAAGTAGTAGTGGTTTCTCTGGATTTGGAAAAAGCCTATGAAATGGTGTGGAAACATAGGGTTATGTTGATCTTGGAACAGTTCAATGTAAAGGGTAACATGCTTGCCTTTATTATTAACTTTTTGACTAAGAGATCCATAAGGGTTAAAATCAATGGTGTTCTATCTGATAAGCTCTACACGGAAAATGGACTACCTCAGGGGTCAGTTTTGAGTGTCATCTTATTTTTGATAGCTATAAATGATGTTTTAGAAGGTATAGAGAGACCTGTGAAAGGTTGTTTGTTTGCAGATGACTTGACAATATTGTGTAGCGGCAATACTCTTAAACCCACAGAGAGGCTCTTACAATACACCTTGGATAAACTTAATGAATGGTGTAAACATACCGGTTTTAAATTTTCCGAAACAAAGACTGAATTCATGATTATTTCGTGTAGAAAAAGCAGAGATACAATATGTTTAACTATAAATAATCATAAAATCAGGGAAGTACAAAATCTTAAAATATTAGGTCTAACATTTGATCAAAAAATGAACTGGGTTACTCATATTAAAAAACTAAAATCAGAATGTTATAGTAGGATGAATGTTATTAAAATATTATCAGCTATTAAATGGGGTTCGGACAGTAAATGCATCAAAAACACGTATAAAGCATTGATTAGGCAGAAAATTGATTATGGTTCTATTATATACGACTCGGCTTCTTCTAACATTTTAAAACTTTTGGAAAGCACACATAACACCTGCCTAAGATTAAGCTTGGGAGCCTTTAGAACTAGTCCAACCAATAGTATCCTGGTTGAGGCAGATGAAATGCCACTAACGTTAAGAAGAAAAGAGTTGTGTCTTACGTATGCCGTCGGCCACATGGCTAATTACAAGGATTCGTTTCTCTCAAAAACCACCTTACAATCTGATATCGAATACAACCTTCGCCCGTCTCTCCCTCTTCCATTAAGATTAAGAGTTCAAAAGTATGTAAACGAAATTGAATTTAAACTTCCTCCTACTTATTCTCGCCAGCATCCTAAAAAACCGCCATGGGAAAAAATTTACATCACAGTTAACTTAGATATAGCCAACAAACACCCCCGAGATAACACTCCTGATTACATTTATAAAAACATGTTTAACCAACTTAAAGATAGCTATCCGGACTATGTACATTACTATACGGACGGCTCGGTTTTTAAAGGAAGATCAGGTTGTGCGATAGTTTCAGGAGATGAGAGCTACAAGTATAGATTACCCGACTACTCATCTATCTTTACATGTGAAGCAGTTGCTATGCTGAAATGTCTAGAGGTAATTAAGAACAAAACGAGCATCAATAAAAGTATCATTTTTTCTGATTCAATGTCGACTCTCAAGGCCTTAATAAATATTAGAAATAAAGAACCTTTAATAAATCTAATAAGAGAGAACATACTTAATCTAGTCAATAATAATTTTGTCATAGAATTAATCTGGATTCCTAGCCATAAAGGTATTCCCGGCAATGAAAGAGTGGACAAAGAAGCTAAAGAAGCCACAAAATATGATAATTGTAATAACATTACTTCTAATATTCAAGACCTTAAAAAGTACCTTAAACTGAAGGTAAAAATGTTATGGAATAGCTATTGGGTAGAAGATAATAATAGTGCTTTGTATGAGATAAGGAAAACAGTTTTTGAAAAACGCAATTTTCTGACAGATAACAGAAAAGATCAGATAGTTTTAAATAGATTAAGAATAGGACATTGTAGTGTAACTCATATACATCTTATTACTAAGGAAGCTAAGAAAAAATGTTCAAGATGTGATAGTGACTTAACTATCAAGCACTTACTAATTGAATGTCACATGTATAATAAAGAAAGATTAGAAGTTAGTCTACCTAAGAATTTAAAAGATTGTTTAAACAATGTAGAAAAGACTGTAAAATTCCTAAAACTAATTAATCATTATAATTTAATTTAATACTGTGAACCTACAGAGGTCGCTAATGACCCTAGATGTTTGAGCGACCTTAAATAAAGAAATAAAAAAAAATAATTAAGTAACTACTAGTAGCTTTACTAACGACAGTTGCCATCTTTTTTAAGTATGGCTTACTAGCCAATCTATATGTATATGCGCTAGGGTGGAGTTGACAACGCACCGCATACATAATAAAGTCATATTTACACTATAGCAATTTTCTAGAAAGATCTGAGAGAAAGTCTAATCTGATCAAATTATCAGGCTAATCACAAGCGCTGTAAAGAGTTTTAATGTTTACGTATTCTCTACTTTTAATGTAACAGCATTCATTGTTAGCTAACACGAGCATGACTAAAAGTACAAGTGATTTCCTAGGTGTTGCAATTCATTAGCTAATGTTAACTGCTCCTCGCCAGGTGAGCGGCTTATTTATGACTTTACTGTTATAAATTGCCGGAAACTATTTGGAATACATTAATCAAATTCAAATTTGGTTACAAGACATTCTTTTATAAAAACATGAGAGAACATGTCAGAACTTGGCATTATCACACATTGTTACATTACCATACGTTGTTTAGGATCCCTAAACACTCATGTCACATTGTGAGTGCATGTGCAATTTTATTACACGAAACAAATTACCTTGAATAAAATCAAAAACATGAATAAAATCTCAGATCATTTAAAAAAGTCAAGATGGAACTATACGAAGAACGAGGTGAGGCCGGTTTTATAAACATATGTGCGTGGACCATCATACTTTTATTTTATAATGTTGTAGTTGGATTTTTACACGCTTTCACAACACAATTCGGCATTTTTACTTGTAAATATTATTGTAATTTTTGATGACGTTTTAATTGACAAGGCGTAGTTTCGATGTACGTGTAATTGTGGATGTACATGCCAAGGCGTAGTCTTAATTGGCCTCACTTCTTTGTTCACAGAGTACCATCTTAACTTTTTTATGTGAACACTTATTTATTATATTTTATTGTTAGACAATAAAATATAATAATTTAAAGTTTTTTTCATCCATCTAATTTAAAAAGGAAATCCATTTTTATATCAGTATTTAATTTCATCCAATCTTTTGTGTAAAAGAGGTAGGATGGAATAAAACGAAAGCATAAACAGTCTGATTTCCTATATAAATAACGTCACGTTAATTACATATGTGTTTAATAGCTTTTGTAAAGGATATAACGCCTAAGTATATCAAACACATATTTTAATTAGAAAAATTGTTCATGCGACGTGAGGCATATCATGCATTCTACACTACACCTGCGCAAATGCTACTGTTTAGTGTTGACAATAAAGTATTTGTATTCAATTTTGGCAAGCATTAAAGTATTGTTGTGTGCCGATTGCATTCATTGTGAATAGTCACCTTGATATTATTGATTTATGCGATCACTACAAAACAAACATACTTATATAAAAGTAACACGAAGAAACTTCCTTTTCATGAATTTCCGAACAAGTTTTCTACTTAAAGTAACGCAGGTCTAGTGGGAAAACTAATCACCATTTTAAGACTCCATTCATCGATCGAACATCGTTAACCATAATCGGTTAATGATTTTTCAAAACAATTTCAACCTAAAGATTTCGTATCGAGAATAATTTCCGTAATCTAAGAATAATTTCCATTCAAATAATGTTTCCATATTACGTTTAGTGTTAATTTTTAATAGAAATTATTAAAAACAGCTATAATCACGATTCATAGTCAAAGGTGTTCATAAGGACATATGGAATAGATAAGTCTTAGGTAAGGTTTCCCTAAAAATGATCTAATTGACTTGTCAAACATACCTACTAGTTACATTCAATCTTCGGAATGGTGAAGTCCGTGAGCCTGGGAATTGCAGGCATCATTTACATTACTCATGGCTAATAGAGAGAAGCTTCGATTAGCTCCGTTGATCAGTAAGTTTATGATGTGAAAAAAGCTATATGTATTGGTAATAATAGAAAAGGAGCCAAAGTTCAATAAACAGTTCTAAGTTGAATGATAATAATTCTGCAAGCTATATAAATACATCCGGCCAGCCACTAGTTGCAATAGCTAAACGGCGCGGCGCCGAGCGACTCTGTCACATACATATTAACGAGCCTGTGGCTCGTAGCGCAGACGACACGCGATTCTTAAATATTATAAACGAATCATTAAACAGATTTTGTACTAAGCTTCAAACGTCAACAAATATTTAACAGAGCATGGAATGTACTTCATTAGATATATAGCATTCCATTCCAAGAGAAGAAAAACTTCATACAAACCTTTTTTTTTTTTTTTTTTAACGTGTGGAAATCCATTCGGACCGTCACCCCACCGGGGTTTGCGGCGGGGTGGTGTGTCGGACTCGGACCGACTAAAACCACACGGTGTGCCACTCTGCGTCTGTAACAGGAGAGATCCGGGAACAGCTGTTATTAAGACATCCGGACCCCTCCTAGCGCCAGCCCGCTCCTGGTGCGGGCTCCGTCTCAAAATTTTCCTCTCTTTAGGCGACGTCCGGCACACGCGGACGCCGCCCCCTCGCGGCTGGCCAAACTAATGCGGGTGGAGGGGAAACCCACCCTGTCCACCCGCGGCCACACTCAGGGCGGCATGAGGGGGTGATAGGCGCGCCTCCGCCGCCGGTCGCCGGCGGCGGATCGGGTCCGAGTGGAGGTCGTCCTCCCGGGCCTTCTCCGCCGCCTCTTTCTGCGAGATTACTTCCTCGCAGAAGGTTGCGACCGCGGTAAAACAACTGTCGCTACCGGCCATGGAGCAAATTACGGCCGGTAGCGAGAGATCTGCTCCGATGACTGCAGTGAGGGCCCGGCGCTGCGTCGCCCATGCGGGGCAGACTCAGTGGTGGCAGGCGGGACTCAGTTCCCTCCTAGCGACCGAGGAGTGCAGGTACTTTCCGAAGCAACCGTGCCGGGAAAGCACCTGCGTCAGCCGGAAGGTAAGGGTCCCGTGCTGCCGCCCTGCCCACTCGGCGATGACCGGCTGGAGAGCCTCCACGGCGGCGAAGCCAGCGCGTGGAGTCTCCAGCCGGAACGACCAACGAGCCATCGTGGCTCGGCGAGCGGCCTCGCGCCACTCGCGCACATCCTCGGGCGGAGGGCGAAATCCGCTCTCCGCCCGGGAGTCAGCCACTCGCCAATAAACTTCGGCGAGCACTTCCGCCTCCAAATCCCACGGGGGAGTTCCGGCCAACGCGCACGCCACCTCCGTCGACACGGTGCGGTAACCGCGTATGGCTCTGACCGCCATTACCCTCTGAGGGCGCCAGAGGCGTGCCCTATTCTGGGCGGTCAGAGCCGCCGCCCACACCGGTGCACCGTATAGTGCCATTGACCGGACAACCCCCGTGTACAGCCGTCTTGTCGCGACGCTGGGACCACCCAAATTGGGCAAAAGTCGCCCTAGGGCAGACGCAGCGCCGACCAGCTTTGGAGCAAGCTGTCGGAAGTGCTCGTCGAAGAGCCACCTCCCGTCGAGGATCAGGCCCAGATATTTCATACAAACCCTATACCAACCTGTCTAGCCAGCGTGGTATAGTAGGTCAAAACCTTTCCCTTTAAATGACAGGCCTATGTCCAGCAGCGGACTGCTAAAGGCTGTTGATGGAATATACCTTCGGTTTTCTAAATGACATTTTACTAAGCAATATTTAGCAAGTAAGTCACATATGTAATTGTTTAATGATTAATGTATAGAAGCCAACAAGTGAAGAGTGTCTTCCAGTTAAATTACATTACATCCAGTTAAATGTAACCTACAGAATTAGAGAGAATACGAACAATTATCTATACTAATATTATAAAGCTGAAGAGTTTGTTTGTTTGTTTGTTTGTTTGTTTGTTTGAACGCGCTAATCTCAGGAACTACTGGTCCGATTTGAAAAATTCTTTCAGTGTTAGATAGCCCATTTATCGAGGAAGGCTATAGGCTATATATCATCACGCTAAGACCAATAGGAGCGGAGCACCAATGAAGAATGTTTCAAAAACGGAGAAAATTTATTAGTATTGAGAGACGCAGACGAAGTTGCGCGGGTCAGCTAGTACCAAATAAGTATCTGGTAATTCAAATAGACACACATATTTACACTATTATAACACAATACGTGATGTAAGAGTACCAAACTGTATTCAACGTAATACAAGACAAGTTTATATGTTTTTCAAGATCTGTAGGCACTAGTAGATCAATACAAATCCTAGATGGACACAAACACACGTAACTATTCCAAGGATGTGTAATTGAAGTAGATTATCAATGTCAATGAATCAGATTACGAGAGTCCATTGTGGTAGTGACTCAGATTATGACGACACCACTTTAGCAGTTCCAAGAAACTTAACCTTGAACTTACAAGATCTAGCTTTAAATTAAAAAGGCAATGTAAAAGACCTTTATAAAACGCTTAAGGAATCTTTAGTAGTAATTTATCGTATGACTTACTTCAGTTACTTGGTAAGTATAAGTATTTATATTTATCAACCTTAAAAGTACATAGATACTGCTGGTGGCATATCTCAAACAGTGTGCGAGATATTTTCTTACTAGTTATCATTTCGAATAGGTTAATAATTCTGCCTTATTAATCGTTCGTGGCCATACATTGTTTCACTGGTTCCTGTGAAAGGCCAACACAGCGCTGATAACTAAATGAAGAATTGCCTATATCTGTGACTAGCCTGTGATTGTAACTTCTATAATAACATTTGCAATCAAGAATTATACAAGTGGAAATAATCTACAAAGTCGTAGCTGGTACTACCCTCAAATCACAAAGTTACAGACACCTATATGGATAAGGGCAACGCATGTTCTCGCGATCGCCAATCAGTTTTACAACTACCGCCCTATTTTTTGTAACATCACTAATTTTATTATAATAATTTTATTATTATAATTTAATGTCATGTTAATGTCATAAAATGAAAGATAGTCGACAAGGTGCCTTTATTGTAAAGCAGTAATTTTGTTTAGTGGATAATTGTGCTTTGTCGTATTTACGGGAAATTGATCAACAATTGAAACGCGTGCGATGAAGCGGCAAATATATGAGGGGACAAGGCCGCGAGATACAAGATTAAATGAATGATAATTGAAACTGACAGCTACAATAGTAATACTCGGTTTGTTACACAAATTGTAGTGACAAAAACAGCAACATCTAATATGTCCTTCAAAATATTTTTTAATGTTACTGTTTCAGATTTATGTAAATGACAATTAGGCCTATAGCACTGCGTGTATACATTACAAGTGCAATTCAAGGCCAATCTATATAGATTGTGCGGTTGACACTATTGGCTAAATGCCAAAAACTTAAAACACAGAATACATAATCTAACGATTTGAGCGAGACAGAAGGCAGTAGGAGGGTCACAAAGTTAAAAAAAAACACAAGACCTTGACATTCTTGGGCGCGGACATTTTTTTTATTTTGAAGTAAACAATGCAACGTCCCCATGACGCTCGAGTAAATCCCCATTTAGCATCATGGGCTCTCCTACTGTAATACTAACTAGTGTATAGATGTTACAATCCGCAAATGATTTTAAAACTCTAGCAGCACTACGGTAAACTTTTTCTTTTTCTAACCATAGCACTATTCTTATCATCATCATCATCAGCCTTGCGTTAAGCTGGACATAATGCTGGACATAGGCCTATCCAATTGCACTCAACTTCGATCGATTTGGTGGAGGGCACGATCTTGCGCAGATCGTCACTCCACCTGGCCTGTGGGCCTTCTTATCAGTAAAATGTAAATAGAAAAAGCCATAATGTAAGATTTGTCACACTACAATAGACTACAATAAAAGGCTGTCTATACTTGATGGCTTGGAGGCAAGATTTTTTTGGAATAAAAAAAAACAAATAGATTTGAAAGATTTCTTTCAAGGCTGTATTACAGAAATTAGGAAAAGTTACGGAGGTGTCACTGAGTTATGCTATCGCAATACGCTTGGGGGTAAAACGGTTACAAAACGGACCAGAGGTGTCCTTACACAACACTGTTAGTATCTACATAAATTAAATTCTTATATGAACACGTTACGTGTACACACTAGACTCATTGGTGAGCAACTACGGGCAAGCATTTATAAACATGTACGAGTAGATTCCAATGCCGCAAGACAAGCTTACTTTACTACTGACACTAGTACAAGTAGATTTTTTGACATACTTATATTTCCATCCAGTAGCAAAAAGACCGCTGACAGACCGCAAAGTGTTGTTATAATTAAAACATATCATAAACAACATACATATGTGTTAATGTTGTAAAGCCGAGTGTTTATGATACTAACGCTTTTTCATCGGTTCTGGGAGCTGCTGACGTCAAACCTCTGTCAACATTAACTGGGTCAGTAAATAAGGATGAATTACATTTGGAGCAGCCGAAATCATTTCATTATACTACTGAACGCCGTAGATAATATTTTATGTCTATAGAAGATGCTAATCTTCAAAACCATTTAGTCGCATTCAAAATATTAATAAAATAAACTTAAGTAATGCAGATGTATTGATTTTATGAACGTGTATATTGCTTTTACATATAAACAAACTGATCATTTTAAAGCAGGTTTACGAGTAATTGTAATTTTAAATTCATAATCTACAATTTAAGGGTGCCTTCTTTTACTAATATTATTTCTTTAAAATTGTCATTTAAAGCAAGTCAACGGCAAAGAATGAGGTAGGTACACATATTCATCATAATGAGTTTAACATAGAAATGTGATGATAATATCCTTGTGCTGATTGCAGACGGCTGAGCAATGCATAAAATCCATGTATGGTGTTGCGGCGTCGAGCGCAGGCCGAGGCGAGGGCGCCCGGCAACAGGTCCGACGATCAATACAAAGTCGCGCCGCCGCACGCCGCTCAGCCGCGCCGAGCCCTTACGATAGCTACGCGCTACAAACCGGCAACCGCCGCGACTGACGCGTCTGCTAACTCCCATTTAACAAGATGACGATTTCTCGTCACACGCACTATTTTGCACAGCTCTAAATGCATGCTATTTATTTATCATGACCATGACAAGAACGGATGAAAACGCACCCGAAATTACAAATACAAATTATTTTCTATGGTTCAATTAGAAAAACATCAAGAGGTTTAAACTCGTTCCTTTACATGCAGACCTCTACGCCTTCGCAACACGAAACATATATCAGTAGATCCAACATGAGACGAACAAGTAGAAATCAACCCTCCGACTTTCTACTTGGGGGTGAATAATTATAAATTGTAACTTGGAAGCACACGGTAGTTACTGTGTAACAATATTAACAAATGTCACCAGTGGCACATTACCATATTACCCTGGATATTCGTCGATAGTGGCGCTGTTTCCGTAATTAGCGTCAACGTCATGAGATCGGATCATAAATCCGTCGCCACTAGTTCCTCGCACCACTCGCTACAGGCGATGTGGGCGGTGCTTGTAATACTCGCAAACTCATGATATAATTTCAATTGCTTTACTAACATGCGCATTAACTTATAACAATATTTGGAGTGGACGTGGTTCCTGGGCCCATTGCTGAGTGGCTTAGTTTCGCTCTTAATAGCAAACACATTTTGTTTATGAAATTATGAAGTGAACACACAAACAAGAACAAGGCAAGGCAACAACACAGAACCAATACACAAGAATTGTCGAAAAGTCGAAGAATATTTTTTTTTTAAAGAGTGGAAATAGACTACTGTTTGTCCTCACTATTATTTTAATCCGTTGACTATGATATTCTTACCATAAACATTGAATCTGTTTTAATATTAACAGAACAAACCATTTGTCTAGCTCACTTATTATGGGTGGGGTAATTAGCAAAACAAACTACAATTAATATCAATAATGTTCAATTGTAATCTAATTCATTTTATAAGCACTCTGGCTTATAACATTACTAGTACTACTAAAACATTCTCATAACATTACTAGAAAATGTAAAAAATATATATAGATTTAAATAAACATTATTTTTATGATAAGACGTTTTCAAGATTACATGTTTCGAAGGATATGTTAGAAAATTATTTTAATACATAGATGTTCATCGTCAGCTGAGTCAACGGCCGTAATAAACAGACGGCAGATTGGCAAAGTCATATTTATTTGTATGTTATCTATACTAATATTATAAAGAGGAAAGATTTTTTTTTATTGGTTTGTTTGTATCGAATAGGCTCTAAAACTTCTAGACCGATTTTAACCATTTCTCCAATAATAGTAAGCTACATTATCAGGAAGTAGCATAGGCTATAATTTATTTCTAAACAACTTAGACATGTGCAAAAAACAGGTTATATTAAACGAAGGTGTAAAAACTCGTCTCAAAAATTTCCTTTCTTCGCGTGCGCTGCTTAAATGGTTAAAGATAAGACGAAATAATGTGCTAATGAATTGTAGAACTAAAAAAGATCTACAAAAAAGTTAGTGAGGGGATATATCTATCTATAACAGCTAAGCTATAAAAACCGTTTTTATATTTTTTAAATTATTAAATATCCACTACATACTTCAGATGCATTTTTTTGTATGATTATGTAAATCCTTATGAAATTAAATTATTACATCATCGAGATAATTTTAAGTATACATCACTAAAATTGGTCAATTCGTTAAACAGATATCATTTAATTCTGAACATTTCATTTCGAATTTTCCTTCTTTCTAGAGTGGGCGTTGCCGAGGTCCGGGAGAGAGGGGTTAGGTATGTTGTAAATAGGTGGCGACTTCTGTACTGTTAGGCTTTGCACAAAGTTCACGCGGGCGAAGCCGCGTGGGGTAATCTAGTTTATTAATATATATTTAAGTCGTCCATTAACTGTCAAGAGTAAAATTTATCCTGTATCAAATATAAATGTTGAGCATTGAGCAATGGCAAACAGTAGTATTATTGCTGTAATGTATCGACAATGTGGAAAATGAAAAGATGCAATTTTTCGCCTATTGAATATCTAAGTTGCGGGAGCTACGACGACGGTAAATATGTATGATTGAGCAAATTATGGTTATGTACCTTTACGTGTACATAAACAAATAAAAATTTGTAATATTGATGGTATGAACACAGGCTCATAAACTAGCTTAAATTAATATAAACCTACATATAAATTTAAGCCTACTTTCGCCACACTATCTAATTGTGAAAGAAATAACATCACATTTTTTACTTATTACATAGACATTTTTCGACAAAAATCTGTTGGTGAACTACTTTTCGCAACAAATTGATGCTACATTTTTACGTTAAGACATGCTGCGTGAGATCAGCATAATTACGATTCGTAAATTCATCTATAAATCGGATTTTCTTATGACATAACCCAGCAATATAAAAATCAGAATATCAGTAGTTTATAATGAGGCTTTTTTCTTCGACTGGTGTGTGGCATACAGAAAGGAACATTGAACCGTTCCCTCACAAAGCGTTCCTTGTCCTGTTGGAAGAGCATCCGCCGACCGCGATTCAATCATACAAAATGACTATCCATATCGTGTTACTGACGTAATGATTACGGATTTCTGATGAATGAACTAACACCATGCTTTGAAGGGTAAGGCAGTTCTCTTGGTTACCAATGTTTGCTATATCTATTATGTGTCTTTGTGACAGCAGTATTTATTTATTTATTTAAAACTTAATGCACATGTAGTATGTTGTACAAAGGCGGACTTACTACCATTAGGCATTCTCTCCCAGTCAACCTTCAGGTGATGTAGAAATATGATGCGGTAGGTGCAAATTAAAATATTAAATTTAACATAATTGAAGACCAGAGACATACACATTTAGATGATGTGATTCCGGAACAAATACAAATGTATGTATGTTCGCAGGGACCGGATGAATCAATCGGCGCAGGCGCTCCCTGCTTCCACCGAGGGATTGTCAATTGAAAACATGACGACACGATTTAATACATGAACATCTAATGCAATGATTAAAATTTAGAATTGCCACAATATGTTAGATATATACTACTAATAAAGTTATTAGGTATCAGGCACTTATTACATGCGTAAGGAGTAGTGTAGTTACTTCACTAAACATTTAGATAGTATTTCACGCGTATTTCTAAATACTACACATACAAAGGTGCAGGGAAACAGTTTACGAAATAGTTGCAGATTCAGTTAGCCCTATTCAAGCGATGACTTGCATTTTCCTTTCTAACACGTATCCGCTAAAAGATGTCCTAACATAAGTTACGTAAGTTAAAATAAGTTTTTCGTCCGCGATACTACACCATTGGTTACTTTACTTTTCGTGTTCTATTATTTCAAGAAAGATAATGTTTTTGACCAAACAAAAAAAAAACACATTTTTATGCTAATACTTCTGATAAAAGTAAATTAAACTTCATCGTAAGACTAACTTCTGTTACTTTATAAAAACTAGGAATGAATTTAAAACTTACCCAGATAACTTATTAATACGTGAAATAATGCATTGCACTCACTTCCAAACAAAATTTTATTATTTTGAAATTTATGAAAACATTATTTAAAAATATGTAAACCATTGCACAAGTCCAGTGTTTTTGTCGTGTCATTTCTTCTGGAAATGAATAGGTTAATATAAATCAAAGCGTTTTCTTATTTCTTTCCCATGGTGAATCATTTATGTGGGTATGTCGGCACTTGTAAATTTGTTTAGCTAAATGATATGCAGCGAATTTAGAATATTTACGTGAAAAATTTATAAAGAAAAGAAAATAACCTTTAAGCAATTGGTGAAATTTATTATTGATTAACGATTATTGTAATACGTCGTAATTGTATCTACATCGACAGAGATTCTGCACTCTTTGTACGCATGCGTGTGTACTGCGCCAGCCCGTGCCGGATGCCTCGTATTACAACATCAGCCTAGCTGAAAACGTAATACTTTGGGTAACCCCCCACTGCACCCGGTATTGTGATTGAGGGTTTGAAGCTTGGCCATTGATAAGTCGGTAGCGATGAGTAGCGCGCGGTGTTACACTTATATGCCGGGACCACGGCCCCTTCCTGTAATCGGAAACTCGTGGCGATTTGCTATCGGTAAAAATCCGTGGAGAACACGTGCTTTGGATGTGACGTTGTGGTTCCTCAGAGCCTGGGCTGGCACTGGAGGAGCAGTTAAAGTGGCGAAGTTGTTTGGGCACCCTGATTTAGTGTTTCCGTTCTCTGCTGATGAAACAGCGAAGATTTACAGACGAGAAGATGCGATGCCACATAGAGCCAAAGCGCCATGTCTCAGCCATTATAAGCAAGAGTTGCGGAAGAATTTTTTTGGTGAGGAGCCCGGACTTATAGGAGTGTAAGCAAAATAATATAACTATTTAGTTATGTCAATGTATCAAAATATTAAATTAATTATATTATATTTTTACTGTAGACATGGTGTACCTTGGTCTAGATTTAGATCAAAAGTCTCTAAGGCACTTATCGCACCAGAAGCATCAAGAGCTGCGGTTCCAGAACTGGATTATGTAGCTAACGATTTTGTCAGCAGGTAGATTCCATTTGAATACTTTTAAATATTAGCCGTGATTTTCTTAAAGTTGACTAGAATACCTATTTTATATTAAAGTTTCCTTGTCTACAATATTATAGTATAGCAACAACTTGAAACATCTTACACACACTCATCTGACACCAAAATAGCCTGGATGTGGACTATGGTACTATACTATAAAAATACATATTTTCTAAAGACATACATAATTATGTAAAAACCAGACAGTACAAATGATTGTGTTTATGCCACAATATTTCTCGTGGTTTGAGTGAGAATTGAACCCACGACCTCTCACTTAGTAGTCAGTATCGCCAGTAATAAGTTAAAAAAAAGATCATAACTATTAATAGCTTCCGTTGTTACATGGATGTGTATCTTGATATGCCCTAGTTTTTATAATAAGCTAACTGCATTATTGTCTTCTGAATACTTTCCTTAACTGTCTTAATAATACACTTCTTTACAAATATGACATACATACTTCTTTAAACCCGACAGCCAATTTTGTGGTCTACTACTTTGTGTGCCTACTGATTTAAGTGTTGAATCTCGGTTTAATGACCACATCCCGTTTCTAACAACGGTGTCTGCGCATTTGTTTTAAGTAACGAGTACTAACTGAATGTTGGTAACAACTAAAATCAGACCACAGTATTTGAGACTTGGCACATTCCTAAGTATCTTATCCCATGTATTACGAAATTAAAAATTATTATTATTATTTATGAAATTGAAAAAAAAAAACTACTTGTGTTGTCTGGTCTGTAACAATACCATTTGCATACATATTTTTTTGGTTTGATTTTACAGAATGGAATGCATTCTTGACAGTAATCGTGAACTGCCAAAAGATTTTCTCACGGAACTCTACAAATGGGCCCTTGAGTGTAAGTGTTACTTGACGTGCGGCAAAGGCAAACACTTTGTGCTTTTCTGTAGAACAAAGTTGCACCATGAGAAATTTTGTTGCTTAAGGATTTTTTTGATTTTAGCCGTAGGCGCCTGGGCGTTAGGAACTAGATTGGGATGCTTGAAAGAAAACGATGCTGACGCCAAAGATATCATCAAGTGCATACACGGTTTCTTCCACAGTGTTCCTATTCTTGAGCTTTCTGCACCACTATGGAGATTATATTCTACTCCTACTTATAAAACATACATTGAAGCATTAGATGCCTTTAGAACACTTTGTTTAAAGAGACTGACTGATAAAGGAATTTGTGCAGAGATAGCTAAAACCTATGGAGAAAAGGTGGCTGCTATTTTGGCATTGGATCTGCTGCTTGTCGGTGTAGATACAACGGCAGCTGCTGCGGCGAGCACTATGTATTTCCTAGCAAATAACGACCGAGCACAGAGAAAACTACAAAAGGAGTTGGACAAAAACGTTCCGCAAGCCAAAATAATGGATTGTAAGGATCTCGATAGGTTGCCCTATCTCAAAGCATGTATAAAGGAATCATTACGGTGAGTTTAAAATATTAAATTTCTTTTCTTTCAATCTAATGTCATGAAAAATTCTGATATATATTTAATTACTGCGTAACTTACGCTGTCAATATACATAGTATCGTTAAATATAAAGCACCATTCAAATAAGCCGAGGAAGTCTTTTGTAAAATCATTATTCATCTATATTCAGACTTTGAGCCCTACATTATTCAGGTCGTTTCGTGGAATGTTTTATGAAATATTCTATACAGAAAACCTGTTCTCTTAATTTTGCACATTAAAGCAATGCACGCATACTTTTATCTAGGTTAAGTATATATTTAATTTTAAAACATATTTGTATGAGAGGTAGGTGTCGAACACACCTTTATATACAAATGTACGTAATTAATTGTTAACTTAAGACAGTCCCACGGTTTACTTGTTAATTGACATTTGTAGGATACGACGGATAGGATGTCTCTTTGATGGCAATGTTAGACAACTCTCACAAATTGATACTTTTTGGTATGAGGGTAAATCCATGTTTATTACTGTAGCAGAGGTTGTGTCATGTAACGTGTTATGCTTAGACATAACTGGATACGTTCCTTATGCTACACGCGTACCGCTCTACATGCACTGATTAGTGCAGTTCGTCCATCCATTACTGAAATGTACAATTTTGTTTTTACAATTTCACTAAGTCATGTTTAAGGTTTACGTATTCATGTAATACATAGAAACTAAAGTTTTATTTATACAACGTTTTTTTCACACTTAAAAGTAGGTTGTACACATATAATATTTACCAATTTTAAAAAGTGTTTTGTTTAAAACGTTTATTATATCATCAACTGATATGGACGAGATTTGTATTTCTTGCTTTTTTAGCTTTTCTATGAGGATACACGATCTTAATTTGTTGTTATTTTCACAGAATCAAACCAGTGATTTTGGGGAACGGACGATGCATACAATCAGATACAGTAATATCTGGATACGATGTGCCGAAAGGTGTAAGTGTCAATCATTTAAATACCGTAAAGTATTTTACACTAAGCCTACATCACACCATTTAAGATTTGTTTTAACTTTTTTAGTGCATTTAAATAAATTCTAGTTTTTTAAATTTTATTGCAGTTTATTTTGTTTCAGTCCCACGTAGTTTTTCCTCACTATATTCTGTCTAATGAGGAAAGATACTTCCCATCACCTAAGGAGTACGTGCCAGAGCGATGGTTGCGGACTCAGGATGTAAGCGAAGCAATGGAGTGTCCCTTGGGACACGACCGTAAGATAGCAGACGTGTGGCGCAAACAGAAGGAAACAGGGATCCACCCATTCGCTTCTCTTCCTTTCGGTTTTGGACGTCGCATGTGTATAGGAAAGAGATTCGCTGAAGCGGAACTACAGCTTTTGCTCGCTAAGGTACACACAATAATGTATCATGTCATTTAATGATTCTAAAACCATTACATATACTTAATTATTTTTACGCTAAACTAAGACGCAGGGTTTAACCACCATTTGTTACAAGTTATGCGTTTAGTAATGAGTATTGTTGGTATACGTAAATATACATAGGCACCCATGAAGGCAAAAGAAATGTTTTGCCTTCATGTTAAATATCATGTTCAAACTGTTAGAAATCATGTTGGAAACCACCGAGCAAATCATGATAGAAAACATGATTTGCTCCATAACATAAAAACAATTCAGATCAGACTTGAGTGATTTACATAAGTTACCTTGCGTGACCGTTAAATTCATTCATATGATGACTAATGTAATGTGTTATTTTAACCAGATATTCCACCGTTATGACGTGACGTGGCGGTATGGCGAACTAACCTACAGCGTGACGCCCACATATGTGCCAAACGAGCCGTTGCGGTTTACTCTACATCACAGAAATAAAAGAAGCAACAAATAAGGTTTCAAGGTCCAATGATATCAATTGAAATTAGAAATCAGGCACCACATGGATGTCCCTATATTACAATATGTGAATAACAACGAGAGTTATACATTATCTTTAATATAAAATGATGATGGTGATGATTAAAACATTTCACCATGTAAGGTCCTTTATCAAACGTTTAGTTATGAGCTGTTAATATTTTAAACTTTTAAAATCATTTATAAAAATGTGTATTTATACGTTCCTCTGTAAATGCCAGTTTCTTATAATTCTATTTTAAGTTTAGATAAAAATGTGGTGTTATGTTAACACAAAATTAGATCAGCATTTTTCATCTATTGTTTTAATATAAACACTGCCTATTGTTTAAGCATATTTTATAAAACCGACCAAGCGCGAGTCGGATTCGTGTGCGAAGGTATCTTTCTGTACCAACGATTTTTACTTTTAAATTTTTGTAAAAAAAAGACACTGTTTTATATCATCCTTAAAATTTCATATATTCATAAGTGAACCTAAGTAACATACCTCAGGTTAAAGAACCAACGAAAAAACAACTCTTTAATCCCATCCCATAATAATTAAAGGATTTTTAATTGAGTTATTTTTAAATTTATTAGGGCAATAGAAATACAATTGTGTAAAGACTGTCTTAGTTATTATGGTACACGAGAGACAGAGAGAGACGTTAAAAAATGTTGTAAATTTGTTCTTTCACTAGTAGGTAATAGAACGGACTGCCGGAAAGCGGGGACTTAGTAATAGGGTGACCCTAGGAAAGATATTACATTTAGTATTTTACTTTATTTTATCTATGTCTACGTTGTTTTTACGTGTCTACCTAGCTCCTGCCTAAGCTTTCTGAAAGGAAATGACAAATAGAAATCTGAGGCGCATCCTGATGTGAGAAAAGGAAGGAAGGAAGGATCATATGCGTAATGAAGAAGAACTGTCGACGTACAAAGGGCATGTTTTATAAAAGGTGTACTTACTATTTGGCGGAGTCATTGAGTTGGTACTCATTAGAGCGGCCAAAACACTCCTGGACACCGGAGTCGGCCCAAAGTCTTTTCATTGCCGCCAGCAACTCCTCGCTGAACGGTTCCGTGTCCTCCATCCGCTGGATCACGTCAAATACCATCTTGCCATCGCTCTGCAACAAGATATGATAGTTAAATACAATTATATTACTTAATTATGCTAAATTTGATGTTTAATTTGTACCATGACAAAAGTTAGTATTAAGTTCGATTACGAATATTATACTACCGATGGTGAATGAAGAAATTCGATTGGTGATTGTATTTGATTTCATCACATCACATCATTGTCATCAACAGCCTTTAATAGTCCACTGCTGGACATAAGCTTCTCCTTAGAAAGGGGAGGTTTAATTTAAATTTGATATTAAGTCAGATATACACAAGAAAGTAAAATCTGATTTCCATAACAAGCTTATATTATGTTAGTAGTCAGAACCATAAGTTGATGAATATGATACGCCCTTTGTTACTTTGATTACTACATTCCATTTTTATTACCAAGTAGGCTTCGTGTTACCATAATGTTGTATTGTGCATACAAGTTTGTATGTACACATGTTTTTTTCATAGAATAAACCTTCTTTCTAAGGAGAGGCCTATGTCCAGCGGTGGGCTATTAAAGGCTGTTGATGTGAAACTGGACTAAACATTTATTCCCCTTACTTATCTCAAGTTATTGGGTCTTGGGTATTAAAGGGTGACAACTCATTTGTGTCACCTGAGTTGCACGCCTCCATGGGCGGCGGTAATCACTTACCATCAGGTGACCCGTCTGTTTGTTTGTCCTCTATACCATTGAAAAAATATATAAGAATATCGATCAGAAATTTCGTAGATAAATTCAAGAATAACAAACCATCGAACCTTAAATAACAGACAACTTATTCACTTTCGTACTGATTTGTTTAAAACGGTCATTCGAGCAATAGGTACGCATGATTTCAGGCTAATAATAACTATATTATTGGCAAAATAACATTTGAATAAGTGATTGAAAGAAAGGTTTTACAAAGGTCACCATTCCAAATTCATTAACGTTCACTGAACCTTTAGGCCAGGGATTCCCAAACTATTTTGAAAAAATGAACTGATACGTCACAAAACCAAAGCCAAATTACTGCACGCTTCACGACTTGTTGAGTTTTTTTAAAGTACAACAATGATACTTCCTACTAAACTACTATTAGTTATTATTATAAAAAGTCGGTACACGTAACACATGCAGTATCTTAAAAGTTTCAAATAAGAAATTGTGTTAATAAATACGTCTTCGACCCCCAAAATAAGTTTTCGTCGACCCCTGGGGAACCGATTTCGACCCCGACGGGACGATATCGACCACTTTGGAAATCCCTGCTCTAGGCATTGTCCATCTTCCACTAAGGTCAATCAATAATTATTTATATAATTTAAAGGTCACGCAGTCTACGCAGTTACAACTGCGACCTCTGTCCTGGTTTACTAAGCAAGTCACAACATAAATGGATGGGTGCCACCTATAAGTGTGCTCGTTAGGAACTAACGTGTCATGATGAATTTTATGTTAATCTGAGTTATTATGTAAACTGACTGATTTTGAATCTTAGAACGTAATTGTAATGGATTTCTAATAATGGATTCTTCAGATAATCTATACAAATAAATAAACTTGATGAGTCTGTTTGTAATCGGTTATTTCCACGATACCTATGCCAAAAACCATTATTAACATTTTTTTGTCTGTCTGTCTGTTCGGGTAATCTTCTAAACCACTGGACCTAGGCTATTTTTTTCTTCTCAGAAAAACCCTTTAAAATTTTGCCCGGTCCGGGCCTCGAACCCACTAAGGCAGTGCTTTTCAAATTCCACGCGACCAGGGGTACCAGCTAGTTTATTATATTTAGAAAAAAATCGAATTGTAGAAGGTCAGAACTACACCGTACCACGAATTACTACACCGTTGTTTTTGTAAAGAGGTTTTCTTGATAGACAGATAAATAACCACTTTATGGTACAAAAACCATAAATGATACAAAACGATACACTCAACATATAACGATACCTTATTTAGAGATTTTGTATAAGTGGCAATCTTATGGACTGGTGCGATTTCTTCAAGATGAAGAGTTTTTAGTTAAAGAGACTTTCAAGCGATTTTATCTAAAGAGAATTTATGCATGGGGATAAGTAGTTTTTTTTTTTCAAATTTAATTACGTACACATTCTATATGCATACGAAAACATAGGTGTACAGACAACCCAGGTAGTGACTTTATTGTTATTCTAAAATTAGGAGGTTTTCTGCGAATGTTTTGCTATCGTCATTGGCAGTATTTTCTACAGACGGTTGCATGAACAAAGTGGAGGAGGAAGGAGAGTTGGTGACAGGATATGAATATTCCGGCGAAGGAAAATGGTAGCCAGTAAGCTTACTTTGATATTCAGAAACGTGGCGTGGTTAGACCCATCAATGATCTGGAAAATGGATCTTTTAGGAAAGAACGTCAATTTTTTCTTAATTCAAAGTTTTTATAAGTTACCTTGCCGATTAGAGGAAAGCAGCACACAAAATGTGGATGACTGTAGAACTTCAAAGGCATCACTATCTCCTACAAATAACTAAAAGGGCCATTCGCGCTTCCAGTGTAGGTGGACTAAGGAGAGTTTTTTTTCAGGACGCCTCTGATCAGAAAAAAGAGTCAGAAAAGAAAGTGTCCTTTCTTGGACATATCAGAAATGAGAAAATTACACATTTCACATTTGTTGGCAAAAAAAACACTGATCATTTACAGTTTAAATGAGCAGAAAAAAAAACAGTATACCTATAGTATTACTCGTATTTTAATGTAGTGTATAGGATAGGTAATTCTCTGTGCCCTACCCCGTGTTCTGAAATTTAATGATACTATACTAATGTTATTGCTCAACTAGGACATCTAATAGAGGAGTGCTGTTCGTTATAACAATTCATGTCGGAGCGCAATTTCTTCTCAATAAGAGTTTAGTGACCCAGCATGTTCGGCACATACGTTAATCCGATTATTAATCCATTTAGCGAGTCCGTCTCGGAGAACGGTACGTTTTTCTTACGCAAGTCACACGCGAAAGAATCCCCAAAACTAATAAAAACCTTCAAAAGTTAAAACGGTTTTTACCGGGGTGTGCATCCGGTTCCATAAAATGTATTTTTTTTAATTATATACTAAATTTTGAAGTGAGAATTTCCAAAATGTTTAAAAGTTATTTATTTTAGCAGCATTGCAACAGAAAATGTCATGCTTCGAAATAAATAATCATGCGGGTGGTGTTAGTGGCTGCAGAGGTTTTTTTAAAGTATGTTCTAATTACGTCGGGTGTTGGTTCTAACAGGGCGCATGCGCCGCGCCAACCGCACATGAGCACTGCTGCCCGGGTCATTCAGAACCTCATCTTACTTTAAATGTTGCTAACACATAACATATTTATTTAGAAAAAAAAACACCGAAGTTTAACGATTACATTGCGGTAAAACTGGCAAATTTTCTTCCTTTAATTTTTAGTCATATCGCTGATAGAAACGTAGATATGGAGATATTACGTACAATGACATCACTGATTAAAATGGAATGAAATAACCTCGCATGATACGTGCATGTACTTAGTTTTTGTTTCAACACGCTTGTACCTACCGGATAGGGCTGTCACGATGCCAGACCAACGCTCCGCTTTTATAATGTCCTCCATTGTGATAAAGAGATAGGTACACAAGGTTACCCTGATGACATCTGTACTGTAGCGACCCAGCGTATCGTCGATCTCATTATGTAAACCATTATCAGAACAGTAGAAAGAAACTGCGTCACGTCGAGGGAATGAATAACAATTGATCGATTGTTCAGACATTATTTCTGATTTGTTAAGTCCGACAGTGAACGTGTTTATATAAAATGGATAACATGTCGATACCAGTTTTAACTCGCTAAGTGTGGGACAAATGGGAAACCAATGGAGAGACTGCATCATGCCACTTTAAAGGCTTCCCTCAGTTAAAAATCCTTTTATTTTTCGGAAGCTCTATTTATGAAGATATAAAGTTATTGTATTCTCTTCACATATCGAAAATACTTGTCAGTAAAAACGATTCCTCATCTTTTGGCAACACTCATTAAGATTTAATAGCAACATTAGTTGGTGTAAATAGGCAAGGCATTTAAATTATTTTGTTTAAATTCTGATAGGCGCTATGCTAATTACTTCTTTCTTTCACATTATAGATAAATATTCAATTATTCGTTATAGAAACAATAAATGAAAAACAACAGAAAAAAGTAGGCTACAGTAACGAAAAGCGTTTGTTTTCTACTTCCACTGCCCAAAAATTTTCATAGGCTCACAAACGTGATCAATCTCTTAAACACTTAAGTGTATTTATATATTAATCATTAAATCGTACATCAATTTGGAATAATATTATAATATCCACCTTGTTAAAAGGTGACATTATTTATAACATTTTTTTTAAATTGATACACTTCTGCCTGGGAATACTCTACACATTGGATTTATTTGTAACTTAGTAACGTTACGCCATGCTTTACTGCTGGACTAGTGAGGTTCAAATGTTTATTGGTCATTTCATTACATGTAAGGAGTTTAAGAACCGTTTACGAGTAAGAGACGCCTAAAATGTCAAACAATATTAAGTTACAACTCTGACGACAGAATTAATTAGTTTCAGAAGAGCGTCTCATTCTCGTTGTGTAACAGAGAGGACGGAACTAAGATATCTTATCTAGCATGTCAAACAGGTACTGCAATGATAACAGCGCAGACAATGAACGATCCCTTTGAGATTTTAACATGTTTTGGTTTCATTTACAATGAATGAAATAATATATCATGTATAAAGAAACCTTATTTTTGATCTATTTTATACTGAAATGATGAAGTGCCAGCTATCACGGCTACTTAGACTTAATTTAGAAATATTTACAAAATATATATTAACAATACACGCTAATGATTAAAAACAAACAACAATGTTTTTCCAAAACGGAATTTTACAATAACGTTATGTACTTTTGATAAGTGTTCTATCTCACTGTGTTATTTAAAATTGATTTAAACAAAGAATAATGCAAAGAGCTGTTACGCAGTGGAAAGACACTTTCATGAATAAGGAATACACAATATTGATCTACATGCATCGAACCATTCACTGAGTCGAATAAGTCCTCGTAAGTAAATATTAAAGCTATTTATTTAGCGATTTAAAACCTTCCATTTCGATTGTTCGTGTTTCGCTAAAATAGGTTCTATATTTAATTATCGTTGTTAGAATAAAAATACTTTGCTAAAACAAAAGCGATCCGGTCGTTTAATTTTATTAAGGTTGCTGCTGAGTATTGAACATCAAAACATTTTACGATAACGAAATGTTTCAATAGGTATGATAATATTCTCGTTTCTCTCACAAATTGCTTCGTAATCAGCATTAGCGGCAAACGGACGATCTAAAGCAACGAAGCACCCGACGTGTGTTTCGATGCAATAGACATTTTTTTTTTGCTGACGACCACCCATTATTTATAGAACACGGCTAACACGTAATAGTAGCGGTTTATCGTTTGTGGTACGAAACGGTTGCTTTGATATTTGAATTTTACTAAATTAATGACCTACAAAAGTGAATAGACAGTTTGCCCTTGATATGGCAAAATGCTTTAAATTAACAACTCTTACCGAACTATAAAATCAAATTGATGTCTCTTGCATATATTAACGAAGAAATTACATATTTAACATTCACTCCTTGATTTTCTTCCTTTCATTATAAAATCTCCAATTCAGAAAACGAATACTTCTAGTAGGAATTTACTAAGGCTTTATTGAAAAACGTTAGAAATATGAAACGAACCTTATTTTTTTTTGGCTTTATGTCCTTTTGTCTTTTGTAAGAACTAAAATACTAAATTTATATCTTTTTCTTTATTCACATCCTTTTATTATAGTTAAACATTGGGTCAGTAGACAGATAAGAGATCGCTACTGTAAGAAGAGAAATCAGTAATTCAAAACTAGACTAAAATATGAACTTTAAAAAATGGAGTTGCTTACCTCTCGATCCCTATTGCCATAGGTGATACCCAGATTGGGCATAGCGCGCAATATGGCGACGAGCGACTGAATCGTGTTGCTGTAAACCACTGGTCGGTATTGTTTGAAGTCTTCATTTGTGAATCCACTCTCGTGGATAATTCTGTAGAATAAAAACTAGGTTTAGTATAGGTCTAAAATGTCCAACTAATAACACTTTAAACCCTATAATGACATTCACAAAATAGTTAAGTGCCAAAACATTATTCAACGAAATGCAAAATAATTATATCTTGTGACCGGACCTCTTAGCAGTCAATAAAAGGCAGATATTGTAGACATTCGTGAACACATGATCTCGGACGAAAGGAGGAGTCCCACTTCAACGTCAATGCATACGTGTCAAAATATTATGAACTAAATACTATTTTTTACACAGGGATACAGAAAGTAAGAAGGTATGGATCAAAAGGGTAATATAAAAGGTATCTAATAAAAACAAGGTAGTTGTTTCATACAAAAACGACTGTAATGACCGCAAAGCCCGCAACCAGGGAGTATCCAGTATTTTTCTATTTCTATTAAGTATTCAATTTAAAATATTCAACCAAGTGCATTTGAAATGTTTATTATGCCAAAATTTAATGCATTATATATTAGTCCAAACAATTCCTTGGAGCACTCTCCATGATATATACGATATAGTATGGAGAGTGAGGCTTCATCTCTACCTATCGCCAAAGGATCGAGCCGATCGGAGATCTTTGGGTTATCGTAGTTCTTCGTTGGATGCAATCCAGAGAGAGAGCTAGTACTGAGGTGCCCCTGCATAGAGACGAGAACAGTATTTCATATGCGTCTTATAGAGCTAAAGGCGGTGGGCCGGAGTGAAATACTGCTTAGATCACAACATGTACACCGAGCTTCTTCGAGGCCAATTTGACCTTACCCTCTAAGTGACCCCGAAACTGGACTTCGCTCGATATGTCGATGCCTACGATTCCGATACTGGCAAACGCAGTAAGGGAAGTGCTCTCAAACCGAGGTGATCCTGCAAATAGTATCTTCTTTGCGATGAATGCACAAACCTGTGTCTTTTTTGGGATAAAGTGGACTTGATTTAGTCGGCCCCAATCCGAAACCTCTGAAGGAAGTTTCAATTTCAGAGACAAGTTTTTTTCGACTCTCGATGACGTTTTCCCGAGAAATATTAGGGCGGCCGGTGTAATAATAATATGCAGAACAGTGTGGGTAGCACACAATCTTGGGGGACACCGGAATTTACGGATTTCAAATCGGCGCATGCACCGTCGACAAACGACCTTAAAGCTTCTGTCCACAAGGAAACCCAGTTACACAATTTTTCTGGAAGCCCATAGGAAGGGAGCTTCGAGAGAAGCGCCTTATGCCAGAATCGATCAAAGGCTTTCGCTTTGTCCAAGCTCACCGCACAAGCCTCTCCCTACGTCTCGATCGCCTGTACCCACTGGTGTGTTAGAAAGACGAGGTGTGATGATCTATGTGGTTGATTTTTCGTGAATTACAGATCATCTAGTCTATTAGGTTTTATAACTGGTCAGCTCAAATTCTAACTAGCCAGACACTCGGTATTCAGCAAAATATTTATCCGTTACAATTCTAATCTTAACTATCAGAACATATTTTGACAGGCAGAAGAGTTAAACACTAATTTAGTTTTTTTTTTTATAAAATTACAATTTCTGTGCTCTCACATTAGTCATGGTAAATTGTGTCCAAGATGCGATGGATGTGATGACTACTAACTTTCAATATTTATTTATTTTACATAGATTTGAACATGACTTTTGAACTTTATTAAATTGAACTTTATTTACTGTCCTTTTAACATTGTTCGATCCGAGACCTAGCTCACTAGTGTGTCATTTATAACCTATTAGCTTTTGCACGCGGCTCCGCCCGCATGTATGTCGGTTATCGCTGTTTAAAGTAATAAGGGATAATATGCCTTTATAACAGTGAAAGAATTTTCAAAATCAGATTAGTAGTACCAAAGATTACTCCGAACATGTATGTTCGGAGTAATCTTTGGTTCTCAACATAAATTTTACATCTTTATAATATTAGTATAGATTTAAACATGAAATTATTATTTTATTTTTTTTCAGTTTTTTTGTCTGGTTTCTCTGCTTTGTATTTTTTATTTGATAAATTAAGTGGTAAAATGTTCGCACTTATCAATGTCGTGTTCAATACACAAGATAATACGGGTTTATCAATCAATCAATATATTAGTTGTTGTATAGACGTTAATAGCATCAAAACCGATTAATCCACATAAATAAATATTCCATGTTAATGTACTAAAATACGTTTCCATAAACGTAATCAGTAATATCAGATATTTAGTAGTAACTAATGAATTAAAATACATTTATATCACAGAATGTATACGAATTACTATTATAGTAATGCTATATAACTTTATTAATTAACAAAATCTTCGATGTTTCATTAGAATTATTTTGAATTCTTAATTTTTCATTGTGCTAATATAAAGCTGACATAGACCAGTATTACTTATTGTGCATCGAGCTTGGCACCGACTTCAAACAGACTAGAAGGGACTATTGGTATTATAATGTTACCTGTTACATTGAGGGTACTTATCATAGTTTTTTACTTAAGATTTGTAATTATTTTTTAATTTTTAGTGCTATTTCTTTGTCGGTGTTGTTTGAAGTCGGTTCAACTTTTTTTTTAAAAGGGTTTATAATTGCAAAGCTTTTATACTTTAGATTTTATTGATATCTTAAAAAACCCCGATTTCGTCACTAATTCACTGATGATCATCAAAATTGTTTAGGTACTTGCTGAAGTCTTAGAAAGCTGAAATTTGGTATGTAAGCTAGTTTTAGTACATAAACAACAAAAAAATTATAATTAATCTTGGATGGATGGAAATTTGTATGTGACTGCCGCAATTCGCCTTCTATGTTTTGATAAAATGTCATATAACAAACACTAAAACCTACGCGCACTTGTTACTGCCTCGATGGCGTAGTGGTAGTGGCTTTTGCGACTGCTGTGCGGTCGCAGGTTCGATTCCCGAGTCGAACCAAATGTTTGTATGATCTTCAAATATTTTTTCTGAGTTTGAGTGTTTCCTATGTATTACGAGTATATGTATGTATTTACAAACAAAAATTATTCTATCAGTCAATCAACCTTCATAGTACAAGCTTTGCTTAGTTTGGAACTAAATGGCGTTGTGTATCAGATGTCCTAAATATGATTATTATTTTTAGGTATTTTTCAGATTTAAAAGCCAAAACTCTCGACCACTACAGATATACGTCCCCTAACAAAAATCAGTCAAATAGTGGTACCGCATATTACTTACAAAATTTAAGTGTCTGCATTAAATAACCATTCTAATAATAACCCACACCGTATTATGAAACGGTAATATAAATATATGGATGTTGCAATAGTTTAATTTAACTTCAGCAGTTTCTTGATGATTACATTAGAACGTATAAGGTTGCTCAAGTATTAAACCCTGCAAGATTACCAAAGTTGTATAGGTCGATTTGTGTATGATATTTTATACTTAATGCCAACTTTAAATAAAAAATTAAAAGCGAGAATATCCTTTCTTTTCTTTCTTACCTTTCCTATCGCCTTACCTAGTGGATGAGCAAAGCGATAATCATCTCTTATAAACATTACTATGTTTACTATTTATGTAACATGGTACATGTTCTGGGAGACTAAGACTTACCCCATTGAATGAATTAATTTATCTTAAAAACAGAAAAGCTCTACTGCTTGTGTTTTTTCGAATATGTTTATACAATTACTTATTAGATTGTGTAAAGGCAAGTACACAACATAGCAATAAAGTTATTTCTAATTTATTCCAATTCTGAAGTAATTTCATTTAAATAATAAATTATAATTCACAATAGTAGCAATATACATAAGGAAGGTATTGTCTATTAATGTCTACTTGTTTAACAATTGTGTAAATAAATACTTAAGGAAATAAATGTTAGTAATTTTGGTTGTGAATAAATGGAATAAAATCATAATATTATAATTAACACACATAATATTTATTTATACAATTTGGGAGTAATAGCTTTTATTAGCACTGCTGTAGGTACCAGCTGCTTACAAACATTTTTGTTTTAATGTGCTACACTGGTTGCATTTGCAACTATTTGGTGATTTAAATGAGTGACCGTTCAGTGACCGTTTACAACACGGTATTTTTTATTTACTGTATATAGTATTACTTTCGACAACCTATTTTCGCTGTTACGTTGGCTACATCAATAATTTTTCGAGATAAAGATATTTGACTTTGAACTAGTCACGTTCCCGCGTAGCGATAGCATCTCAAGCGTTAAATAAATAGGCTGTAGGTATATGTGACGTCTAGTGTTTCACTTAAATACCCAAGAGATATAACCAATAAACACCTAAATAATGTAGTAGCACTACATTAATTTGATTTAGATAAGAACGAAAAGCTCTACCTATAGTTTCTGAGAAACACGAGAGCTATTCTCATGCTAGATAAAGAAAGCAATATTTAAAACTTAACTAAACTATTTAAAACTTTTTAGAAATCTTGAAGATATTGGTGTTCAAACAAGGCACACTCAATTTAATATAAAATCAATTACATTGGTGCTGATTCTGTTGTTCGAAAACTCTCTAAACTAAACTAAAAATCACTAAAAATAATTTTTGTCCTGTCAAATATTACGTTTTCAGAATAGGAAACGTTTTTTGACGGAACTAAACAAATTTTTAGTGATTTTTAGTTTAGTTTAGAGAGTTTTCGAACAACAGAATTAGCACCATTATTAAGGAAAATAAGGGCTACTTATTTTTGTCTTTGTTTGGTATGCAAACTAAATCGATGTATGTCTTGTTTCATCACTCTCATTTTCTGAATCATAGCGCTATCGACATTTCTAGTCTCTGAATATAGTGACTAGTACTTGAAGTATTATTTCTCCAGGTGCACTTTAGTCCGCGAGCAGCGCGGCTGCTGCCCAACTTAAGGGGACCGATGACTCCTGCAGGAGACTACTCGGGGGTTGTGCGGTTCATGGTCCTTTATAGGGCCCCAGTATGGGCGGGGACCCTGAAGGCCAGCAACGTCGCACTACTCCGACGACCGCAGCGAGTGCTGGCCATCAGGGTCATAAGGGGGGACCGCACGATCTCCTTTGAGGCGGCGAGACTCCTGGCCGGAACTCTACCGTGAGACCTGGAGGCGAGAGCCCTTGCGGCTCTGTTTCAGCGGCGCAAGAAGGCGTGGGAGTTGGGTCGGAGTCCTGAGACTCGAGAAATCGAGGACCGGAAATCCCTAATCGACCGGGTCTTCGTAGAGGAATTGGAGCCGGAGTTTTCTCGCAAGACCTAAATATGAATATATCATTAGCGTTAGGCCAACACAGTTCAATATTCCAATGCGAATGTGTGGCAATAACTTACGCCGCCACAACGGCCATTTCAAAGGGCATTAAGTATTAACTATAACATCCGAATACTGTCAGATAGCATGGCCGTCCTAAAGGCACTAGAGGGCAACTCAATGACTTCTGGTATTGTCTTCGAATGCCATCAAGCATTGAAGTAGGTTGCCACAGTAAATGGGGTATTACTCCAATGGATTATATGGACTGATAGGTCTTAGTAGACTAGATATCAGAATAGTTGTAGGAACCATAACAGAACACCTAGCCCTAAACCGACATCTATTCACCATTAATGCGACGGAGAGTCCTCTTTGCAGAGGATGTTTGAATGCAGAAGAAACGGCCGCCCATGTTATCCTGGAATGCGAGGGTGTGGCCACACAACGGGCAAGTATCATGCCTGATACTTCTGCGCTTCTGGAAGGAGCTCGGTTGGCTCACCTAGCTAACCTGTCCTCGGCGCATAAAGGACCATCTTGAGTCTAAGTGGAGAAACCGGAGTCCACATCCAATACCAATACCTCGTAGAGGAGTGGAAGGAACGACTTGGGCAACCGAGCGCCGGGCACGCCATTATCGCGGCGGTAAGACCCGTTATGGAGGATTGGCTCGAGAGGCGTCACGGGACCCTCTGTCGCAGGTGAACACTGGGAAAGGATGCCCGGCGTGGGTTGAGCAGAGGCGTGACCTCGTGTCGGACATCGGGGTGGGAGTTCTCTCGCTCAGTAACATGATTGTGGCCACGGTGCGGAGCGAGAGCGCGTGAAACTCCGCTGTCTTTTTCTGCGAGCAAGTTATGCTTGCGAAGGAGATAGCGGAGCGGGCCCGGGAGAGGTTTAGAACTCTCCCGGCCCGCCAGGCCCGGGCACGGGCCCGGTACCGCAGACGACTCGGGCGCCAGAGGTCGCAGAAAGACTTCCGTCCTCCATAAGTGCAGGCCTGGGGGTGACAGGTGAGGCCATCTGTCACCCTAGCAGAAGCAGGCCAGGGTGGCGGCGAGACGCGCTGCGCAGCGAGCGCGCCCTTTAGGGAGCACAAAGGGAACATGAGGGTTCCCACACAGGGGGAGGTCATCTACTCGCCGTTGATGGCCCGAGGTACGTCGAGGTACCAGGGACTTCCTTGTTAGGGTACACCTGGTTCCCCGGCTACTGCTACCCGAGACGGCGTGCGGTTTTTAGCCGGTTCGAGTTCGACATAGTAACTGGTAGGTGATATCCGAGGGGATTTATGCACAAAGAAAAAAGAAAGGTGCACTTTAGTCCAGTGTTCGCATAGAGCTCTCACTAATAGTAACAAAATGTGTTTCTGTGTCTTAACCATGTATGTATGTTATCTTCTACCTAATCAATCTGTATTTTAAATGTTTTATAACTGATAATATGCTAAATATTGTAGCAATATTCCACTGTTTATCTTTCTTGTAAATGGTATATGGCGAGAACAATTTTAAGATAATGACGACTATGATTACAAATTCATAATTAGATGTGGTTCCGGCCCGACAATTTTCTTCTTCTTCTTCCAAAACTTAAATCACCATTTGAGACACCTCTTGCCAGCCGATATTGGACATAAAAGTAAATAGGTACGCGAATATCATAAGAGATGATTGTATTCTATATTTAAATGATTGAATAAAAGTATATTATTCCGAAATATTACTACTTTGGAAGCGATACTTTAAATTGGAATGAATAGTATTTTTTTCTTTCATTAACCAATTCCCGGCTCTTCCTTGACATTGACGAATCAACGAACGCCTATTTGATTAAATACGTTACTAAAGGATATATTTCAGAAACTCGGCAAAAATAAAACTAACAATAATCCATATTTATTATTTCCATTATCTTAATATTAGCATTCAGAGCGGGCGTGAGGCTTATGATGAAGCAAAATTCGGCATATAACTTATTTTAGTACAGTGTGTTACTGCCAACATAACATTTAGAACTCCATCCCGATATATAATTATTTAAATCATAGCCGATTTAATTTTTCAAGTATAAAAACATTTGGGCAGCACCTTTGCATAACCAAAGTTGCTTACTTTTCTATTCTCGTCTACCTTAGTAAAACAATTATTGCAAGTCATTCAGAAAGGGAAACCCCATGAGTCACGCTAGATAATTTAGTTGCGTGTTGTTAGCTGTTTTTTTATTATTTCCTGGCGGAGACAGCCGGGAGTGGGGCAATATGTGGAAGTCGACGCCAAGATAAATTGATTTCATTTCAAAGCTCAAAGCTTAGAGGTAATCCTGAACACTGTTAGTCTAAAATAATAAAGAATAACGTAAATGATTTAAAACCCCTTTTAGATCGATATTATGTTATTACGATGATGTGAGAAAATAAGTGAAAGTAAATTTGACTTTAGAAGTTTGACATGCCACAGATCTGTTGTCTGTCGACAGATATGTAGCATGTCGATATGGAACCGGAATGAGAATAATTACCTCATTTATACCATAATATTATAGAGAGAAAAAAGTCATAAAATGTGAGTCTTAATATTCTTATATTTAGATTACGCCAAAATCGTACTGTTTTAGATTTGTCACGCATGTTTGTTTTCATAGATACAATAATTATAGTATTTAGTACGACTTGTTTACACAAATTAACTGACCACGATCAACTATTTGGCAGCTCTCGTGAAAGAGCTGTGTCACCAAGACGTCGTCATAGGAAAACCATTCATTGTACGCATATGTGTCACTCACGCTGTTGCGTGATTAAAAATAACTTTTTAATTGAAAAGACAAGATAAATAGGTCATCATAAATAAATCATTTTTCATCAATGCTTCATTGGTAAAAGTATTGTACCACCACATACATAACAAAACAGCAATAGTCAACAAAAACAGTGGTCTGAAGAACTTTCGTAGTGAAACTCCATTTGGAATACGACGGTTCTTACAACTCAGCATTCTGTGTTATTTAAAAAATTACTTTGCCTTTTACAAGGTGCAAGAAGATTTACGTACCCTACTGCGCCTGTTCCATATATTACATTCCTAGTCGCAGAGATACATTTCTAAGTTATTGTATTTTGAAAATCAAAGTCACTTTGCATAATCTCAAAGGGAAGTATTAATTCCTTTCGACTCTTCTGAATGTGAAGTAAAATCTTAAAGGTTCATTGACGTAAAAATAAATTTTCTTGATACTGATAATTAATTAATTCTACGTTTGACTCTTACTGAATGTGTTAATAAACTGCTGAACAAATTTAAATTGAGGTTTTTAAGCACATGAAATGACTGAA